>JAEQBH010003063.1:0-357923 GCA_016808115.1 Tetrastigma voinierianum
CTTTGTATTTTTGGGGGCAAATTGTTTCGGATCAATGAGGTGGATTGCTCGGTCATAAATGCCTCCTTTTTGACACCAAGTTTTCTTTTTATAGTGCACAAATCTTTCAGAAACTTGGCATATGACGGAATCTGCTTAATGGCATCTAGTAAAGGAATGTTCAACCTGCCTGTTCCAGACAACTCATAGAATTTAGGTGATTGTTCACTTCCTTTGGAGCTCTTAATCTATCTGCCGGTATGGACGGGAGGGACATAGAGCCTTAATCTTGTTACGGCTCACCATCAATAACATCAGCCCTAGGAACATGAGACTTGTCTGACACCTCATCATCCCTGACTGGTTCATCTTGCAACTCTTGTATCGGTTCCTTGGCTGAATGGTTTGTCGATTACCGCCCCACCGCCAGAAGAGTGGTATGACCTTAATGTTCAAAAGGTCTCTCTTGGCTGAAACTCCAACACTATTTTGACCTTGGGGGTTTTAGATGGCTTGAGAAGGGAGTTTCCCTTTTCCTTGTTGAAAATTTCCCATAGAAGAGGTTAGCTTAGTGATTTGGGATCTCACATCATTCAAGGCAATCCGAAATTCAGTGTTGGTGGATTGTTGAGTTTTGAATGACGTGTCTAATATCCTCAAACTTCTCTTATGTGGAGGGGTTGATAAAGTGTGGATTTGGATTCCCTTGATTTGGCCAGTTAAGAGCCTTGGTTAAAGTGTGCAAATCATGGATATGATTCACAAACGGAGGGGCTTGGTTTGAAAAGCCTTGGTTTGGATAATTGGGGCCTTGGTTGTTTGGCAAGTTATTATTGTGGGCCTCCCTCATTTCTCAACTAAAATTAAGTTAACCCTACCCCAGTTATACGTTTGGCCCGCCAGGAGAATTAGAAGGCTTCCCTATAGTGGTTGAGCATTGCTGCTCTATTTGGTTACTTTTGCCGGCGGGGGAAGGTTGGGGCAGTTAATAGTTGAGTGGGTGGGGTCATCGCAAATGAGGCATGGCTCCTCCACTCTAGATCCCATAGGCACTGAGGGTACTTGAGGCACACTAGTTGCCTCATTCACCCACTGTTCTATAGCCTCCAACACCTCGTTAGGTTAGCTATTTTTCTGCAGGACAATCATTCTCTCTTAAATGATGGATTCAACTCCTGCCAGGTGTACTATGCACTTTAGCGTGTCTAAGGAGGTATTAGTCTCCCATGTTGAGCATTTCTGCTATGGTGTCAAGAATTGAATTGCCTCCCTACTTACTTTTCTCATAAAACTCTCCGCATCATTTGAATGTATTGTTTATTATTCAATGATAGCCCTTGATAAATACTTGGGATTGGTAACATCAAAATGATGAGGATAGCATGGAGGGAGGGTCCCTTGTATCTTTCCCATACTACAGTAAAAGGTTCACCTGGCTTTTCAGAAAAGTTTTGGATTGCTCGCATGAGTGCATTAGTACGTGCGAGGAGGGAAAAACTTGTTAAGGAATTCATTTAACGTGTCTTGAGTAAAATTAGATTGGGCGCTGGCCAGGCTCAGAAACAGGATTTGGCCTTTTCATGAAAATGGAAATAACACCATGCAAATTATATGGAGAGGTGATCTAGTAGAGAGAAATGCACTGCAAACATCCTCAAAGTCTCTCATGAATGAGTAGGGGTTCTTAGAATCGACCCCCTGATACACAGGGAGAAGTCGGATCATCTCCGACTTCATGAGGAATTGGTTAGCCTCTTCAGGTAGGCAAATACATGAATTTGTCGTGGTTCTTTAAGGTTGCAAAATCTCTCGGAGAGGTCTTTCCACATTAGGTAAAGGGGTAGGGGGAGCCTGATATTGATTTCGTTGAAAGGTTCAAGCATTTCCCCACTCTTTGTTCGCAGGGTTGTTGGGAGTGCAACACCATCTCCTGTTGGAGGTTCCGCTGGAGTCCCTTGTGGGTTAACAGGTACCCCTTGAACATTTGTATTAAAAAGAGGTTACTGACTCCCGGGATGGTCCATTAGAGGCGTAGGGTTCTCTTGGAACAATTGTCTTACTATGGACTCTTCATAATTTCTTGGAGGTATAATTCTTTGAGTCGGCGTTGCTCAGTTGCGGAGGCGAGCCGACATTGCTGTCCTACTCCTTCCAAGCGGACACCCACTTAGGTTCTTCATAAAAACAAATTAAAAGAAAAGGAGAGAGCGTCTTAGGATTTGCAATGCAATTGCAAATTACACTCTAACTCTCTTTAGATCCAACTAGATTGATCAACCACTCCCTGACCTGATAGCACAATGCTTCATCTATTTCGTATGCTGAAATTATTCCCAAGCGTAGGAACTAAGGTCGTCAAGTATTATACTACTGTGGAAGTCCACAAGTCATCTCCACAGGGAGTGGTATTCTAGGTGATCCTTAGAGGTTGTCCTCCAAAAAATGTATGTTTAAAAGTAAAATATGGGGTTGTGGTTGGTTGATTGAGTAACTGATTAAGTTGACTAGTTTAAAACAGAAAGGTGATTGATAGAGTTCTTAGGTTTCCACTCACTACCGATCAAGTAATTCCCACCTCTTATTCACAATCTCATCTAAAACTAGTGATGAATGGTCTTCAACGGAAGATTTTACATTAAAAAGTCTTTTAGAACCAAAAAGCGATCGGCGATGATAAACACTTGTTCAAGCGATTTACTGGACTCTTAGCACATTTGTGATCAAGCCTGATGTGCCGAGGATCTCTCGTTCACGTTGTCAAGAAGATGCCAAACTAAGGTTTTATAAGATTTTTCTACAAGTGCTTATCATCATACAATCCCATTGAGGTACAAAAGAGGAATTTAGGGTTATTACCAAGATCGAGGTGAGTTTCCATCGATAGAACCCTATCATGGGAGTTTAGAACTTCATTGAAACTAGAAAGTGATTCATATTTGATAAGAAACTACTCATAAAAGAAACTTGCGGAAATCACTCTTTAATTGTAAGACTTGAGATTCAAAAGAACAAAATATTGTAAGAAAGAATCGAATTGTATGAACTATCTGAAAGATTAAACGTAATTGAAATCCAGAATCCGAAGAAAAGTTAAGTATCCTACTCTACTCGATGAACCCTAGCAAAAAAATATGAGAAAAACACTCTCTTTCTATGAAACCAAAACCCTAGCATCAAAAACTGCTCCTCTCCACCCTTCCTTTGGCTTTTATACCCTTTTCCTTTGTGATCTCGAATTGGTGGTCGAAGGACGAACGTACCCTTGCACCGAAATTGGAATTCTGCTCAAATCCCTAAAAAATTACATGTTGGTACTGGTACCACTTTGCTATTGGTGATTTTCTATTTAGGGTTACTAGTACCGGTGAGAGTGGTACCGGTACCACTTGGCTACTGATGAATTTCTGCATTGGGGTACCGGTACTAGTTTGCCTGGTACCGGTACCACTGCTACTGCAATTGTTCCCCAACACCATTGTACTTCCCAAGACTTCACAACGTATTTATATCATCCACAATGATCCCATATTAGCTCTGCGGACCACGAACCTTATATGATTATACATGGAACGAAAAACCTGCACAAGTCCAAAAACACGAGAACGATCAAAGGCACCTATTCTTATACAAAATGAGAGTAAAATATAAGTTGAAGGTACTAAAATCCGATATAAATGTTGCTCTTTTGTGTATTGATGCAAGACCGTGAGGCTAGTGAAGGTGTTGTGGCAACACCGAGGAGTGGAGGAGGCAATGTGGAAGCGCGAGGACATGATGCGGGCCACCTATCCTTTCTTGTTTGAGGATGAAGGTACGTGGTTTAGTCGTTTGGTGATTAAATGACTAGTTTATATGCATGTGATTGTGTATGGTTGCATATGCATGCGATTCAAAGTGTGTGTATGTGGAATTTCGGGACTAAATTCTTAAGGGGGGAAGAATGTAAAATCCGAGAAAAAATTCAATTTTTCTGAAAAATGGTAAAACGGTAATTTTAGTAGAAAAAATAGAATTTTTCTAGATCTCGGATAATGAAAGGACCACCCACGTTAAAATCGATCTCATGACATCTGGATTTATCCCGCCAGATTTGCGAATTCAGGATGGTGAATTTCCACGTTTTCAGGCAGAGGTAACTAGTTGACACTTGGCACGTGTTGGATAGCTCATATGGAGGTATGTCTCAAATGAAGAGCAAGTCAAACAAGGGTCTAAGTGGGACCCATGTGGGACATATGTCACAACTTGAGAGGGTGAAAATCCAAAGATATAAATAAGAGGATAATAGAAATCAAAGAGAGCCAAAGAGAGGGTAACACATGGCAGGGGACATCCACTTGACTTGGACAAACAGATTCGGTGGGGAGAAGAAAAGGGAGGAAGAGAGAGACGAAGAGAAGGAAAGAAGCTTCACCTTCTCTCTCTACAGAATTTTCGGCGATCGGGGCCGTCGTTTCTCGAGCAAAGAGGCAAAGTTTGTCACGCGGCTGAGGATTTACATATAGGGCAATCGAGTGGGTTTCGCCAAACTTGAGAGGTAGGGTTTTCTCTACTCATTTATTCTTAGTTTAGAGCCATTTAAATGGCATGAGATGTGGAGAAGTAGGAAAGGCTCGTAGTTGATCCCTAAAATTTTAGGCCCGAATACTGGAATTTGCGGGGCTGTCATGGAGCAGTCGGGGCTGAATTTAGGACTATTTTAATTGTCAGCGAGATTTTGGGTATTTCGAATGATCACAAATAAAATTTTACTGCTTGTTTTTAGGCGGTCCAGGTTGATTCGGACGTGGTCCATGCGTGCCGTGTTTATTGCTAAAAAAATTGAATAACATGTTGGTTGTGTGAATTTATGTTGATATATGCTTATTTGATATATTAACATTAAATTTATGAGTGATGAGAATTATATTGTAGAAAAATATAATTATCCATGAATCATAAATGTTGCAAGTTTGAATTGGCATGAAATGGCATTCCACATTTCATATGCACAGTACACCGTAGAGTATTAGGTGTGAGTGCATGACATGGTTTTTGAACTAAATTATATCGGAGGGTTGTCCACAAAAATATATTTGTCGATGTATGTCAACTAAGAGTTGCCCACAAAAATATATTTGTTGAAGTATGTCCACTAAATTATATCGGAGGGTTGACCAATAAATTTTGAAATCGGAGGTTATCCAATGAGCTTTCAAAAACAAAAATCTTTGGTTTTGGAAACAGTTTTTCATACATGGCAAGTGCATGTGTGAAGGAGTCGGTGAGGACTCGAGGCATGGGGCATGGCATGTAGACATTCGAGTAGGAATGTGCATAATTTTATTTGAATGTGTGAATAATTTCAGATTGTTTACTTCTTTTTCCAGTGTTGTTCTCTTATTTCAAGTACCAAATTGTATGCATAGGAGATCCAACTCTGAATTATTGTCGTTTGATCCAGAAATAGAGTGAACGTTGTTTAGACTCAAGAAGATCAAAGTCGATAATACAAAGATGGAATATCATAATACTGACATATTCAGTGAGGGTCAATCAAACCACAATGAGATGCCTAGAATTCGGGAACAGACGCTGGGTGACTGCTAGAGGCCCATGATGAATGAAGAATATTCAAGGATTCAACATCAACCCATCGATGCTAATAATTTTGAGTTGAAACTTGCATTGATCTCTATGGTTCAACAACAAGAATTTGGGGGTAGCCCTTCTGAAGAACATGGGGCATGACATGTAGACATTCGAGTAGGAATGTGCATAATTTTATTTGAATGTGTGCATAATTTCATATTGTTTACTTCTTTTTCCAGTGTTGTTATCTTATTTCAAGTACCAAATTGTATGCATAGGAGATCCAACTCTGAATTATTGTCATTTGATCCAGAAATAGAGAGAACGTTGTTTAGACTCAAGAAGATCAAAGTCGATAATATAAAGATGGAAGATCATAATACTAACATATTCGAGTGAAATTGATGGACCACGATAGGATGCACAGAATTCGGGAACATCTGTTGGGTATTTCTTTGGGAGGCCATGATGAATGAAGAATATTCAAGGATTCAACATCAACCCATCAATGCTAATAATTTTGAGTTAAAACTTGCATTGATCTATATGGTTCAACAACAAGAATTTGGGGGTAGCCCTTCTGAAGATCCCAATGGGCACTTATTGAACTTCTTACAATTGTGTAGCACTATAAAGATGAATGGAGTAGACCACAATGTGATTAAGTTGAAGCTTTTTCCATTTTCACTAAGGGATAAAGTAAGAAATTGGTTCCACAATCTAATGCCGAGATCAATGGATACTTGGGGAACTCTAGTGGAGGTATTCTTGACAAAAAAATTTCCACCTCAGTTGACTTCTCAGTTCAGAACGACAATCACACAATTTCGACAAGGAGACCAAGATACATTATATGATGCATGGGATAGATTCAAAGAACTGTTGAGGAAATGTCCACAGCATGGATATGAGCTGAGTGCTCAAGTGCAAATATTCTATAATGGTCTTAACTATTCGACCAAGGCAGTGAGCATAGCGTGTGAGGTTCAATCACCATGAAAGCGATGAGAGGCAAACTTAATGTTTGAAGAATTGTGAGAACAATTACCAACCTCCTTCTGAGAGAGGTGATGGAAGAAGACAAGGGGGACTACATGAGGTAGACAGAATGTCGTCCTTGGAGGCAAAGTTTGAAGCCTTGATGGCGAGATTATATCAACAAGCTCTAAAAGAGTCGACCATTAGGGAAATCGCATATATGCAAGCACAAGGTGCTATTATGGCCAATCCTTCGCTTCAAATTGAGGATGCAAACTATGTGAATAATATAAGTTACACATTCTAACCCAACAACAACCTACCATCGCATTATTATCCAGGGTTAATGAATCATGAAAACTTCTCTTATAGTAATCAAGCCATAGTTCCTCATGAGTCCCCCCAATTAAGCAATACCACGATACCTCTAGGTTTTTAGGGCAAGGGAGCTTGACTCCGAATTATCAGGCAATACAAAGCAATCGGAGTTCAATGGCAGGCTGTTCTAGTGACGAAGCTGACATGAAAGAAATTGGTCGACACTAGAATCATATTGGAGAAAATGATTAAAGCTGAGTGGGAATGTAATGAGATTGTGAGTGTTCAAATACCATGAACTTGCATGAAAATCTGAGAGCCTGACCAGGACCCGATATTTAGCAAATCATTAAGAATAGCGGAGCGAATCAGGTCGGGTTAGGAGCATCTTTGAAAAATCTAGAAACTCATATGGGACAATTGACTTAATCTTTGAGAGAGAATCCGCCAAAATCCTTTCCAAGTGACACAAAGAAAAACCCAAAGCAATGCATGGTCGTATCCCTAAGAAGTGGGAAAGAGCCGGATGAGCCTAAGAAAGACGAGAAAACTGAAAAGCAAGTGAACCTGGCAATCTGGAAGTTGAAGAAAAAGATAGAAAATTGGGGGAATAGAAGTGGGAGTTGGTGAACAACAGGAAAGGAACGAAATGATGTAGTTATCTACGAGAAGAATGACTCTCCCCCGATACTTGATCTGGCTACACCACCTTCCCGCTTCCCACTAAAGGTTTGAAAAACCAAAATTGGATATGGTTGCTTTCGGTTTCATGTGTTTATGAAACTCAGGATACAATATCATCCCATTGTGATCGTTGGCTCAAATGCCTAACTATGTAAAATTAATAGAGGAAATAATAGGCAATAAGAAAAGTTAAGGCACGCTTCAGGGATAAGTAGATTTGAAAATTTGAAAATGATATGATCATTCGATGGGACTCTAAGGAGAAATCTAAGGATCAGGGTGGGTTTTTACTATCGCCCGCATCATTAGGGAGCACACATTCGACCAAGGCACTAAGCTGATCTTGGGGCAAGCATAAATCGATGCCATTTTGTTAATTTGAAAAGTTGAATTTAGGAAATTTTTTCTGACTTTATAAAGCGGATAGTTGATTGATCTTTAACCTTTCAGAAGGGCATTATTGAAGACATTTTAGTGAAGGTTGATAAATTCATCTTTCACGTGATTTGGTTTTTAGATATGGAGGAAAAGCCCAGAGTGGCACCAGTAATCTTGGGAGAGGTGTTTCGCGATGAAGCGAAACACCCATCAATGTGAAGAATGGGGAATTAACCCTGAGAGTAGGTGAAGATCGAGTGAAGTTTAATTTGTATAAAAGCATGGACTTCCCAAGTACTGAAAATGCAAGTTTCATGAGGATTGATGCCTTGATTCCTTCACAAGGGGATGTGTTGTATGATTTTGGAAAAAGCGGTCCACTTGACTAGTGCTTGACAAAATCACTTACCACAACAGCCATAGGTGATGAAAATCTATCATCTACTCCGAAATTTATCAAAACAATACTTGCTCTTCAAGAAATGAAGAAGAATTGGTTTTAGAAGAAGAGAGAAAGACTCTAGATGGTTTAGTGCTGAAGGAATTATCGAAGGGCCTTAAATACGCATTTTTGGGATGTAATGATACAAAGCCAATAATTATATCTTCAAAGATGGACAATGATATGGAGGTTAAACTGTTAGGTGTGATTGAATTGAATGCAGAGGCATTTGCGTGGTCCATAGAAGACATTAAGGGAATCAACCCGTCCATATGCATGCACAAAATACTGATGGAAGAAAATCATGATCCATCCATGGAGCATCAATGGCGATTAAACCCCATAGTAAAGGAAGTCGTGAAAAAGGAAGTTCTAAAATGACTTCAAGCTGGGTTCATATATGTTATTTTCGATAGTCCTTGGGTGAGTCCCGTTCAGTGTGTGTGCCGAAAAATGGAGGGATAACTGTGGTTCGAAATGAGAAAAATGAGCTTCTTTCCACTTGTACAGTTACGGGATGGAGAATGTGCATTAAATATAGAAAGCTCAATAAGGCAACTACGAAGGATCATTATCCTATTCCTCTCCCTTTCCTGGATCAGATGCTATATCGACTTACGGAACACTCTCACTATTACTTCCTAGATGGCTATTTAGAATACAACCAGATTATGGTGAGCCCCGAAGACTAAGAGAAGACAACCTTCACGTGTCCATGTGGGACATTCACCTTCAAAAGAATGTCGTTTAGGTTTTGTAACGCACCAGCCACCTTTCAAATATGCATGACCACCATTTTTTAGATTTGATAGAAAACATCATGGAAGTCTTCATGGATGATTTTTTAGTGTATGGATGCTCATTTGATAATTTCTTGACCAATCTTGAAGTGGTTTTATAAAGATGCAGAGAGAAAAATCTAGTTTTGAACTAGGAGAAGTGTCATTTTATAGTGCAAGAAGGCATCGTGCTTGGGCACCTAATCTCCTCCAAAGGGTTGGAAGTGGATAAAGAAAAGATAACAACAATCCAAACCCTTACCACACACACCACAGTGCGAGGTGTTCGCAGTTTCTTAGGGCACGCAAGCTTCTATCGAAGATTCATCAAAGATTTCTAAAAAATCGCAAAACCACTATGTAAATTATTGGAAAAATATGAGATACTCAGCTTTGATGAAGCCTGCAAGACAACATTTGAGGAGATAAAGAACAAACTGATCGAACCACCCATTGTTGTTGCACCAAAAAGCGATGAACCTTTTAAGATAATGTGCAATGCTAGTGATTATATAGTTAGGGCTATTTTGGGTGTTTATATTATGCGAGTAAAACGTTGAACGAGGCTCAAGATAATTACACAACTATAGAGAAAGAGATGCTAGCAGTGGTGTCTTCTTGTGACAAGTTCAGATCGTACATACTTGGCTCTAAGGTGACTCTCTACATGGACCATGCGGCAATCTAGTATCTTATGATGAAAAATGAGGCCAAACAAAGATTAATTCACTGGGTTTTACTGCTTCAAGAGTTCGCTATGGAAATTAAAGACAAGAGAGGTAGTGAAAAAGTGATAGCAGACCACCTATCTGGTTTGGAATCTGATAAGGGGATTGAAGACCGCACTGAGATTGGGGAATCATTCTCGGATGAGCAATTTCTAGCGATGGAAGCTCAATTGCCATGGCATGAAGATTTTGTCAACTATTTGGCATGTAATGTGTTACCCCTTAGGCTCAATTCTCAACAGAAGAAGAAATTCTTACATGATGTCAAGCTATATCACTAGGACGACCCATTACACTTTAAAAGATGCCTAAACAAAGTAATGAGAAGATGTGTTCCTCATGAGGAACAACTGGAAATCCTATCCAAGTGCCACTCTGTAGCGACCCTCGACCCCGGCCTGACCCGGTTGGCTGATCCAAACCGGATCCTAGAGACGCTCGGCAGAAGCTCTCAATCAAATCCATTTATCAAATACATTTCATTAATGCAAGCATTTTCATTCTCAAATCTTTGCGGAAGCGATTTCAATTTGGGGCAAGCCCATAAACATTTACACATTCAATAGGCCCATAACATTTAACAAAATACGTTTACTATGAAGGCGTTCCAAGCCTTTTCAAAATGATTTACAAAATGGAAGTTCAGAGTTCAGATTGTTTTTACAAAATATCAATGTTCAAAAGAAATTGAGTGAATTCATATGTCGGAGCATACCCCGCAATTCTTTCTTTATGACTCTGAGCTCCTTGACCTTGGGTCCGCTTTCAGTCACTATCAATCACTCAGTACCTGCACATTGATAAAAAAAATACGCTAAGCATTTTCATGCTTAGTGGTTCTATACAATTCCATTCTTCCGTTTCAGTTTAAGTCAAATCATGAGATTTTACAAATCAATACTTTCAAATCTTTTTGAATGATCAATGTCAATACAATACATATACATTTTTCATATACAATCATTCATGGTTCATTAATCATCCTAAATATACACTTTCATATATAATAAATCATTTATAACCAAATCATGCATTTCACAATGTTATTTTCATTCAATTTGCAATCATGCTTTTCAATTTCAATGTCAACAACCTCAAATCAATCTCAAGCCATTCTTAACGAATTTAACTCTATGTTTTTGCATATAAGATATCAAAAATCACCTACATCTGGCCCCGCTCGGCTGCAGCCATATAAAAACATTTGTTTTATAACACGGTACGGTCCCTTTGGGCTGCTGACTGGTTATTAAAAATCAATTGGTGAACACTACCGATACTGTCCCGCTGGGCTGCTAATCGGAGTGACACATCAATACATTTGTTCGCAAAGACGCTTAATTTGACCCATATTGCATGAATAATCTATCCTTAATGTGAATTAAATGGTTAACATTCAATTAAGGGAGTTCAAATCATTTATAGCAAAATACAGTACAATATGTACATTTGTATAAACAATTCATTTTCAATAATCATGCAATTTTCATATGCAAACATTTCACAATCATTTGCCTCAAATCAATTCAAACAAATCAATATGTTTTTCTTTTGCATTTAGAACAAGCATTTCAAATATTGAAACAAGAATAGGAGAAGATAGAACAAACCAATCTATCTCTTTCTTTTTGCCTTGCCATCAATCTCAATCCTAGGTTAGGTAATCCTCACCGGTCCCTAGCAAATCACACACATTACATTTAGTGAACTAGCACTAATCACACTTAACGAATATCGCCGAGGCATGGTACGTTTTTCATATAGTTTCATTCTTATTTGAACCCCCATTAATCATTTATTAGGGTTCCTAAACAATCGGTGCATGAATATGATACTTTCGGAATAAAATAAAAATTTTAGCCCACTAAGAATAGTGACTTCGTCATGGCCGAAGCACTTCACACAAAGATATAAAGGCTACGCCTTGCGAACCGCAAGGGGGCCTTTTGGCTTTCACCGCCGTATGGCACTTCGCCATTACCGAGGGTGCCCTTCGCTGCGGCAAAGGGACCCGTGATGCCCATTTTTTGGTTTTTCCCCTTTTTGCAATTTTTCACCAAAAATTCTCAAAACTCAAAATACCTCATGGGAATCACTCCCAATGACATCCAAATACCATCCAAAACCAACCATGAGCAAACCCATGGATGGATTAGGGTTTTCTTAACTCAAACTTCATTTAGAGAAATCAGGTTTGGTTCTACCTTAAATCCCTTTGAATCTTCTTCACCCAAGATGCTTGATCATTTAGAAGCAAGATATGGGAAGAAAGCACACCAAAATCACCTCTTCTTGTTCAACCCTAGCTTCTCCTCTCACTCTCTTCTCGCCAAACATTTTTGCACAAATGGGAGGTTTCTAAGACCAAATGTGGTCTAATACCACTTATCCACTATAAGGCCATGTTTGGCACGTCATTAAATCCCATTTTCCATTTTTGGCATTTTAACTCGTTATTTCACTTTCATTACCATTTAATTCACGTGGTACTTAATTTCATTCTCATTAGACCCTTAGGTCCTTATTTACAAATTTCCAAATTTGCCATTTTTCACTTGGGTTTATTTCCGGGCTCAATCAACTTCTCATTTTAGCATATAATATTTAATCATATGCTCACATTTTCACTTCACGATTCACAAATTAACAATTTAGCAATTCTCCCGGAATAACCCAAGTTTGGCTCAATTCATACCCGAAATATATAATAAAAATTATTATAAAAATTCTAGGGTATTTTACATGCTACACTCGCCTCTTATGGAGGATAATTTGAAGCCAAAAGACACCCGAAGTGCTTCGCTTGATTTTCTGGCCTAACTTGTTCAAGGACTCTCATCAACACGTTCAGAACTATGATAGATGTCAGAGAGTGGGTAATATTTCCAGAAGAAATGAAATGCCCCTAAACAACATTCAAGAAGTAGAAATTTTCGATGTATGGGCATTGATTTCATGGGACTGTTGATTAGTGCCCAAAAAGTTCTATTTTGAACCTTATTTATTATAGGTTTTGAGTGTTTTTTGTGTACTAATCATTGTAATTAACCCGATTTACACATTGCTGTCCCTGCTTATTCACTGGACATTTTATGGCTAATTTTTTTAGTTGTTATGAAGAATCATGCTAAATTGTTGAGTCGATCTAAGCATGAAGAATTCGAGTCAAACTCAACATCGTAGATCGGAGACCAAGAGGAAAAAAGAGAAAGAAGTGAAGAAAATGGAGACAGAAATTTAGTTCTCGCAAAGATCGTTTCACAGCCCAACACTGCTCATCCTCCACTGCTCTCCCCGTGATTTCACACGCTTTTGTTGTTTTTGTTACAATTTTTCATTTCTTCCCATTTTGTCCTTGTAATAGCTTTTAGTTTCATTTTTTTTTTGGTAATTTCATATACACTGAGCACCTATATAAGCTCAGTCAAGTTCCTGTAAGATCAATCACTTCTGCAATAAATTTTTGGCTCTCCCGTTTTTCCGCTTCTTCTCTGCTTCATTTTCTTTCCCTTTCTTTTCCATTTTCTGGGCAACCAAACACCCTCCGAGGGTGACAACTCGGAGGATGGTTGGCTAAAACCCTTCCCTCCTTGAAGTGGAAGGCTGCTGGGTGCAGGATCTAGGGCTACCGGGAGGTGCCCTGCTTTTTCACGCAGTACTCACCGGCCGCCGTCAGCTCTCCCTTAACACAGGTTTAGATCCCTTCGATTCATGCTGAAACGGTCAATACTTGCAATCTTTTAGTGCTCATTTGATGCTTATTACTAGATCTTGTGATGTTCCTATTAATTACCATTTATTACTCCATTGCAATGTGAGTCAAGTGAGACTCATGAACTTATTTGAGAACATAATGGCCGTTGAATGCCATTTTCAAAAGGATAATTATTATGGGTTAGGTTTTATACCTAAATGAAGATCCTGTTCGGGAGATGACTATATGTCATCCTCCCCTAATGCGAGGAAATGAACCTTGAAACCTCAGCTTGCCAGAAGATCCAAGCCCAGTATCCTGATACTTCAAGGAGATCTCTTTTATCATTTTTCTTGTTTTACTTTAGTTTATTTTCAGTCTTCATCATCAAACCCTCACTGTTTTTACAAAAACTCTAAATCCAAATGAAATTCACCATTTTTTGATTCACTGCAAATCATTTTGTACAAACAAACTCATCCCCGGTTCGACCTAGATTACTTATATCATAGTGAGTTTTTTGCTACGGCAGTAGGAGCTTAGGATATAAATTTTGTTGATTCCGCATACCTACTATGGCATGAATCAATTGTTTCCTCCTTCATCTAGGAAATTGTATATCCTTATTGCCGTTAACTATGTGTCGAAATGGGTGGAGGCAATTTCCATAGAGAAGAATGATGCGAAAACATTGGTGCAATTCGTTCACATATATATCCTCACTCGATTTGGTGCTCCCCGATGTATTCTTAGTGATGAAGGGAGCCATTTCTACAATAGAGTCATTGCCTCTTTGTTGGGGAAATATAATGTGCCGCATGCAAAGAGTCTCCCATATCACCCACAATCCAATGGGCAAGCAGAAATTTCAAATAGGAAAATCAAAGCAGTATTGGAAAAAATGCTGAGTTCATCTAGGAAGGATTGGTCGAAAAAGTTTGATGATGCTCTATATGCATATAGGACCACCTTCAAAACTCCAATTGGCATGTCCCCTTTCACGACCTTTTAAATATCATGCCATTTGCTCTTTGGTTAGGAACACGGCAATGTGGGCGTATATGAACTCAACTCACCCTCAAAGAGGCTAGTGAGAAAAGGCTCCTCTAACCGAAAGTGAACCTCGATGAAACGCAATGATCTGGCATGAGAATGCAAAGATCTACAAGGAAAAAACTAAATGATGGTATAACAAGCATTCTGCTGGGCTGAAAGAGTTCATGTGGGTGACAAAGTTCTCGACTTTCTCAACTCAAGATTGAAGCTATTCCCGGCAGCTCAGGATCAAGATGGTTCTGCCCATTAAATCACATCGTAACCCCATATGGTGCACAGTGGGTACAAGCGCAAGGGTCAAGAGTTCAAAGACAATGGTCAGAGGTTGAAGCATTATTTGGGTGAGCAAATTGCTAAAGAAGTCGTGAACTACATTGATACATAATCTCTATTTCATCAAGCAACCAACGGTGCGAAACGGCTTCGTCGAGCTATCGACACTAAATATAATGCTACTTGGGTGACAACCTAGGTTTTGTAAGAACCCTATTTTTCCTTGTATTTTCTCACTTTATTTCTTTTCTTTTTAGCTCAATTTTGTTAAGTTTTTGGGGATTCTTGTTTTTTTTGGTTTAGTTTGATTTTTGTGTTAAGTGCTCAGGGAAACAAGGTTGAGGTTGATCTGCTTGAAACCGAGTTTTTGAGAGTGAACCAAAAATTTGTGAAAAACATGACAATTTGATGTACAATGACATAAAAGCAATTTTTGGGGAAAAAAGCCAAGTGTTAGAAAACTTTTTGGGTAGGGAAACATGCTCTCGGGTTCACCGAGGTGAACGAAAACCTTCGCCAAGGCAAAGGAAACCTTCACCGAGGTAAACACAAGCCCCCTTTAAACAAGCCCTCGGGTTCGCCGAGGCAAAGGAACCTTCGTCGAGGCGAACCTAAGGCTCCGTTGAGCAAACTTCTCGGGCTTGTTGAGGCGAACCCCTTACGACTCCCCAAATTCAGGGCTCTTCGCCGAGGTGAATGAAGCTTTGCCAAGGCGAAGAGGCCCGATGTTGGGGCACTTTATAAGCGTTTTCTTCTTTATTTCCATTTTTCCCAGCTTTTCCTCTCCAAAAACTCATCCCTTCCAAGTCAGATTTTCTCCATCTCTCTTCTTCCATGGCTCCGAAGAAAATCGTTCCAAAGAAGAGGAAGAGGAAAGGTTCTAGCTCCCGTGCACCTTCTCCTCCTCCCAAAAATCCCAAGAAGTTTATCACTTGGGAGGTGGAGAAGTCATACCATGAGTCCCTCTATAATCGAACATTTGTCGCAGAGCGTGGTATCCAAGACTCAAACGTTTACTTCAGCTTCATGATCTAAGAGAGGGGCTGGACTACATTTTGTGCACATCCCCAACCAAGGATAGCCCCAATCATCATGGAGTTTCATTCCAACCTACGATTTCAGGTTGGCTCTACAGTTTATGTCATGCCCCAACCCCCGCCTTGGCGAAGATAGAGGGCGCGGCACGGGACTAGGACTCATGTACCTTACTTTTTGACATTGGTGGGCCCATTTCAATAAACAAATCCATATATATGAATATAACTTGTAAAACTACCACCGTAGTGGTGTTTAAAATGTCCTGTACATATACATGCCTGAGTCCCATTTACTTGTGCTTACACAAACTCCATTATTACAAAAAACATTACATTTACATTACAAAACATAATCAAAAACCTACATCAGGTGGACTTATATTGTTGTGTTGGCCCTGCCGGATGCGGAATGCCTCAAATGTCCTCTTCAATACCTACACGGATGAAACACCCGTGCTAAGCTTATAGCTTAGTAGGAACAGATAATGTGATACTTACCACTGAGCGGCCCACAATTACGTAATACATATAACATACGCATATGTTAAAGCTTACGATAAATGCACTCCCATAAATGCATTTTCATATAACATAACTCTTTATAACGGAATTTCATATCTCCCGTAGGAGTCTCGTAATGTAGATATTATACGTATGTACCAGAGGCTACTGGCGTAATATAACCGATTTCTTTATGCTTTCTTATTGTTCATTATTCGTATTCTTATCACATAAATGTTTGCCTATATAGACCAAAGAATAATGAATGAGGGATCTAGAAGACAATAGGTACCCAAAGGTACTAAGATAATAATTAAAACAGAGACGTGCCTGCCCACGTATTAGAGGTCTCGTAGCACAATGCAAAGAGTGCCATCGTGACCGAATAGAGATTCTACTCCGCCCACGTAATAGAAGTGTCAGAAAGACCATCAGAGGGGTCGTCGAGACCAACAGACGTGCTCCGCCCACGTAACAAAAGTGTCGTAGCGCAATGCAGGAGTGTCGTCGCACTGATCAGACATGCCTATTCATTCACTATCCGGTCTTCGACAGGCATACAATTATATCTATTACTGAGCTTGTTATATTGTTCTTAATCACATTAGAAAATAAGGGTAAGAAACAATGTTTGTCCAACGATAGATCGCTAAAGGAAGCCGTCATCATAAATTGAGGGCATGGTGAAAGATTTTTCTGTATAACTTTTATACTTGTACGGACCCTTTTATTCACTTGTTAGGATCCTCAATTAATCCAATTTTATGCTTAAATATCTTCCATTGGAAGTCCAAACAAAAGAGTAAAAAATTCTAGAATTAACTGAAGAAAGAACAAAACTAGAATCAGAATCCTGACCTAGCGTATAAAGGATACGCCTGTTTAGGCAAAAGGATACGCCTAGGCGAGGAGGTTCGCTCAGCGTAGCTGTTATGCCTAGGCGCAGCGTAAACTCTCATAAGGGGTCTCCGTCCGCCTAGACTTAGTGGACCTCGCCTGTGCGCAGCTTTATGCCTACGCACACCCCACACCTAGGCGTAGGGTACGAGGCAGAAATTAAATGGCCAGTTTTTTTCCATTTTCATCGGAAATCTTTTAACCAAAACAAACCATTTCAAAACAAAACTACAAAACTAACTTAAACCAACCAAAATACACATGTATTGAAGAGTTAGGGTTTTCCTTGTAACACCCCGAAATATACCCTAGTCGTTTTCGACATGTTTAGGGTATTTTGTAAGCATAATTTGAAGGTTTCGTGAGTTAAATGCGAAACATGGAAACGAGAGACCCGAAAAATTACAAGAATTAAGGACACTTTGTAATCGGGTCCAAAAGGCTTAAAGTCGTAAATTGAAGAGATTTGAGGCCAAAATGAAATAAAGGAAAATTGAACTACAAATGCATATTAAGAGTTGGAGGACTTAAAAACAAAGAAGCAACTTTAACTCCAAAATGGGTTTTGATGGCCAACAAGGCCTTAGCAAAAGATGTACCTCAAAGACCAAATTGGCCCATTTGTGGAGGAAAAAACGTGGAGAAGAAGAAGAGGAAGAGGAAGAAGAAGAAGAGAAGAAGAGGAAGAGGAGATCAAGCCAAAAAGGTATGGAAACTGAATTTATGTTTGAATTTCCATGCTTTGATGGTTATAATCTTGCCCAAATCTAGGGTTTTGCTAGGGTTTCATCTTAACCCAAAAATGATGGCAAGTAAGGTGGGTAAAACCCCATATGGCACATGAAGCTCATGAAATCCTCTCTTTGAGGATGAATTCATGGTTAATTGAGAGTAATTGAATTAGGGTTTAGAATAAACCCTAACTAAACATCATGTTTGGTTTGAGATTTTGATCATAACCCATATTAGAGTGGGTTTGGAAAGAAATTCACAGATAGGTCTTTGAAATAAGAGAAGGATTGAATGATAAATTTAGTAGAAAAGGGATCATAAGATGAATTTGAAGTGGTCTTGAAGTATTTATGAGGTATAGAGTTGATTTGGGGCTGGAAACATATGGAAAATGGGGAGAAAACACACAATTGGGCATTCGGTAAATATGTACCGCACAAGCTGAACTTGTACCGGCACACTTTCGGTTCTGGTGATTTTTTTACACATCCTGTACCGGTACAAGTTAAGACACAAATTTTGTACAACCTGCTCGGCTTTTCCTGCTTCGACCTGGGCCAGATTTTGGCCATAACTTCCTATTTCTTGAACCGACGGAGTGATTCAAGTGTGGGCTACGTAAAATAGACTTCAAGGAGAACAAAACTTAAGAATAGGCATCGCCAAATTCCTCTGGATCCTAAGTGGTCTAAAAATTCACTCAAAGTGGGACCATGTGCAAACTAAATTCACGTTCCAGCTTTGAACATAGAGTAGTCCGGGTTGTTTCGACGTAATCCTAAGTTCAAGTGTTCAATTGGGTGATTCCAATGAATGTGTAACCCTTAGCACCTTAGCTTTATAGACCACAAAGAATCAGTGTCAAATATAGAGACAAGGCACTGGAAAATTATCATTGCAAACTGTTCCTGAAAACTCCATTCCGACTAGTTGGCATGAAAATGCCATAACTGAGTTTGGGGATGATCCGATTGGATTGATTTCACCCTAAGAAACGAGATGCATCGAGGGACAAGAATACATGAATGATGTGTGGATAGGCATCATATCGTACAAGTATCTGAAATGCTATAAGGAATAGGCATGAAACCTTAAAACGAACTGAAACACGAACATGAACATGAATATGAAAAACAAGATGTCATACTCACGTAATGTGATTAAGAAAGGTTATAAGTCCTGAAAGACACGATCATACGACTACCTGCGACCGTTAACGAATGAGTGACGTCCCGATTAGCAATTTCTGATCCCGACAGCGTCTAAGACTTCGATTAGTACTTCCTAAGATTCCCGAATAGTGCCAATAAGACTCCTGCTCATCACTTCTAGCACTTCGCTATGCCACGGCACCTCAAGATCAGATCGCATCTTTCTGGGTACTTATTGTATCAAGGGCCCTACTCATTTCTTATAATCGGTCTAGGGTAGTCGACGCATATACATAAGACATTGAATAAAGAATAAGAGTAAAGATCCAAAGTACCTCCATTCGTCCCGTAGTACCCAAGGGTGCCCCGCATCCGGACAAGCCTCAGAAAATCTACTCTGCACCCCGTCTCCTGACAAGCCTCGTAGCACTCCACCCGGTACTCCCGCACCGAGCAAGCCTCAGTACCCAAGGGTACTCCCGCCTCCTCGCTCAGTTCGTAGTACCCACTCTGCACCAGCATCATCAAGCCCCCGTAGCACCCACGTACCCCGCATTTGATTAAGTTCTCGCAGTACCCACGTACCAGATCCGAACAAGTCCTGCCTCTGACAGTCCCCGTAGTACTGGCACTTCAGATTCGAACAGTTCAATAGTACCTACGTACCCGTATCCGACAAGTCCCGTATCCTGATGCTCTGCTCTCTTGTGATCCGATAAGTCCCAGATCTCGATAAGTCCTAGATCCGATAAGTCCTCAGATCCGATAAGTCCCGTATTTGATAGTCCCAGATCTTATAAGTCTCAGATTCGATAAGTCTCAGATCCGATAAGTCCCAATGATAACTCCCGTGATTTGAATAAGTCCCCGTAGGTACCTACGTACCCCGTGATCCGATAACTCCTGCATCTCGACAATTCACAGAAGAACACGTACTTCAGAACTGATTAAGTTCTGTGGTACCTATGGGTACTCCTAGATTTGATAAGTTCTGTAGTACCCACTAGTACTCTTTATCGCAACATAAGTATGTCTGTGACACCCACTCGCAATTCCGCCTGGTGAAACAAGTATATCCAAGAGTACCTAAGGGTACTCTCAGATCCGTAAAATAAGTATATGTATCCGTTATGATCCTGCACCGCTTATGAACTAATGTCCATAATTTGATAGGTATCTCCGATACGTCTCGATCTCGACCTGTATGTGATAGGATTATGATGAGTTCCAACTTATTGTACTTACAGGTACCTTCGCACAAGGATAAGATCCGTAAGATAAGTATATGTTCCATAAGACCAGTATAAGTTCCGTAATACCAGTATAAGTTCCGTAAGACCAGTACAAGTTCCGTAAGACAAGTATATACTCATGTATAAGATCTGAAATGCATGTATAAGTTCTGTAATACATGTATAAAATCCGAAATACATGTATATGTCTCAGAATACTGTGGATAAGATCCGAATATCGTAATATACTTCAGAGTACAAGCAAGATACTATACCAGCCTAGTTTTGTAGTACTTACAAGTATTTCTGTATAAGAATAAGTTCCGCAATACCAAGCATGTTCTCAGAATTTCGTGATACCTACTGCACTCCTCCGAATGTAAGTCCCGTATAAGAATAAGTTCTGTGAACTCCCACGGAGTCCCGACCAACATAAGCTGTTAAGTCTAAGTTCAGAATTCCTACTCTGAGTCCCGAATAAACATAAGTCTCATATATAAGTTCTCAGAATTCCTACTCTGAGTCCCGAATAAACATAAGTTTGTTATACACAAGTTCCGCATAAGAAGAACTTTGTACTCCTCACGAGGGCCGAATAGCAAGTCCGCAAGAATTCATGCAAGCATTCCGTATAATGAATCTCAAGTATCTCGTATTTATGTTATGTATAAGAAATGTTTCCCACTAAGCTTAAAGCTTAGCACGGTTTTTAACTGTAGTATAGGAGAAGACATCAAGAAACATCCGCATACCGGGCCAACACACGTGAAGGGTTCACTACATGTAGGTTCCCAGGCTCCTCGATTTGTAAAAAACGTAAAAGCAAAGCTCTCAGATTCTCTGTAAACTGACCTGTGCTATATGTATATAATATTTTGATTTGTTATAGGATGTGGGCCATACCCATTGCATACCGCCGGGGCTTTAAAAAAAAATCAGGTAAAGAGTCCTAGCCTGAAGTCTCGCACTCGAACTCTGCTCGGACCACAACGTGCTGGACCGGGGAATCGTATGTGACATTCTAACCTAACTTAGACAAGTATTTAAACATGAGTTCCATACCAAAAGTTCCATACAAAAAGAGATATTCCAAACCTTAATCTTCTTTATAATCTCCTCCTAGCCTTTCCTCCTTCTTCTTACTTCGCACCAAAACAATGGATTGCACCAATGCCAATGATCTCCTCTTCTCCTCCATCGTAAACCCTAGCACTCCAAAGCCAAAAAATGAGATATTTTTCTCTTATCATAAGGCCATGTTTGGCCTTATCCTCTTTTGGTTTAAAATTTTCCCTTTGCATTTTAGTGTCCTCACCCTCATTCCATTTACTCATCAACTTATCTAAATTCTTACACAAGAGATATCATCTTTCAGGTTAAGGACCTTCGTCCTTATTTTACAAATTACCAATTTAACCTTAGTATTTAAATTTCCAAAAAATGCAACTTTTACTTATATTATACCCTAAACATGTAATAAACTACTAGGGTATAATTTTGGGTGTTACAACTCTCCCCCCCTTAAAAAAAATTTCGTCCTCAAAATTATACCTAAATCAAAGAGTCAGGCAACGGACCTCATTATCGATTATGGTTCCCAAGTTACTCTCTATACTGTGTTGCCAGCACCTTTTTTACCAGAGAGACTTGTTTATTCCGCAGTTGTTTTACTTCACGATCTAGAATAGCTTTTGGCTCTTCATCAAAAGTGAAGTCTAATTGCATTTGTATATCTTGTACTGGTAATATGTGCGATTCATCAAAACGGTATTTTCGAAGCATTGACACATGGAACATATTATGTAATTTGGCCAACTCCAGCAGGAGGACCAAACAATATGCTACTAGTCCAATTCTTTCTAAAATCTCACAATGTTCGATAAACCTTGGACTTAGTTTTCCTTCTTCCAAACCTATATCTTCCTCCATATTTATACTCTCTAAGAAAACCTTATCTCCGACGTCGTATTTCTTTTTAGATCTACATAAGACTTTTGTCTATCACTAGCAGCTTTTAACCTTTGCTGATGATCCGAACTTTTTCTTCTTTCTCATTCACTAAGTCAAGACCAATTACTTTATTCTCGTTCAATTCTGTCCAACATACAGGAGTTCTACATTTTCTTCCATATAAGGTTTCAGAGGGCGTCATACAACATTTCTGATTGATAACTGTTATAGGCAAATTCCATAAGAGGAATATACCTATCCCAACTTCCAGGAAAATCTAGCACACAACCTCGAAGCATTTCTTTCAACACTTGAATCATTCTTTCTGATTGTCCATCTGTTTGTGGATGGAAAGAGGTACTAAAATTCAGCCAAGTACCCATGGCTAACTGTAACTCTTTCCAAAACCTTGACGTAAAACCGCGTGGATCGCGGCTGACACCTCAAGGCATGCGTGGAATCCCATGCAACCGAACTATCTCGTTCACATACAACTCCGCTAACCGATCCATGGAATAGTCAAGTCAGACTGGTAAGAAGTAAGCATACTTTGTGAGTATGTCTATGATTACCCAAACTGAATCATGTTTTCTTTGGGTGAGGCGAAAACCGGATACAAAATTCATAGTTATGTTGTCCCACCTCCATTGTGGAATTGGAATGAGATTTAACAAACCGGGTGGTATTTGATGTTCAGCTTTTACTTTCTGACAAGTCAGACATTTGGATACATACTCTACGATATCCTTTTTCATCCCTCGCCACTAATAGAACTATTTCAAATCCTGGTACATCTTGTTACCTCCAGGATGCATGGTGAATACGGTATTGTGGCTTTCATACATCAATTATTTTCAAATCCCGACATTTGCAATACACTTTCTCTCTTGTAATACAAACCGCCATCATCATTTATACAATAGTCAATCTTGTCTCAATTTCTAACTAATTGTACAATTTCTTGTAACTTGATATCATCTTGTTGAGCATCAATCATCATATTTTTCAAATCGCATAACTCTCAATCGAGCTAACAGTGCTCCATCATATGCAAATTTCCATGCCCAATGTTTCAAGGACAACCTTAAATTGTTTTTCTTACTTAAAGCATCTACCACCACATTAGTTTCTCCAGGTGTAATCAATTATGCAATCATAGTCCTTTCTGAACAATTCTAACCAATCGGGACGTTGCCTCAAGTTCAATTCCTTCCGAGTTAACAAATACTTAAGGCTCTGGTCAGAATATTCTACATTTTCACCATATAAGTAATGTCGCTCATATTTTCAAAGCGAACACTACTAACGCCAACCTGCATCATATGTGGATACTGTCATGCAGGGTTTCATCTGTCTAGAGGCATATGTCACTACTTTTCCATCTTGCATCAATACACATCCTAAGCCTATCTTTGAGGCATCACTATACAAAGCATATTCTCTACCCGAAGTAGGTTGAGTTAACACTGGTGCTTCAACCAGTATTTTCTTTAACTGTTCAAAACTTGACTGACACTTGTCATCCCATTCAAACTTTACCCCTTTCCGGAGTAACTTAGTAAGTGAGGAGGCTATGACAGAAAATCCTTTACAAATCAAGCCGGTAATACCCAAATTAAGAAACTTCTCACCTCTCGGGTTAATTTCGGTATACTTCCAACGCACAATCACTTCAATTTCTGTGGTTAACTCTAATATCCTCTATGTATAATACGCTCTAGGAATGAGCATTTCAAACCAAAATCACATTTAATTAACTTAGCAAACAACTTCTTCTCTCTCAAAATCTACAACACTATCCTCAAATGTTGTCTATGTTCTTGCATCCCTTATAATACACCAAGATGTCATCACGAATACCACTACAAATCAAGTCCAAATATGGTGGAAAACCTTATTCACCAAGTCCATGAATGCGGCCGGCATTAGTCAACCCAAATGGTTACTAAAAACTCATAATGACCATATCGAAGTTCTAGCGTTGTTTTCTGACATCAACATCTTTCATTCGGGTTGATAATATCTCGATCGCGCAAGTCTATCTTAGAAAAGACACTCGCTTCCTTTCTAACTGATCAAAAGATCTTCTATTCTCAAGAACGGATATTTATCCTTAACGTTACCTTACTCTATTTTCTAATAATCAATGCACATTCTGAGCCATCTTCTTTGATAAACAAAATCGGTGCACCCCACTCAAGAAACACTAAGCCTGACTAATCCCTCTGTCTAAAAGCTATTGTAGTCGAGTCTTCAACTCTTTAATCTAGTCGGGGCCATACAAGTGCCTCTAGAAATAGAAGTCGTCCCTTGTGTAATAACTTCAATAGACAACCCTACTTCTTTCGCAGAAAACTGCACCTCAGAAAACACATTAATCTTTATCAACAATGATTCTAGATTTCCACCGTCCTCTCGGGGTCAATTAAAAGCTAAAAAGGCTTCACAACCTTTCTAAGAAAATGCTCAGCTTGCATAGCGAGATTACATTTGAAACTCGAGTCAAATCGAATACCTTTTGGTACGCTACTTCGATGCATCAAAATTTAAGCAAGACTATTTTTCTTATCACAATCAATTATACTCGATGTTCGATAACCAATCCATGCCCAAAATCAAATCAAACTCATGAAAAGGCAAAGCAATTAGATCAACCGAAAATTCCCTATCATGGACCATTAGAGGATAATTCTTATACACTCGATTGACTCTAACACTATGCCTTAGAGGACTGGTAACAAGCATGTCATATGCTAAAGGTTCTATTGATGGTAATTTAGCACTCAATTGTTCAATGCATATATAAGAATGTGTAGAACCTAAGTCTACCAAAGCATGGGCCATTGTTATAAAAGAGTGAATTCAACAAGAATAACCCCTAGTGCATGCTGATCTTAAAGGGCTCATAGTATTAAGTCGTCAGTTACAAGAGTATGTACGATTTACTATCTCAAGCAATACCTCTCCCTTACTATCCCGAACCACCTCGCCCCTCTTCATCACAAGCCGTCTGAGGTACATTTGATCCTCCCCTATCGCTTCCTTGAGGATTTCTAGAAATCCCACTTTGCGACAATTTGCTATCATATGGTCCCCTTGCTTCCACATCTAAAATCAACCCCTATATCATTCGCAAATGTATCGATTTTGTGACGCAGTGCATTCGTGTCTTTCTGCCTGGTCTGGCCTGAAATGCCTCACTGGAACCCTCAGGTCATAGTAGACCTTGTCTCTACCCCTATAGAAAACCTGTACCGAGTCTACTGGTGACTCTCTAGTCCTTTTACCGAAGATGAACCACCTCTCTAAAGAACTTTCTCCCACTTCTCTCTTTACTCTTCATTTCATTTCATTTTTATTACAGCCGCACCAGCCGACATAAAAATTTACCGCTTGCAACGATGTCACAACTGTGAGGTACCTCTTTATGGATTCCTTTAAGCCATCGTCAAACTGTCTACATCAAAAAGTTTCCTTAAGGACTAATTCTGGTGCGTACTTACTGAGGCGAATAAAATCCTTTTCATACTCTGCCACCGCCGATACCCCTCGTTTGCATTCGTGAATTGCTTCCACTGTCTCCTAGTCATCAGGTGACGCATTTCTGTCTGAATTCCTCGACAAGAAGTCCCATGAAATTGGTTCTACAATGGATTTCTTAGAATTAACTCACCAATCATAAGTTATACCTTGTAGCAGTTGAGACCTACATTTAGCCATTTGTTCATGGGACATTTGACTCGTCTAGAGCTCTGTAATTTCCTCGGCCAAAACTAGCTTTATCGACTCTTCTAAACTTGTACCATGGAATTCCTTCTTACCCATGCTTACAAAATCAATCGGAGCTCGAGGCGCCGTGAGTCAATCTAAGACCCTTGCCATATCTTGCGAAATTTTTAACAACGATCCAGTTGAAGCATGTTCACTTCTAACTGAGTCAAACGAATAGAGACGTATGGATCAAGATCCATAGGATTGACGCTTTCAGCAGTTTCCTCTACAAATTCCTAGGATCGATCCATTCTAAACGATATACAAAACAAGGACATTCGCATTAGGCCAACACAATACTATGTAAGTGTATTTTTAACCTAATAAGTTTTCTAGAAACGCCTAAACCTAGGTTCTGACACCACTAAATCGTTTCACGCCTACCGCCGGGCGAAGATAGGAGGCGACTCTGGGACTGGACTCCTTTCCCCGAATTTCTAACATCAGGCCCATTTTAATAAACAGAACCATATATTGAGTAATAAACTTATTAAGGCTCAAATAGTGCTATATTTTGAGTCTTGTTTATTGTAAGTTTTGAGCACTTTTTTTGTACTAATCAACTTAATTAACCCAATTGGCACATTAAGGTCCCACCTTTACTACTAATCGCATTTTGTGGCTATTTTTGTAGTTTATGCAAGCTAAACTCGCCAAATTGTTGAGTCGACTCAAACACAAAGAATCTAAGCCGAACTTAGAAGTTGCGGGTCAGAAGCCATAAGGAAAATGGAGCAGAAAATAGAAGGAATTGGGTCCTCGTGAAGAATTTAGGTTATAAAATTCGCAACCCATGCACTTCATAGGTTGCGACTTGCAACCCGCTCCCTATGTCCTATTTGACCCTTACCAACTTTTTGTAACTTTTTCCTAAACTACCCTCTATGTCATTATTGGTAGTTCATACATTTCTTGTAATTGCTTTGAGCAAGATATAAGGCTTTGTACAGATCACTTTATGCACAACTTAGGGCTAAAGTTTCAACTCTCCCACCTATTTTTCCCTCTCATTTTCTCTCATTTTCTCTCACTTTCTCGCTTGCCAAACACCCCCCTGAGGATGAAAACTCAAAGGATGGTCAGCTTAACCTCTTGTCTCTGAAGAGTAGGCTACTTAGTTAGGCTTTGAGGTAAACTACTAGTCCTCTCGCTTTTAACGCAGCGCTTATCAAGCCATTTATGTCTCATTCTAACTATGTTTAAATCCTTTGATATATATCTGATCGACCAATACTTGGCAATCTTAGGTCTCGCTGGATGCTTATCAAGCATCCTCCGAGGCACATTTAGCTGCCATTTATTACCATTGTAAGGATCAAAGGATTCGCTTATCGTCTGAAACATTAATGACCACAATGTTATATCTCAAGAGGAAAACTATTAGTGGTTCTGGGCTTTTATAATAAACGAAGATCCCGGTCAGAAATGACTATAGGTCATTCTCCCCAATGGGAGGAAAAGGACCTGAAGACCACTTAGTTGCCCTAGAACCTCAAACCCAGTGGCCCGAGGCTTCAAGGAGTTCTTTTTACATTTTATTACATTTTAGTGGCAATCTTCAAATCACCAACCCCACTGTTTTCATCAA
The DNA here is from genome assembly GCA_016808115.1 of Tetrastigma voinierianum. Classification (NCBI taxonomy): domain Eukaryota; kingdom Viridiplantae; phylum Streptophyta; class Magnoliopsida; order Vitales; family Vitaceae; genus Tetrastigma; species Tetrastigma voinierianum. The sequence goes on from JAEQBH010003063.1 coordinate 27,740, forward strand.
ACCTTAAAAATTCAAAGTGAAATCACCATTTTGAGTCAACTGTTAGTTACCTACACAAAGAAAACCCATCCCTGTGTTCAACCCTAGAGCCACTATACTGCAGTAGCTATGCTACGACAGTAAGAGGTTTAGGTTTATAAATATTTTCGATTCCAAGAACCAAATCTCTACCCTGTGCATGCTACGATTTCAGCGAATCAAATGGCACCGTTGTCGGGGATGGTGCCTAAGTGCAAGTGATGAGTTATTGAACTTATGATCCACATCACGCGTTGCGAATTTTCAACCTTTGTTTTTTACCGTTATTTTCCTAGTAGTTCATCATAGGTTGATTCAATTTTTTATGATCATTCATATAAAATTTCATTCTCATTTTTTGCTAACATTAACCTTTTTGGTATCCTGTTTTATTTTTATCTCTTATTGTGTTTTGTGCTCTTTTCATAAGAGTTTATGCAACACTGGGATAGGAACACAGTAGGCCGATTAGAAAAGAGCAGTGCTCCACAATAATAGAGCTGTGAATTGAGCATACACGATGGTCAGATGGAGCCTCCACCTAAGGAGCAGCAAAGCTAACAGGGGGTTCACAGAAATCCCAATGCATATAGATCAATGAGGGATCATATACATCCTCCAAGGGTCAAGGCACCTCCACATTATGCCCTCAGAGACGTAATTATCAAGCTTCACATTATGCTCCTATTCCCACTTTCCATGGAATGGAGAGTGAAAATCCATACTCACACATCCGGGAATTCGAGGAAGTATGCAATACCTTCAAAGAGGACATCTTCAATGTGGACTTGATGAGACTGAAGTTCTTTCCTCTTACTCTGAAGAACAAGGCTAAAATCTAGCTCAACTCTCTAAGGCCGAGAACTATTAGGGATTTGGGAGATATGCAGGCTGAGTTTTTAAAGAAATTCTTCAGCACCCATAAAACCAATACTTTGAAGAGGCAGATTTACACCTCGCGTTCCCAAGGTCGAGAAATTCACTTAGTGCTAGGAAAGGTACTCTTAGGAGACCATCTGCCCCAGTTCCTCACCATGGCTTTGATACTTGGATGTTGCTCAATCACTTCTATAATGGAATGTCCCCTACTATGAAGCCGCTTGTTGGAAACTACGGAGGGACTTCATGAGCAAACATCCAGAGGAAGTCATGGACTTCTTGAATTATGTGGCTGAGACATCCAAAGCATTGGATGAACCCAACCCCAGAGAGGCAGAGAGGATGAGACCTACAAGGAATCATGTACTCACTCCCGGAGGATATGGAGATGAAAGCAAAGTTATCCACCTTGGCTAGAAGGTTGGAGGAGCTTGAAATGCGAAATTAACATGAGGTGCGAGCATTGGTAGAGGCACCTGTGCCCAATCAACCTTATTTCAGTTGTCAGTTCACTAAGCACCAAGGAGAGCACTGCCCAACTGTTCCTTCAATAAGAGATATGGTGGTTAAACAAGCCAATGTTGTGAGCCCATACAAGCCACCATCCACTGCATATAACCCTAACTGGAGGAACCACCCTAACCTTTCCTGGAAACCAAAGCCTCCACCATATGTGCCCCCTACTGCATAGCAACAGTATGGTTCCTCTTCCCAACCACAACCACCAACTTCATCCCCGCCTGAGTAAGCTATCATGAGAACTCGAGCAAAGTGGGCGGGCAATTTGCGGGAAGAACATAAGGCGTGAATGCCCAAAGCAACTGCAGGATTGATACAATAGAAGGCACATTGAACAAGAAAATAGAGAACCTGCAGTCTGAAATTTCCCAAAAATTTGACAACCTATAATACTCAATTTCAAGGTTGACTAACCAAAGAAGAAGTCCAGAAAAGGAAATTCCCTTCTCAAACAAATCCCAAAATTTCTAGGGAATACATGAATTTGAGCTCTTCTAATGAGCCAAACCTTACACATGAAGCAAGCATCACTTTGAGAAGTGGTAAGGAGGTTAAACAGCCAGTCACCAAACTAGCAGAAGAAGACCAGGAGGCAAAAGAAGCTGAACTAGAGGAGGAGGTGACCCCAAGAAATGCAAGAAAAAAGCACACCACCTTTCACGCGCAAAGCCAAGAAAAAGGCCATCAACCAGACTTAAATGTTAGAGGTGCTAAGGCACGTGAAAGTCAACATCCCCCGTTGATTATGATTAAACAGTCCCAACATATGCCAAGTTTCTAAAGGACCCGTACAAAGGAAGAGGACTAAATGTTGACAAAGGCCTTCCATCGTAACAAGTCAATGCCATCATTCAACAATGCAAGACTCCAAAGAAATACAAAGATCCGTGCTGGGTTCTACCATCTCGTTGAATATTGAGGCACTTGTGCAGCAAACTGGCGCAGATCTGGGGAACTAGTGTCAACTCGTCGCCTTATTCAAAGGTATAAGTAGCTAGGCTCGAGAGCTTAAGCCCACTTCCATCACATTGTCCTCGCAGACATCCATAAAATACCAAAGGGCACTGTGGAGGATGTTTTTTATCATGGGTGACAAATTCTACTATCCTCGTAGGACTTTGCTGTGCTTGGATACGTAACCAATTGCGTAGGGACAATTATGTGACTATCATCCTGAAAGACCATTCTAGCCACCTCCATTGCAATTATCAATTGCCGAAATGGAGTTATGCAACTTACATTTGGGAACATGACCTTGGAACTTAACATCTTCCACTATAGTAAAAAGCATAAGCAACCAGTGGATGAAGAACCAGAGGAAGTTTGCATAATTGATACAATTCTGGAAGACAAGTTTATCGCAAAGAAATGCAGATTTAAGCACTGAGGAGTCGGGTCGACTGCTCGACGAGCTACATGGAACCCAAGACTCAGGCACTATACATGGCCCATGGAGAAAAAGAAGAGATCTTACCTCTATCAATCGGGGAAAGCCAATGAGCCTCAAAAGCTAGGATCTGCTTCCCATTCAGAACTAAAATATGCATATTTAGAAGAACAAGAGAAATGCCTAATTGTTGATATCCTCCCCGCTTCAAGATTTCACAGAGAACAATAAGTAATTCAAGGAGAACAAGTAGGCTATTGGGTGGAAAATCACTGACCTAAAGGGAATTAGCCCAGCAGTTTGCACCCATCAAATCTACTTAGAGAAGGAAGCAAAATCGATAAGGCAGCCACAGAGGAGATTGAATCATACGCAGAGGTGGTACGTGCGTGTCCTAAAATCAAGTACAAGCTGGTATTATTTAATTCCATATCCGATAGCACTAGGGGTGAGTCCAACCTGTGCTGTGCCCAAAATCGTGTGGATAACTACTTTACATAATGAAAAGGAGAGGAAATGCTCAACCACTACCAATGTGTGTCGAGGGCATGTATCGACATGTTAAGATTAAATGAGGTGACAAGGAAAGATCACCTCCCTCTACCCTTCATGGACCACTTTTGAAAGAATTTCACACCCTTCTATAAATTTTCTCTCTCGAATGGCTATTCAAGCTATTTCCAGATTGAGATTGTTGTAGAAGATCAGGAGAAGACCACCTTCACCTGCCCATTTGGCACATATGCCACAGGAGGACGCCTCGGCCGTGTAATGCCTACCATATTCCAACGATGCATGCCTCAAGATTCGATTTGGTGGAGCGCATTATGAGGCTCCATGGATGATATTGCGCTTATGGAGGGAGCTTTGAAGAATGCTTCGATCAACTGTGGAGATCTGGGTCCCATAGGTGTATCGAGAAGAACTTGCGCCGAATCGAAAATGTCATTTTATGGTCAACCAAGGAATTGTGCTGGGACACATTATTTCCAACGAAGGAATTAAGGTTGATAAGGCGAAAATTGAACAGATTTCCAAACTACCTTCTCCCACGAATGTGAAGACTGTGAGGCAATTCTTAGGGCATGCAGGCTTTTACAAGAGGTTCATCAAGGATTTTTCAAAAATTGCCAAGCCTCTATATAAGCTATTAGAGAAAGATGCCAAATTCATTTGGGATGAAGACTGCAAGAGCTTTGAGGAGCTCAAGGCCTACTTGACCACTGCACCAATAGTGAGAGCCCCCAACTGGATGTTACCTTTCGAGGTTATGTACGATGCAAGCGACCTCGCCATCGAGTGCCCCGTGCGTGTATAAGAAGGAAAACTTTATGTGGTCTACTATGCAAGCAAAACGTTGAATGAAGCAAAGAGGAATTACACCACCACAGAGAAGGAGCTGCTGGCTTCTATGCTCTGGACAAGTTTCGTTTACTGGTCACCTGACATAATCATCTTCATGGATCATTCGCTTTGAAGTACCTACTCACCAAGGAAATGCCAAGGTTGCTTTATCGATGGGTTCTCCCGCCCAAGAGTTCAACCCGCAAATCAAGGATAAAAGGGTGTGGATAATACAGCAGTGCATCATCTCTTGAGACTAACAATAGCACACAACACTCACAATCCTCCAATCAATGATGAGTTTCTTGAGAAATCCCTACTCCTAGTAGAGAATACCCCATGGTATGCCCACATTGCCAATTTCTTGGCAACAGGAGAGCTACTAGTAGACTGGAAGGCACAAGACAGGAAATTTTTCTTCACTAAAATTCACTCCTACTATTGGGAGAAGCCCTTCTTGTACAAATATTGTGCTGATCAAATAATCAGAAGATGCGTGCCTAAGGGAGCACAACAAGGGATACTCGGCCATTGCCATGAGAATGCATGTGGAGGCCATTTTGCTTCCCAGAAAATCGCCATGAAGGTGCTACAATCTGGGTTCTATTGGCCTTCACTTTTCAAGGATGCCCACACCATGTGTCGTGAATGCGACAAATGTCAAAGGTCGGGAAGACTTCGTCAGTCACACGATGCCTGAACCCGATATCGTAGCTGATTTGTTCGATGCTCAGTACTCACTCATGGACCATTCCTCTTCCTTTGGATATGTTTACATTTTGGTGGGCTACCATGTGTCGAAATGGTCAAGTGAAGGTCTTGCAAAGCAGCTGCACTACAGTAAGTTGAAATTCTTGAAGGAGAACATCTTCTCCAGATTTGGAGTCTTTAAGGCCATAATTAGTGATGGAGGTTCACACTTCTACAACAAGCCTTTTGAGAACCCTCCTGAGCTAATGCTACCTTAAAAACAAAGGGCCACCCTTACCATCCTGAACCAGCGGGTCAAGTCGAGCTCGCCTAACAGAGAAATCAAACAATATCATGAAAGTGGTGAGCCCAAATGTAAATGACTGGTCTCTGCCACCGATTCCTCAGGGGCATACAAACAAAGATATAAACCATCCTTGGCATGTCTTCTTATCGCCTAGTTTATGACAAAGTGCATGTCACCCGGCCTCGTGAAATTGAGTATATGTACGGTGGGCAAATAAGAAGTCGAACTCAGACATAAAGAGCTGGCCATAAAAGGCCCTTTGAGACATTAATATTGAAGAGCTGAGAATGATGCCTACTTCAACTCGAAGATTGCAAAATAAAGATTAAAGAAGTGGCATAATCAGTTGATAACCCGCAAAAACTTCAAACAAGGAGACCAAGTGCTGCTTTATGACTCTAAGCTCCACCTCTTTCCGGGAAAACTTAAGTCAAGATGGACTGGGCCGTTCATAATTCACTAAGTCTATCTCAATGGATCAGTGGACATACTTAATTCTAAGGACAACAGGTTGTTCAAGGTCAATGGGCAGATCGAAGCCCTATGCAAGATGCTGATAGAGACAAGGAGGAGACTGACCCCCATGAATCCAAAAGGCTACCCTGTGTGGGTGTGGTCTTTGTAGAGACTTATAGGCCACCCTAAAATTTTGTAGAGAATTTGTTTATTAATTTCGGTTTTATTTGTGGTTTTGCATAATTCCTTTATTTTAAGTCTACTGTAGACGATTTTCTCTCGGTTTCTTCATTTCGCATATCCTCATGATTTTTTTCTTTTGTTTTGCGTGTATATGTATATGTGGCTTTTGCTACAAAAGTAGAAATTTCCGTGTTAATAATTTTTTACCTGCTGATAAATTTCTCAGAACTGCTGCGCACCATTCACCTTCCTCCCTCTTCGTCTGCAACCTTTCGTTTCCTGCACAATACATTAATTTTTCCAAATTTTGAGTCTTCCCACTTTTTAATAACGATTTATGACCATTAGAACAATAAACTCACCTACCCTTAACCCATTCATTTAAACTCACCCCACCCCCACTCCTCCTTCTTTATTTTCATTTCAAATCCTTTCTCCTCCTTAGCAAAGAAATCCTCCTCCTACCATTCTCTGAATCTCCCTCCAAACTACATGGTTAAGACACGCAGAGGAACGCCAGCCCCGAAAGTGCCGCTCTTCTCCTCCCCCCGGCGGGTCTAACCCCACTCTAACTCGCACCGCTGCACCCTACCCACCGCCGGTCTCGCCGCACCCACGGCCACCACCGCCGCAGCCGCAGTGCTTCGCGATTCTCACGCCGCATAACCGTTGTTGTTTCTGGGCCTCGCCGCCTTGCCCCGCCCGGCGTGTGATATGCTACTAGAAATTGTCCCACTCCCATCTCCTGATTCGTGCCACAAGAGGCGATCCTAATCAACAAAATTTATATCCTAATTCTCTCCTACTATCAGAATGCTTACCATCAGAGCAGCTGCTAGGGCTCAACACTGGGATGGCTTTCATCCCACAAATGATTCGTATCATGATTCAAAATGGTGAGGCTTTCATTTGGATTTTCTATTTGCATTAAAAGCGTGGTACAAGTGTCACCAGTTAACTCGAAACGGCTTAAAATGAGGTGCGTAGAGAGACTCAAGGGGCTCGTGGGGTCACTAGCTTGATAAAATGAGGTCACAATGGTGTCCTCGGGTTATTTCCTAGCATTAGGGCAAATGACATATAATCATTGCCAAAACCGGATCTTTGTTTGACTTTAAAAACCAACCCTTAAAAACATTCCTACTTGAACTTAAGCATTTACTGAGCATTCAATGTTCCAGTAGTAGAAAACATAGCATTTAACCTAATTTCAGTGGCTCGTAAATGACATCTAAAGAAATCTAAAGAATGTCAGTGTATCTACCATTACATCACACCGAACCCTAAAGCAGGCGTTATCAATTCAAAAGAAACACATTAAATAGCATTAAACCCTAGTTTGAAAAAGTTTGAACACATAAATGCAAGATTCGCTCCATTTAGCAGAGAGTACGGACCCCATTAACTAACCTAGCAACCCTCTTCATGTTTTGAGGCTGTACCCAAACATCCCTTGAGTCATTATCCTCAAAGCGGGTGTGTCTGGGTACCGAGAAAATGAGAGTAGGAGGGAGAGAGAAGAGAGAAAACTGTAAACCTAAATGAAAAGTTGCGTGGATTTACAATGAATGAAAGTTAGGGTTACAAAAAGTTATAAGGTGGCTTATATAGCCATACAAGAGATGGGAAATACCAAAAATACCAAAAATATATGATTACATTGGGGACAAAATGGGAATTATACAAAACGGGGTCGTTTGGATCAAAATAAGAGGGCAACCAATTTCGTTATGCATAGTGAATTTCGCTATCATAGCGAAATTTCGCTATGATAGCGAAATTTTGCTATCATAGGCAACAGGCATATTAAAATTTGAATTTTCGCATGCAAATTTCACATGCAAAGAATTTCGCATGATAGCCAATTTATCATAGCTTAAAATAGCGGCCATAGCGAAATTTCTCTAGGGATCAAGGGAATTTTATCTATGGTCACACCAGAATCTCAAATTTTCGCTATGCCATAGCCAAATCCTCAAGACTCCCGTATCGCCTCCCCGCATCGTCAAATTTCTCCATTTCTTCAGCCCACTGACATTTCCTTCATCCCTAGCTTGATGAAATCGTCGAGAATTCATACGAACTTGGCATGAATCAACACCACGGCGCTTGAAATGATGGATGAGGTCTCCAAACCCTAAAACTACCAAAAACAACCTCAAACAAAATCAAGAGGGTACTAAACTGGACTCACACATGTCCATCAAGCGACCATATGATTAGTACTAAAAAGCACTCAAACTCATCTTAAATAGGACTTCAAAATAGCACTTTTGGGTACTAATCACACTCCCCAACCGACACGTTGTTAAATTCCTTACAATGCTAAAACAATCATGTATGCATGCGTGCTTTGTGTGTATGCTATCCAAAAGTGTGTACCAATGAGGCCTTACCTTCAGTATGAACAATTTAGACCCTGTACAAAAACCATCATGAGAGAACAAATACCATATAAGAACAAGTTTTAGGGCAACATCAATTCCAAAGAAGTCAACCTAAACTTCCACCAAAATCTAAGTGTTTTAAGATAACCAGCTTGGACCAATAAATTGCAAAGCTATTCCCTCCCCCCAACCAAGCTACTGCCAGGACCTTAAACTGTTGACCAACCTAAATAGAATCAGTTACACTTTTATTTCATACTTTGATTGTATTGTAAGGTGCAATGCTAAAAACTCGACTTCACCAAAGTCCCGTGTAATCTGGGTCCCACCGAGCACCCCAACCAATTAAGGTTTAGGCACGTCAAAAGGATCTACCACCACAAACTCTACAAAGCTTCACCCCGGACTTCTAATGACTTCGAGAATTAAGCACCTACAACCGCTAAACTCACCCATCCATTCAGATAGCTGTAACACTAAGTCGATGACTCTAACTAATGAAGGTTTGTGGCACCGGCTTTAAAGGCTTTCACCATATACCCTCGGACTGCGGTTCGGGTTTTTAAGGCAAAGTGTTGCGTCATATCTCTTTTTCTTTTTGCTTTTCTTTTCTTTTTTCATTTGGAAGACTTATTCGTTTCTTCGGTAACAAAACCTATTATGGTCGCCAATGTATCTAAGGCCGATTTTTGCAAAGTGAAAAGTGGTATATAGCTTCTCAACCTCATTGATAAAACTCGATGTGCATCAGGTGTGATTAGCTAAAGGTGGATATACAAGGTTGAATACTCTGGAACTTCAACGGACCAAAAACTTAATCATGCATGGAATTGTTCTAACATTATGGTAGTATACAGAGCTTCAATTCTTCAACTCAAGGCAAGAGTAGAAACATAAAAATCAATGCACAAACATGACTTGCAAGAGTGTAGAAAGTAAGTAAATAATGCTATAAAGCTTTTGATATAACCAAAGTGGCTAGTACAAGCTTAACATAGCTAAACACAACAAAAGTATCACTGCCTACTATCGGCTGATAAATGTATCCTATACAATCCTATACAAAATGAGTAGGCAGTTGATAAAGCTAAAAACAAGACAAAATATGATAGAAGATACTCCCAACCTAACTCTTCTCTCCCCAAACTCAAAGTATACATGTCTCCTTTGTAGATCCGGAAGCCAAAGAAGTGGAGTGCACCACCTCACTATCGTATGCAGATGCCAGGGATTCAAGTCGCTATCGCGGCCGCCAAAGATATCCAAGGAGGCTGCTAACGAGACCGATCTCAGTGGGTTGTGCGCATCCGCGAGACCGAGGTGGCTCATGATCCAAAGAAGTACGGGCGTGATTCTACGCGCGATAAGGACTCCTAGCCGGACTTATCCGCTGTCTAATGACGCCCGTGGTAGCAGCGTTTAATAAATGAAAGATCCACAATGCCAGCCTAGCTCCCGTGAACCGACATAGACATGATCCGAGACCATCAAGGCAAAGATAGGAAGGGCCAAGAAGCAATAATAGGGTCGGGGCAAGAGGAGGTGAGACGGAGGAGATGAATCAGAATCGGGGGTCCTCCCACTCCACCTCCACCTCTCGGGAACAGGATGCCTCCCCAGTGGGTCCTCTCGCCACAACATCTCGCTCCCTCCCGCCGCTAGAGGATGATGGAGACTGCATGTATAATGATCGCCGTTGGATAGACCCGAAAGTACAACCGGATCCGTCGCTCTAAATGTGGCCTCAGAATCCTAGATGCTCTAGACTCGCCTCAAATCTCTAAGATCAATAAAGGTAAATCCTCGCCGCAGCCGCCCTCATGGTGGACCTTCTCCTCAAAATGCAAAGAAGGAAGTCATGACAAGCTCGTAGGGACTAAACCGTAATCCTCCGAGATCCTCGCATGAGTTTCATTATAGCTCCCCGCTACTGCATATAGTGCTGTAATGGGAATAAGCTGGTCCGGAGCACGTGGTCCACTAGGAGCATCTGTGGCGGAAGCTGCCTGCAGAAGAGTATAGGTCCCGCTGTAGTATCTCGAGCGAGACAGCGGACCATCTCTCTCTGTGATGGCTGGTGTAACACCTGGTATATGTTTTGTTATATTCAAGTAAAGGATTTTTGGGGAGCAAATGTAACTTATGCCCTATGATATTTTAAATTGTGATTATGATTAGCAATCTTAATGGTTGGTTTAATTAGAGGATTAGCAAAGTGTGTTAGATTGCATTTTTATGGCATCACTACTAAAATCATCACCACGACCAAATTTTTGCCCAGAACAAAGATATTTTTGGCCTAAGAACCCATTACCGAATACCGCTATCGACCAAATTATTTGGTCGCAATCTTTCCCTAGTTTTTAATTATTTTACCGACAAAATCAATTGGTCGGTACCAACACCATTTCCTCGACCATTTACCACAAACCATTTCGCTATTTTCGACTATTTATCGACCATTTACCAACCTAAAATTTTCGTCGGCAAATGTCCAATGTGTAATACCGACCATTTGGAGACCATTTGTCAATTCTCAAAATTTTTTAATGCCACTGCCTAAATGGTCTCCAACCATTTAATTACCGACCATTTGGAGACCATTTGCCGACCAAAATTCTTTAATGCCATTGTCGGAGAATGGTCTCCTAAATGGCTTCCAGACTACTATCCATTTGGAGATTCATTTGCCGACCAAAATTTTTAATGCCATTGGTCAGCAAATGGTCTCCAAATGGTCGGGGATTACCGATCATTTGAGACATTTCACGACCAAATTCTTCGTAATTGGCTCAAGATATGGTCTCTAAATGGTCGGTAAATTAATTAAAACAAATTTTTTTGGTCGCAATTTATTGCAAAACAGAATCTTTGGTTAATTAATTTAAAAAAATTTTGGTCTGCTTGGTCGCACTGACGGTAAATGATAGCAATTTTTTTGGTTGCTTTATATATATATATATATATATATATATATATACATATTAAGATTACAAACAAAAGAAAAGCATAATAGTGCATGCATATTATATAAAAAGAGTAAAATATATTTTAAAACAAGCAAACTAATATATATACTGCATATATATAGTAAATAAGTCAAGAGAAAATAAAAAACATGAATCCCCAAATCCAAGTATAAGAAAAAAAAAGAAGTATGCACACTAATCATCCAACCTAGTGTCATCATCGTGGATGTCGGTGATGCACCGTCCGCATGGTGAGATGTCGTCATCAAGTAACTGTCACGCCGCTTAATCCCGGATGCTGTTGGTCGCAGTCGCCGTAGGTGCCGGAGTAGATGCCGTGACGCCGAAAGATCGACTACCAACAATCCGAGGTAGATCATCGGCTGAACCGCAGCCCACCTTCCCACTTTCGTAGTTAATCAAAACGCCAGACGCAATCCTTCCCGTATCATCCTCGTGAGTCGATCGCGCCGCCGCAGATCGCCAATCGATATCAGACGCATTTCGCGACCGCTAGCCCCGAAGTCCCATCGTCGGTAGAACAAATTAAAATGGTCCTCAAGATGGAGCTTCATAATCCGTCGTCTATGAGAGAATGATGATGTCATATCCACATTATATTTTAATTTTCCTTGCCATCAACAAATTTCATACCAAACTGGATCAGACAACCTGGAGCTGATGCATGAGAACTACCCGGGCTGCACCATCACATGAAGTCAAGTAGACCGAATACGCTTGAGTCGCAAAGAAATAATATTCATATCTCGCCCGAGCAAACATGTAAAATAAGTATTTTAATTTATCTTAAAAAAAAATAAAGAGAGAAGTATAAACCAAATCTTTGGATTATATTTTTTTTTACATGTTTCCCGAGGGTCCGTTGACAACCCGTCAACTCGCCGAATATTCATGGATGTTCGTAACCCGACACCACTTCATTGAGTCCCTTCTCCAAGACTCGGATTTAACGAAAATCTGCAGTCTCCTTTCAGACGGAGCTCTACCAAAAGCTACAAACATGTCTCAATAACATGGCAAATCTGTCCCAACATTTCACACCAACTACACCGGTCCACATATGATAAAAATGAGTAAAATGGGCCACTTGGGCCCATACATCACTACTCACAAAAATATATCCAATTAACTATATAAATTACACTGCTAAAGTGTTAATAAACTGAAATAATTCAAACATATATTAAACTCGTGATTTAACAAACTGAATACGCCAGCCGCAAAGAGCTAACATTTCCTCATATCTTGTCTAATAAACATAAAATAAGTATTTTAATTGATCTTCAAAAAAAAAAAGATAAAATCTTTTCATTATATTTTTACATGTCTCGCTGGGAACTAACATTTCACACCAACCACACCGTCCACATACTCCATAAAATGAGTAAAATAAGTATTTTAATTTATCTTCAAAAAAAGTAATTTTGTTTTAAAGAAACTACATTTGCCAGACGATCTCGATCAACAAAAGTCTCGATCATCATGCCCCTTCGTAAAAGGTGTATCCGAATAAGCGAGGAGCACCGGGCTTCTACCCTCAAGGTGTCTTTAATTACAAACAATACATAATGCTATCCAAATGAAAAAATCCTTTCCGAGAAATGAAAATAGGCATAATTGGAACACAATCACAAAGTAATAAACATAAGAAGTGTAACGAAATCATACCAATGCTCGTCGTGCTCACGCATGTAGCGAGATCCACAAGTGTGTGTACATGCCACTACCCCTCTGGGGTTTCGCCTCGAGCGACGATCGTCGCCTGTTTCACACCCTTCCTATAATCAGATCTTCCCATCTTCTCCTGCTTCACTCCCGGAAAACATGATCGGGGACACTCAAATCTTGCTCTTCTTCAACCATTTATCTTGACCTGCATACGTAGCTCCTTATACCGACCGGGCAAAGATGTTTGTAGAACACCACCGCCTCTCAGACCGTGTCCACCTATAAACTTTTCGCAATTGTAATTTAAACATATTTCATCCGTGAACAAAAGAATAAATAATTGATGTAAAATGTTAAGTAGTAATATATACCTTAAATTCTTCCAAATCATCAATCGGTCTCTATCTCACTGACTTCCACCAGGTCCATGATATGCAAAGGACTCTTCAAAAATTGTCCTCGAACCCTAGGAAATCGACTGTGCATTCGCCTAACTTCGTCCCCAGAATCTAAAAATTTCAAAGCAAGTAAGAAATAAATTAAGAAATGGATAAATCATTAGTTAAGTTTCATATCTTGGCTGACATCAATCGGTTTCGCCAACCGAGCAATGCGGAGAGCTCCATCTGTAGTGGTGCCTGAGGAAGACTCTCTAACATCTCCATCCTCTCCCTCCCATGTCTCTTGATCATTCATCACAATCTCAGGACCATGATGTGGGATCACCACATCTCGATGTCAGCGTACATTCACAATCTCCTCTCACTCGTGGGGTTCCATCGGCTCGACCCTCTACCAGGATCGCATACCCGGAGGCATTGTTGCTCTACTGTAACTTCTCAGACGGTCACCGGGCAACGTGGTTGCCTCACTCGTCCACGTGCCATATCTCGTTAAAAATAATAAACAACACATTATTGATTAAAGATCAAGTAAATACATAAGGCAATGAAAAATAAACAAACATGATTAACGATTGAAATAACTAAAACTCACTAACTACTCATTCTCATCGAATCATCTAAACTGGGTTCGCCTTTCTTCTTCGATGTAACATCATTTTCAAACTCCTCTTCATCACTCGTTTCTTCCTCATTATCAATTAAATGTTCATGAACATCTACATCCCCACTTGTATCCATCTCAGAAGATGCAACTAAAAGGACGTCTTCGTCCCCCACCACGGCTTCGATTATAACATCATTGTCATCATTTTGAAAAGCTGGTTCTATGACACACACTGGGTGATGCTGATGTCAATTCAGCCCTAGCTTTGATCTTGCACACAGCCTTTCCAATCCATTCTAGACCGGTCCGAATCTTGACATTCACAATAATAAACCTGTGATGCTTGTACTGCTAAGACAAAAGGTTCATACTTGTTGAATCGTTTTTTATCGTGCACATCGACAAGTTTATATCGAGGATGGACAACCATACCGACATGTGGTGTCATCGAATCCATTCACATTTGAATAATACGTTTTAACCCGGAGGGCTTCAAATTTAACCTCATCACTTCACCGCAGTCCCAGAATAGTCGATTCGCCATTGTATAATGATCCTTAATGCATACCCCGCATTGTCCGTCGCCTAATCCCCATACGATTCGGGCAGGAATTTAAAACCATTCACATAGTAACCGCTGTGTTCTAACTCCTTAGGGGACCTCAAAAGCTAGTTCGAAGATAATGATTGGAAATTTTATTTGCACGATTATGAACCCAGAATCTGGAATCAATGTATTATTGATTACAATTATAACTCAGACGTAACATTACAATTGTTTTCAGGATTTCATGCTGTAGCAAACATAATGTATTTTTCAAACCACGATGGAAATTCTTGTCTGGCCAAGGCATTGACAACTTTCTGCCATTCAAGTTTGGAAATCAAGTACGTTTTTCTCAGAACGAACACACTTAAAATAGAAGTGAATTGTAGAGAAAATGATACATTGAGAGTGAAATAGTAAATTAACATGCTAAATATATCTCATTTTGGACTTTTAGCACCACTTACTTTATAAATGGTCAACCTCCGGACAATTCATTAGACATAGATGAGTCATAAGATATTCATTGTCCGCTTAGATACCGCTTTCTTCTAAGCATCGATTGCTTTGACCCGAGGCTTAAAATTTCAAACATATCATCATCCACAATGTCATCAAGATAAACCTCATTCCGCTTTGTCCTTACGGAAGAAGGCCGATCTCCTTTGAAATAGAATGATGCGACTTGGCAAATTTCATCCATAATATACCCAATTGATATAGAACCCTACCTCGAGCCTTGTTCATGATTTTATGCTTTATTTTCCTCAAGTATCTATGCAAGATTATTGAATATTATAAGTCATGTATTGCAGTGTGTATATATATATATATATATATATATATATATATATATATATATATGGGAAAAGAATTGGTCGAAAGGAATTAAGATATATCTTTCGGGAGGATACATCCAACGATAATGGATCGACCAAAGAATCCTAGCTTCAGAAGCCAAGTGCACCGAAGATGTTCCATTGAGTCAAAAACTGAGGGAAGATCTTCAAGATCGCATAAGATATCAGGAATTTGTTCATCCATTCCTCAACTCCTCATCGGCCAAAGATGAAGAAGTCGCCGTTGAAGAATAAGAAATCTCATTTATCGGCCTCCCATATTCTATTTTTATGTGAATTCGTAGTTGTTTATCAAAACAATCCTCGCATGAATATGACAATCATGACTCTTCATACCAACATCTTAAGCTTTTTTTCGCATCCACACATCCCCGTATTAGAAGCATAACCATCTCCGGAAATCTCGCTTTACCTAATTCAACACATCCTTCTTCTGTGATTTATTCATAACAAATGGCACATCAGGGTATTTACTGGTGACAAGATTCTCAGGCAAATTGAGGACGACGACAATATTTATTCAACTCATCTCTGACTTGTACGTGTCCTTAGTTTTCCTGAATGTTAAACACTGTATTGAAAATATTGTCAAACACATTCTTCTCGATATGCATAACATCAAGATTGTGCCTGAGCAAGTGTTCACGCCAGTAGGGCAAATCCCATAAAATACTTCTCTTATTCCACCCACAAGTCTTAGATATAGCTGCATTCACAACCTCGTGACGACATTCATCACCTTCCTCAACCCTCTCGTTATTCAAATCCTTCGTAATTTCATCCCCAGACGCAACACCCGGAATTGTTTAAGAACCTTCTATTCTTAATGAAGTCTTTGGTGTTACGCCGATATCGATGATTCATGGGCAAAACCTCCGATGGTTGTCAACCAGACTGCTTCCGCTCTTAATTAATCTAAAGCATCGTAGTCTTTCCATACACGCGACATGCCAACATACCGCCAGCATCCACCCAGACATCATAATACGCCGGAAAGTCATTTATGGTCCACATGAGGGCAAATACGCATCCTCGAAAAATTTTGGCCGCTTGGAAATATCATAAGCTCAACCCCAACACCCCACGTGACTTTTCAACTCCGGCTATCAATGGTCGCAAGAAACATCTATCTTCCTTTGGATTCGTAGCCTGCAAGACTAACATGGGCCCAAAACATAAATTCCTCCTTCGCCGCCGTGCGGGAGGCAAGTTATGCGGCGTCACCACCACGAGGCCCACAAAGAATATTGCTTTGTCCGGATTGACCCAAGCGGTGAAAACCCGTAAACCAAATAAACCCGACCCACAACGTTTTAGAACGGATGAAAATCGGGAAACACCCGTCAAAATGTTTCCAAGCGAGGGCATCGAAGGGTGACACATCTGCGAGTCCTCCATGCTGGTAACTCTGAGATGCCACCTCATTTCATTAATTATTCTTACGGTTGATGCATAATCTGCCGCAACCTGGGTGTTGAGGAAAATAATTGTCTTGCTGCTCCAACATGACTTGGTATCTCTGTCTCATTTCTGGGGCCACAACCTTTGCTTGTGTAGAGCATGCACATTTTTCTTGTTAGGTCACTTTGTCATCACCGGTGCCATCATCTGAGTTGTTCACCTGACTAATGAATGACCTGTCTTTTGGGTAATCCCCAACCCTCAACTAACTTCTTCGTCTTTATTAGAAATCAATGGCATGGGTTATCTTTGTAGCATGGAGTTCTTGGATAAGTCAGACCTTATCATCAAACCAGTGCGCAATGAACCACACCATTGCACATGCTGTTCTGCTTATCTCTTTTGGTACCAACGGATAGGTTGAAAGTCTGTGCTTAGAATTTCCCTCATACTCTGAGGTTTTGTCTCGGCTGGAGATCATGTCATAAAAATTTCTTGCTTGACACATTGGGTTCCCTCATCGGGTTGAATTAGGACCCATGGCATCTAAACAATTCATGGTATGTGGTGTGATTCATATTATGCGAGACCATCGATCAGTTTCACTGGCCGACATCAAAGTCTTTGAACTTGAGGTACCTCACCGGGTGGACCGCCTCATATCAGTATCATCCAAGCCATGTAAATCGGCTGAGCCGTTTCTATACAAATGCCTTCCGCAGTCTCAACATTTAGCTTCTTGATAGACATTTAACTAAAGTCACCGAGGACACGTTGCCGAACGGCCTTGCCCGTTCACACGCTTAGGGATGTCTGAATGAGCATAGCTGGTCATCAAGCTTTAGCCCACATTTAATTAGAGAACATTCCATTCACTAATCGCCTCATTGTCCGGAACTACGATCGTCTTCATAACTAGTCACAAAAAAAATCAATTTAGTAAACAAACCACGATTGTCCTCAATTATTTTATGTTCATTAACCATCCATTGTGGATTCAAATAAAAGTTATATTCTGCGTGTGATATGCAACCTACTGCACACATAAAGCTCCACCTCCACCTCATTTACAGTCCAGCGGTTCCTTTTCCTCTTGATAGGTTTGGTCCTAATCCCATTGCAAAAGTTACGATTAAAAGATCACGATTGCATGTTCATTATGTATGCATTTGGCGACCTCGTATTAGTTCATAAATACTAAATAAGATATATAATAATGATGCATAATAGGCTTGATTTAACAAATTACATTACTATTTATATATCCCTATTGCACAGGAACAAAACGAGCGAGGCTGTGAAGCGCAATATATCACTGGGTTTAAAATTAATCATGATCATTTAGTCAACGTCCTTTCGTCTTGTCATGGGACAATCCGATTATCTAAACCAGTTGTAATATGGTTGGATAGCAATCTCATTAACTATATATCATCGAAGCATTAACTATAATCGTTGCCCGTGATGCATTTTCAAATCGTTTAACTAAGAAGAATGCAGCGTTTATTAGTATTATAGGAAAATTTTAGTTTAGATATGTTAAGCGATTTCTTCAAATTTAATCCTATCTATGTTATTATATCCATGTCATTCATAAATTCATACTATCATCAGCCTTAATCAACTCATATATTCTTATAGAAATTTCATTCAAGTGAGATTAGTACACTTATTTTTCTAACCTAAATTTCAAAAATATGTAATTTGCCCCAGTACTGTCAATAACTTGCATGGTCAGGCCAATAACTCAGTGGGCTTTCCACTTGGGAGTGTAGAACACCCAAATCCCCAAGTTCTTGCTAAGGAGTTATGCATGTTTCAAATCATGAAAAAAATCCAGCACACTGCAGTAATTGCAGCATGAGTGGGCCACTGGGTTTTCTTCATTTAGGATAGGATATGACCTCCAGTTTTTATCAAGGCTATGTTTGGGTGGTTAGACTCGAAGAGCTTCATGGGGTCATAGAACACCCAAATCCAGTTCTGCCATGAAGGAGTTATGCATGTTTCAAATCATGAAAAAAAATCAGCACACTGCGGTAATTGCAGCAGCAGGTAGGGCCACTGATTTCGCTTCTGTTTTAGGATGCAGGATATGACCTCAATTTTCTCGTGCTATATTTGGGTGGTTCTGAGAACTCAGTGGAAACTTTCCTTGAGTCATAGAACATGAATCAAGTTCTTATGAAGGAGTTATGCATGTTTCAAATCATGAAAAAAATCAGCACTGCAGTAATTTTGCGGCAGCCGGGTGAGACCATAGTTTTTCTTCATTTTTAGGATAGAGATATGACCTCAATTTTCGTGCCTCATTTGGGTGATTCTAGACTCGATGGCTCCATTAAGTCATAGAACACCCAAATCCAAGTTCTTTTATGAAGAGTTATGCATGTTTCAAATCATGAAAAAATCAGCACACTGCAGTAATTGCAGCAGCAGGTAGGGCCACTGATTTTCTTCATTTTAGGATAAGGATGCCATGACCTCAGTACTTTCCTCGTGCTATATTTGGGTGGATTCTAGACTCAATGGGCTCCCATAGAGTCATAGAACCTTCCAAAATCCAAGATTCTTATGAAGGAGTTATGCATGTTTCAAATCCATGAAAAAAAAATCAGCACACTGCAGTAATTACTGGCAACAGGTAGGGCCACTGATTTTCTTCCATTTTTAGGATAGGATATGACCTCAATTTTTATCAAGCTATATTTAAGATTTGGTTCTAGACAAAGGGCTTTCCATAGAGTCATAGAACACCCAAATCCAATTCTTATGAAGGAGTTATGCATGTTTCAAATCATGAAAAATCGCACGCTGCATTAATTGCAGCAGCAGTGGGGCCACGGTGCAGCTGCATTTAGGATAGGATATGACCTCAATTTTTATCAAGCTATATTTGGTGGATTCTAGACTCAAAGGTTTCCATAGAGTCATAAGAACACCCAAATCCAGGATTATGAAGAGGTGTGCATGTTTCAAATCATGAAAAAATCAGCACACTGCAGCTAATTGCAGCAACAGGAGTAGAACCACAATTTTCTTCATTTTTAGGACAAGATATGACCTCTAAGTTTTATCAAAAGCTATGTTGGGTGGATTCTAGACTCCAAGGGATTTCCATAGAGTCATAGAACACCCAAATCAGAAGTTTAACATGAAGGGTTATTGCATATTTCAAATCATGAAGAAAATCAGCACACTGCCGTAGTGACCCACCGCCTTAGGGCCACTGATTTTCTTCATTTTAAATCAGGATATTGCCTCAATTTTATCGAAGCTATATGGAAGGATTCTACACTCAAGGGGGCTTTTCATAGAGTCTAGAACACCCAATTCCAAGTTCCTAATGAGAGGAGTTATGCATGTTTCGTCATGAAGAAAATCAGCACACTGCAGTAATTGCAGCAGCAGAGGGCCTTGATTATATGCGCCAGTTATCATATGCATTTCTTGACTCATAAATAACCAAAGGTCAAGGATAATTAATTTTACAGATGTGTGGGTGGAATAATTATGTTTTTGCAGTACTCAAAACTTCAGCAATTTGCACAAAGTGAAACTGATAAACCTTGAAATATGACAATTGCACCAAAGCAATTGCCCATTCTCAAGATTGTAGATGTAGTTTAAAATACACACAAAGCCTTCCTCAAATAAAAAATTAAGTAAGCGTCATGTTATATATCTAGTGCCGGTACTTATAAATGGCCCATTCTTGTTCAAGGAAGAAATATTGAATGATAACGGGAGCGAGCCAATAAACAAAGGCTATGAGAAACTTGCACAGGTTGTCTTCAACAAAGAGCCACAAACCTTGAATACCAAGGAAGTCACCAGTAGCTCGGATTTCTCCACCTAATGCTTCTGTTGTATGTGCCTCGGATCAAGTTTTAAATCCTTAAGCAGAATGACTAAACTCCATTACCATTTAAAGTATATGCCTCACCTCCTTAGCAAATGCACTAGGAATGACTAAGTAACAACATTCTCCAATATTTGGGGCAGGTGAGAATGCTTATTCTATAACCTACAGAGATATCTAAAAATTACCTTAATTTCATTCCGATTCAATAAAAAGGCAAAAAGGATTAAAATCAACAAGTAGAATAACGATGAATGCATCAAAAACAACCTATTTGTGTTAATAAAGTTCACCAAAAATTCACATCTTGGAGAACATGGGATATTGGGTAATGTATGCACAAGTCTAAAGAATGACATCAAATCCTTCCCTTTGCCAATCAAGAAATAAAATGAAATTTCATAAATATTCAAATTCGAATTTTGAAATTCGAAACGATCAAGAATACTACAAATTCCAAAATCATTTCATAGTGAAAAGAACAAAAAGAAAACAATTCATAAGATATTACACTTTTAAACTTAATGTTACTAAAGTAAGAGAAGCATCTACCAAGCGCGAGAATCACTTCGTCTCGTTAATTCAGATACATGTTAAGCTACTCCATTTTGTCCCCAATTCCACCATTTTAAGAAACGGGGGTAATAATTTTCCTTGCGAACAAGATTTATTCTTCTTAATTAGAGTGGAGAGATCAATTACATGTTTAATTGGGATACAAAATAAGGTTTTTCTAGTAGATCTTTTTAAAAATATCTAGACTCAAGACTTTCCATGAGTCTAAGAACACACAAATCCCAAGTTCTAATGAAGGAGTTATGCATGTTTCAATCATGAAGAAAATCAGCACACTGCAGTAATTTACGCTTGCAAGGGTGCACTGATTTTCTTCATTTCAAGAAATAAGAATGTGAAACCTCAAATTTACCATCAAGCTATATATGGGTGGATTCTAGACTCAAGGGCTTTCCATAGGAGTCTAGAACACCCAAATCAAGTTCTAATGGAAGGAGTTCATATGTTCAAATCATGAATAAAATCAGCACTGCAGTAGTGCAGCAGCAGGGTCACTGATTTTCTTCATTTTCGGATAGGATATGACCTCAATTTTTATCAAACTATATATGGGTTGATATCTAGACTCAAAGGGCTTTCCATAGAGTCTAAGAATACCCAAATCCAAGTTCTAATGAAGGAGTTATGCATGTTTCAAATCCTGAAGAAAAAATCAACTGCTGTAGTAATTACGTGGCAGGTATAGATTTTCTTCATTTGAATAGGATATGACCTCAATTTTCTATAGCATTCCTCCGGTCTGTTTCAAAAAATCAAAACAAGAAAAAGCAATCAAATTACTCCCAAACATGCCTTATTATCTAAATCAGCAATAAAGGTAGGATAGAGAGCAAAAATGAAGTCAAACTGAATTTTTTTAGTAATTGGTGTTGGAGGAATTTAAATAATCAGTAACAAATGCAAAAAATATTCTGTAGGACTAAAGAACTTCAAATTCAAAATCGAAATAATATGATTAAAGCCATTACCATTATTAAGATATTATTCTTAATTTTCTTGAGTTTATTATTGTTCTTGGTTTAGAAATGAGTAAGCTCTGATAATAACAATTGTGTGTTGAAATATCTTGACATGGGGAAATAATCGACTAAAAATGGGATAACATTGTGCTTGATGATTAGGAAAAAAATCAAGGTAGAGGATATTCAATGTGACCCTCACATTTTAATTGCTCTTCTTAGTGTGAAAGATGTTAATGAATCTACCACTCGACAGAAATTAAAAACTCAGGAAATCATTGTGGGAAGAGAATTTAGTTAGATCAGGATCAAATTGATTAAATGAAGGATGCAACGAGATCTTAAGAAAATCACAGACCAAAATCAAAAAATAAGGTTTCTCGGTTACCATTAAAATACAAGACCAATTTGAATAGGATTCACTTCATTCAAATTAATTGCGATGGCAAGGAACTCCCAATACACGGGCTTAAGTCATATCATACACTCACCATTTGTAAGCAAAAACCAATCCCTAAATGGATCACTTGAAGAATATATATTCATCAGAAACAAAGTACAAATTTGGACTTTTTGTCAATCTCTTAGCCATAAGTTTTCATGAGTAAACAGTTCAAAGTGTGTTTATGAAATTTCCCTCACTGGTTGGCTTGACCCATGGAAGAGGAACGTTTATCTAAAATCACATTCAAGATTGATAATCAGATCCACGAAACAACAAGGTAATTATTTGTATTTTATATAAATTAGTTTAAAACTAAATGTACTGTGTGCTTTGGAGGTAACAGTGTAGTGTTTCTCCTAACGGATCACGGTGAAAAAAAAACGAGAAGGCAAAGAAGCACCAAATAATCAAGAAGCATTATACGTGGCATAAATTTCATTAATCGGAACATAAAACAAAGTAGTTCAAAGCACAAATCATCTTGAGAGCGAGAACCCATATTTGTTAATTTATTTATCATAAACAATTACCATAAATGTTAATCTATCTTTGAGTCTCATACCAGCACCAATGTGAACACATTAAAAAGATAATGTCTAGAATTAAAGGTGAACGAGTTAAATGGTGAATTGCTCCTAAAACTTCACGCTTCATTTGTGTTCACCCAGGCACAAGAGGAGAAGAGCTCTCAGGCAGGAGAAAACTCCACCAACCCAGATGACCATTTGCTGCTTGATGCAGTGACTTCAAATCCATGATACCGCGAGCATACTCCCCGTGATCAGCTGGGACTTCTGCACGAGCAGCGGAGCGTAGGGGATCACGGAGTCGAGCGATGCCCTCCCGATTTCGATGCCTCTTTCTTGAAAGCATCAGACGATTGGGAGGAATGGAATTGAAGGAGCGATAAGGTCGGAGTAGAGCAAGAAAGGGCGTTCTTGTCGTTTGGGAAGCTGATTGAGGAGAAAGATGAGAGCGAAGGCTCTTGCTTTCGTGAAAGATTGTGATGTTTTCAGGCTTGGCGGGTTCGATTAAGCGAAATTTGGAGAAGAGGGTGATATAGAGGCGTGATCGATCTCAATAAGTTAGATTACGATTTGGCGTGGGCGGCCACGTTCGACCTTCAACTGCCGGTTTTCCACGGTGGGTGATAAGCTCTATAGCCTTTGCTGTGACATTCACATTGTTGATGAAATTGACCGTTAAACCCATTTGTTCATTAATTAAAATTACAATAAACTTTCGCGATTTATTTTGGTGATTGCGGTACATTGGTGGTGGTAATTTTTGGTAATTATTAAAATTTTTTTATTCTGGGCCATTTCCATAAATAATTTATTTTGGGTGTTCACTTGAGCCGGTATTAATTGTTAATTTTTGGTGGTAATTAAAATTTTTTATTACCGACCATTTTCATGGTAATTTATTTTTGGTCGTTAGTTGTTGGTAATTGAGTGGTAATTTTTTGGCGCTGATTCGCTAATTCTGAACCCGATTGACAAAATTGCCCGAATTACAAATTAAATATGGTCGATTCTTTGATGGAAATTTGGTTGGGAATTTTCTTTTGTGGCCCACTTTGGTCTCTAAAATGGTCGTGATATGGTCGGTATTTCACAGGCCAATTTTCGTCGGGAATTTGGTGGTAATCAAGGTTATTTTTAGTAGTGCATGTGGGTCGATTGTAATTAGGTAAGTTGGTGGTTTTGTTCAGGGTTTGAAATTAAGTATGTCTTGAAGGACCACTTTGAAAACTTGTTAGTGGAGGGACTGAGGTGCAATATCCTTGTGAGCTATCATAGCATCAGCCTGGGCATGACACCTCAAACATGCAAGGTAGGAGCTCTTGACACATGGCAAGTGCATGAGAAGAGCTTTGTGTGTAAAAGCAGGCAGAGTTCTCATAGTTTTGGATGCTAGACCAACTTCTTGCTAGGAAGTGGAAAATTCTGGAAATTTAGAAACAGAGAGTTCTAGAGAGAAGCTAGAGAAAGGAGGAAAAGGCTTGAAGGAAAACTTTGGTTTTTGGTGGAAAAAGTTCACTAAGGTATGTAAACATAGTCTTTGAGGCCTTAGTTGTATTTCTTATAGACTTTAGGATTTATATTCCTAGGGTTTTGTTGGGATTACATCCTAACCACAGATTTGATGAAGTGTGTTTAATTGGAACCACTAAGTGTAAAAGACAGTTTGTGAAGATTGCATGTATGTGTGTGTGTCAAAGGGAGGTGTTGTCGACTTTCCCCCTTGACCCCATGACCAGTGTTTTTTGGCTGCAGGTTGGCTAAAATCCCGAACTGGATGATTCCAGTTGGAGAAGAAGCCAAGACCTATACCTTCAGAATGTCTAGAAGCAAACTTGAACTAAACCTACCATAAGACCCTTGAATTTGAGTTGAAAGTCGAACCACTGATTGCATCCCACAATTCTGGAGGTTCTGTTTTTAGTCATAGGATTGAGTTATATTGATCCAAATGGAGTGATTCAAAATCCTTCTTAAAGTAGACACATGGGAGTAACTGTGAAGAAAATGAGTAAGTGCACTAGCTCGTTTGTTCTTATCTGTTTAAATCGAAAGGGGTGAAGAGAGCCTGGTCTACATCCACTAGAAATGATCGGGGAGGTCATATTGTAAAAACCCTGCTCTTAATTTTGAGGTCAGACATTTGATTTAGAGGCTGTGAAGCTAAGAGATAGAACTTTTTGGTCAGAGACCACATTGACAAGCATGTTATGGCTTTGGTCGAAAGTAGTTGAGAGAAAAAAAAAAGTCTTGGGGATAGAACAGAAAAGAGTACAAGTGTTGTATTGTGCTGTTTGTATTACCCTAATAAGGGTGTTAAATGTTGATGTTTGTAAGTGTAAAAGAGAGTGAGATCAAGGTTTATGTTGGTAGGTGTATAAGAATATCGTATGATTAATTGGTGAAGTAGTAATAAACCCGATTAGGTGTTTATCTAACCAGTTGTTTAGGAAGTAAGAAATCTTATGACTTGTTAAATTTACATGAGATCCTTTAGATTAAGCTGGGTTTTGACTTCCTTGGAACATTGGATTTTGAATCCAAGAAGGTAAGGATCTTGTAACCTTCTCATGCCTTCTATGGTTTGCACAAATTATAGTACCATTCATGGCAGTGTGTGATTTTTCTAATGATATATATAAGTAATGTATCATTTTTATATCATATTAGATTACAGATCATTGTTTTATGATGTTTTAAATGTCCATGTGGATGAATATGTCAGTGTTCAAACATGACATGGTATGGGGTATGTGAAGTGGGATTGATGTAGTGATGTGGGGACCATGTTGAATCCCACACAGGTTTGTAATCCCAGGTGCAGTGTCTGGGATGAGGGCATATCACTGGGTGGTAAATCCCATAATTTATTAGTTATCTCTGGGATGAGCATATCCACGAGTAAATAAGTCCCAGCAATTTAATCAGTTGTCGGGGATGATCGGCCTGATCACAGGTGAAAGCCAGTGTGATGAGTTGAGGATGAAATTAGATGGTACATCCATTTGTTTCCATCAACCTATTAGTGAAAGAAAATGCTTTCGTGTTTTGAGATGTGTTGAATTATTTGTGTTGCCAGATGTTTTATAGCATGGCTTGTTATGGGATTCACCTCTTGAGGTTGTCGAACTCACACATTATTCCCTCCACCTTAGATGAGATGCGAGACCATTGCGTGACTTGAGGTTTGACTTGGGGTTTGGGTACAGGGGTGTCGTCGGCCTTAGCATCTTTGAGGTGGTCGGGCATACATTTTGAGGAACATCTAGTGTTGTGTGGAGGTTCTACTTGTATATTTTAGACGAGTTCATATAGATCACTTGGGTCATTCATCCTCTTGGCTTATGATGATTGGGACACTTTGTAGAAGTTTGGATTTGTTAAATATTATTTTTGATCAAGTGTAAGTGTATAGTCTTGGGTGTGAGGACACCTCAGTGCAGGATATGTATATATATGTTTGGGACACGGAGTTGAGTTTGGAGTCGTTTCAGGCGATTACTCGAGTGGAGTTTAGACTGAAGTTTTGAAGAAATACAGAGGTTGATATATATGGTGTGTAAAATTTAGTGGTAGCCCCCGTTTATGCAAAGTGTTGGATTTTAGAAGGAATCATGTTAGAATTAAGTTTGAAAAAAGATGGTAAAATAACATAAATCACCAGGTGAAGTAGGTGTGGCAGTAGGCCACTTGCTTTATAACTGAATTCAATAGATTCTTTGCGGGCCTAATCTGGCCTGCGATATCCGCATTTCGAAGATGCTCTGAGCGGCGAGTCAATGCTAGGCAGAACCAGCCAGTTTCGACACTCCCGGATGTAATAGTGTGGTAGAACTGAAGTGACTAGGGATAAAGAAACTGCCTCGGCGTCATGAAGAAAAGGCCGTTAGAAATCTCTAACCGGGATCAACACTTGTCGGAGTCTACGAATCATTTAGTATGATTAACTCACGGTATATCATAGTATGGCTCCATTGAAATCTTTGTACATAATCCCCGTTCCTGGAATCGGATCACAGGTGAACATGAGGCGCCTGATCCTTGAGGCCAGTGATAAAAGAGGCTGATAAGTGCCCAAAAAGTGATATTTTGAGCCCTATTTATTATAGGTTTTGAGTGCTTTTTGTGTACTAATCATTCTAATTTACCCGATTTGCACATTAAGGTCCCTACTATTTTAATGATGCATTTTTGTGGCAAATTTTAGTTTTCTTGACTAATTATGCAAAATTGTTAGTCGATCCAAGCACGAAGAATTCGAGTCAAACTCAACATTGCAGATCAGAATTCAGAAGGAAAGAAGAGCAAATGTGAAAGAAAAACACGGCTGCGGGAAAACATTCCTGCGTGCAACAATTCTCTGCCTCCAGTGTAACATTTCCTTCCTCGACCCACTGTTCTCTTGCATCTCACGCACTGTTCTTTTTTTTGGCTATAGTTTTGGTTTTTCTTCTACCCTTGTTGTAATCACTTATGTTTGGATTGTATGGTATTTCACTTGGTTTGTAAAAGGCTATAAGCCTTTTGATACAACTGTTGAGGGAGGCAGATTTTTCTTGTAAATAAAATTAGGGCTCAGTTCTCAGATTTTACTTTTCTCTCATTTTCTCACTATTTTTTGATTGCTAGACACCTCAAGGATGACGGCTTGGAGGATGATCGGCCTAAAACCTTCCTTCTTGAAGTAAAGGCTGACTGGGGAAGGATCTGCCGGTGAAGTGGTGGTTCCTGTTTTCCTGTGACGGGTTTTATATTTTGGTTCCCGATTTTCCTAACTTTAGGTTTAAAGCGCGATGTAATTTCTTTGGCTACAATACTTGGCAAGCTTTTAGGGTTTAGTGCTATTCTTAGCTACGTTGCTAATATCCATTATTATTGCATTCAGAGCCCTTTGAGGGTAGGTTAAGGGTTAGGTTTTCCTTTGTAAGTGCATCCACTTTGATCAATGCTTGGTAATCTTTTAGGGTTCGGTGGATTCTTATTTTAGATCCGTGGAGACTCATTAGTTACCCTTTACGAATCATTGTAGGATGAGTCATGATAGATTTCAGCGCAGGGAACCATAAATGTTAAATAAATGCTTTCTATCAAAGGAAAATTATTAGGGTTTTGAGTTTTAATGCCAAATAAATTCGGTTAGGGGAGATGACTATATGTCATCCTCCCAATATGAGTAACCCGGGGACCTGGATTGCTTTAGGATCTTAAACTCGGTGGCTGATGCTTGAGTTACATTTTTACATTTTATTTTATTTCTTTTCGGTTTGCAAACCCTGACCTTGTTTTTACCCCCGACTTAAAATCAGGCCAAATTCACCATTTTTGGCCGCTCAGATCATTTGTCTGAAGAAAACCCATCCACATGTTGTTTAGACCCACTATCTTCTTGCGTAGCTTGACTCGACGATAGAATATAGGATACAAATTTTGTTGATTAGGATCACCCACCACTGCGCCCAGCGCAGAATCAAATGGCGCGGGTTGCAGAGTGGTGCCCTAAGTGCATT
Source organism: Tetrastigma voinierianum (assembly GCA_016808115.1). NCBI lineage: Eukaryota > Viridiplantae > Streptophyta > Magnoliopsida > Vitales > Vitaceae > Tetrastigma > Tetrastigma voinierianum. The sequence goes on from JAEQBH010003063.1 coordinate 56,257, forward strand.
TGACATTTGTGGAACACTTGTGATCTTCATTACAAGTTACGGTGAAATTTTCCTTTTATTTTTTTCTTAATGATTTTGTTTTTTGTACATTACTATAAAAAAAAAGTGTTTGAAATTTATTACTGTGTCTGCATCATTTCTACCTTGATTGCATTTTCTAGTGGTTTTGAGTTAAGGAAAATGGAACCCCCCATATGAAAAACTGTCTGATCGGGAGGGTAATACTAGAGCTTACATGACAATGAGGGACTTTAGGAACCTTGCATGGCCAAAGTCGACCAACTTGTGGAGAGGAACCCAGTGAATATAGGTCCATGAAGTTCTAGAAACCAATGGATAGGTTGCCATATGGTAGTGCCACAACCATCAGTTGGGGGAATCCGCTGTTCTCATAGGAACGAAGACCTCCCTTTGATATGCCCATCTGAACCTCAGTTTATGCCTCGACCTCTCCGAGTCACCTCGATCCTGCAGGAAGCCACCCACTGATTAATCCCTCCACATTTAGACGGCCCTTTGGATGCTCTTGGGATGATGGATGACTTTGTGGAAGAGAATAAGGAGATTAATGCCCATTCGAATCAGAAAATTGTCACTATGGAAGACAATTTGAACAAGAAAATAGATGGGCTGAAAAATGACTATGAGCATAAATGGGACAACTTGCAAGATTCCACTGAAGACCTAATCAATCGAGTGTCCACGGAGAAGGGTGCCAAAGTACCGCTAGCGGGAAAGTGTCAACAAGCAGCCACAGGAGCTTACCTTGGGGATTTTATTAAGTGCTCCCAGGAGGATTGGCTGTGGATCTCGGATAAGCCAGTGTGATGTTGTTTTCCAAGGGAGAGACAAGAAATCGACCTTGTTGTTGGCTGAGGAGGCGGTGAAACAAGCGGTGGAAGTGCCCAAAGATGTCACTCCAGCCAGTTCCCATGAAGCCCGGGTCCCATTTTGTGTGCAGAGCACAAATACCCTGCGAGTGGCCTCCCGCGACCAAGTGTGCATTACGCCCCCTGCAACTGATCCACCAAATAGCTATACAAGGCGCCTTTAATTTGCCTTTGCTTTGGCTGTAACGAGATTCGTGGCCTATGTGGAATTTTACTACATCAAAGACACTGACATTTGCCACCGTTGTACAATTGGTTTTAGTTTGAGTCTGGATTCGGGTTTAGGGCTTTTGAACCTCAGCATTCTAAGCTCCTCCTTTTGTTTTAATTTTTTCTTTCTTATTTTATTTATTGTATTTTATTTTTGATTTAGTTAATTTTTCTTCTTGAGTTTTTATCTAATTTTGATTCAATTTATGTTTTGGTCATTTTACTCTTTGCCAGTTTCTTAATTTTCTTGCATGTTTTATGTTGTGCAGAGTGACTGGATTGAAAATCAGCAAGCAGCAGAATGCAGGGAAGTTTTCGCAACTATAGCGAAAATTTATGATCTGTGAAATCTGAGACCCATTATAGATGAAATTTGCTGACTAACGCTTGAAATTGGCTATCTGTAATTTTTGTTAGGCAATGAAATGAAAAATTGGCCAGGAGCGATTCTTTAAGCGAAATTCATCATATAAACGAAATCAAGTCTCGAACAAAGCGCAGCAGTGTCTCCTTTTATTTTATTTTAATTTTTTTAATTCTTTTATCATTTTTAAAAAAAGAAACTTTTGTTTTTATATATACATATATTATTTTATTTCCAAAAAAAATTTATTTTATTTTATTTATATATATATATATATACCTATATAAATTTGGTCTCTTAAAAAAAATGAATTTTTAATATATAAAAAAAAATTTTGAAAAAAAAAAAAAGGGTTTTATTTTATTTTATTATTTATTATTTTTAATTATTAATTATTTATTTGAAAAAATAAATTTGCTATTAAGCATCGCGAAATTTTATGGCTTATGTGAAATGCACAGGAATTTCTGTAGCTGAAAATTTGCTGAATTTTTAAATTTTCCAATATCTTTTTGTAGTTTATTTATACGTTTGTTTATTCATAACTTTTAAATAGAACTCCGTTTTAGGCGTTCGAATGCGGATTGGAAAGCTTAGAGAGTCTAGAATCCAAATATGACCAGAAAGGTGTTTTGACACTTTTATGAGGTGTAATTTAGGTATCAACTGGTCACACCCTCTTTTCTTTCCTGCTTGTTTATTTAAGTAGAACAGATCGATGGAGTGTCGATGGAAGCTTATGAAGTCACCTATCCAGCAATGATCACATCTCATCAAGGAGGTAACCTTTACTTCTCTAATTTTCAATCAGAGCCTCATTTAGGACATGAGATGTTTGGGTTCGGGGAGGTCAACCAAAGTGGCTTTTATCTTCATTCTTTTTGTATCATTTAGGCAGCCATTTGTGATCGTGGTGGCTTTTCTTTGAGTCCCCTTTCTCTATTTGTGCTGCATAAGCTTACTTTTCATTGGGACCGTTTTCCTTAAGATTTTGTGTGTTTTGCCTAACTTTTGTGTTTGAAAAATTGAAACTTTGTCGAATTCTATTGATATTAGGTGGTTCCATGCCCTATAAATTGAAGTGGATAATTAGTTGAATTGTAGAATTGTTGACCAATTTTTCTTCCTTTGTAACCACACACGGTACATTAGGTTTCAATGATGAGTGAAAAAAGTGCGACATATTTGCTGCAACTACCTAGTTTCATTGACACCTTTAACTGGTTATGGACCTGTGGAAAAATAAGAAGAAAAATGAGAAAAAAGAAAGAAAAGAAAGAAAAGAATAAAAATTTGGCATGCATGAAACCGAGCACGGTCCGAGGTATGTGAAAGCAACTAAACCCAGTGCTGAAGCCTTCAGCGGTTGGGTCCTGAGGACTTAGTGTTCGTTACATGGGTGGATGGGTGGAGTTTAGCAAGTTGTAGGTGGAGTCTCCCAGAAATATTAAACAAAAGGAGTGAAACACATGGAGTTTTGTAATTCGAAAGATCCTTATGACTTTAATTCAGTGTAATTAGTTGAGATCATGGTGATCCCAGATTACATGGACTTTGGTGAGAGATTGATTCTCGGCATTGCACCACCTAGCGCGAAAAATTTGTGAATAAGAGGTGGGTCCTGATCTATTTAGGTTAGTTATACTGGTGGTGGTGATTGTAGCTAGGTTGGGGGGGAGTGCGGTTTAATGGGTTTATTATTCTGAGCTGTCAAATAACATAGATTTTTAGTGGGATTTCACGGATTTGAGTCATCGAGAAGGAAGCTCTTTTAGCCTCAATTTTTTATAGCATTCATTCTCTCATGATAGTTGGACCCGCGGCTTTGATGATTTTCCTTGAGTTGAGGCGTTGCCATTCACGGCCTTTTTGATATAATTTTTGTAGACATTATTTTGTTATCGTTGCTGTGCTCTTTCTTTCTTTCTTTCTTTCATTGCTAAGGGACTAGCAATGTGTGGATTAAATTGTGATTAGTGCCCAAAAGTCTTGAGCCACATTGTTATAGTTTTGAATTTTTTTATTTTAATCATTCTATTACCCGATTGCACATTGGGGTCCCTACTATTTTAATATTCGCATTTTGTGGCTTAAATTTTGCGATTTTAAATATTATACCAAGAACATTGAGTACGATCATATGAAGAATTCCGTCAAACTCAACATTGAGATCAAAGTGGGAAGAAAAGAAAGAGCAAAATGAGAGAAAAAGCACCATTCATGGAAAACATTCTATGATGCCAACCCATTCTCTGCCTCCAGTGCTTGTTCACTGCTGCATCTATTCTCTGCATCTCATTTTTGTTCTTTTTGTATAGTTTTTGAGGTTTTTCTCTTTCCACCCTTGTTTGTAATCACTTATGTTTGGATTGTAATGATGTTTCACTTGGTTTGTAAGGCCTGCCTTTGATACTTCCTTTGGGGGATTTTCTTTAATAAATAAAATTAGAAGGCTCTAGTTCTCAAGGCCTGCTTTTTCTCATTTCTGCCTTTCTTGATTGCGAGCCACCCTCGAGGATGACAGCTTTGAGAGGATGAGCGGCTAAAACTCCACTCCTTCTTGAGTAAAAGGCTCTTTGGGGAAGGATCTGAACAACGATGGTTCCCATTTTCACAGACCCAGGTTTTTATATTTTGGTTCCCAGTTTTCTAACTTTTAGGTTTAAAGCTTTTTGATGTAATTTCTTTGTGATACTTGGCAAGCTTTAGGGTTTAGTGTATTCTTAGCTTTAGATACACTAATATCCATTCGTTGCCATTCGCAGTGCTTGGTGGGATTGAGGTTAGGTTTTCACTTGTAAGTTCATCACTTTGATCAATACTTGAGAAGTAATCTTTTGAGGTTCGGTGGATTCTTATTTTTTAGATCCATTGAGACTCATTGGATACCCTTCACGAATCATTGTAGGATGAGTCATGATAGATTTCACTGGGAACCATAAATGTTAAATAAATGCTTTCTCCAGGAAAATTATTAGGGTTTTAGGTTTTAATGCCCAGTGAAGATGGGTTGGGAGATGACTATATGTCATCCTACAGCCTTGAGAAAACCTAACAGGGACCTCTTAGTTAGCTGGGATCTTAAACTCGGTGTGATGGCAGAGTTCTATTTTACATTTTATTTTTATTTCTTTTCGGTTTGCAAACCCTGACCCACTGTTTGACTTAAATCAAGCCAGTTCACCATTTTGGCTTCGCAAATCATTTCTTAAGAAAAGCCCATCCTGTGTTCGGCCACCAGAACCCTTTATCTTTGCGGTAAGCTTGACTACGATGGGAGAGCTCTGGATACAAGGTGGTGATTAGGATCACCTGCTATAGCACGAATCGAGGCGACGAACCTGATCTATTGGAGGGAGGTGTGGCTCGGGCGAGATCTCGAACTCCCCGGGCGATGTTCGGGCCCGCTTGGGACGGGGCCTCTGCGTGCGTCTCGATGTCTTGAAGGCGAGGTCACCACAGTTTGTCTCCAGCGGGATGAGGGCTCGAAGCCTAAGGCTCCTCGATTATAAGCGAGTTGGGGCAATCTTGTTTGTGTCTCTGTGAGGTGCGGAGAATGAGCATCTGACCACAGAGTGTCTGCATCGCCTCTCGGGTGTCGCTTAGACACGACCACTGAAGCTACCAGCGATGACCTCCATGGGTACAAACCATGGTTGTGGTCGGTCGTCTTTGTGGAGCGAGAGCGGGGCTCGGAAAATGGAGCGGAGGCTGATGAATTTGCAGTGCACGAGGGGTGCGGTGGACCTCATTCAGTGATCACGGGCTGAGAGCACGGCCAGCCAGTGGCGACTCTAGCTGCGTGATGCGAGGCTCGAGGCTCGGGTCACACGAGAGCAGCGTGAGGCTTGGGGCTGGCTCGAACCGCAGTCTGCGAGAGACCTTGGAGGGACTCACGACGGGGCGCGAGCTCTTGGTAGTGGTGGTAGTGCGAGGGGCCAGGTGGAGCTTAGGGCGCGGTGGGCTCGGGGCACGAGGCCGGCCCGGGGCCCGGGGAGGCTGGGCGGACTCGGGCACGGGTGCGGGATCGATCACGGTAGGGTGGCTGCGGAGAGTGTGAATGGAAGCTAGGAGTGGGGGCCCAGCACGCCAAGCAGGTTGACGGTGAAGGTCCCCACTGGAAGTCAATTCGTGGATGTCTAATTTTGCTATTATACTTGAAATTCTTACTGAACAATTCCATGTGGAATAACAACAAAAATTTAATTTAGGTAAATTAAAATAAAGTAAAATAAAAGTAAAAATAAAAATAAAAATAAAATAAAATAATAAAATAAAATACTTAAAAATTAAAATTTTTGTATTTAGTTAAAATTAAGATAAGAAAAATTACTAAAAATAGAATAAACTGAAAATTGACCAATTTAAGCAAAAATCAAAAATTTTTGAGCTGCAGTTTGGTCTTAGTGAGACCCGAGCCGGCTGATACAACAGTTCCATTCCTTGGAGATCGAGGAGAGGGCTCGCCCGCTGGTGATGTGTCTTTGGAGGGAACATTAGATTGCATCGATTCTCCGTCAATTGCTTCATTTTATGCGCCAGTCCGCTGCGATGCGTGAGCTTTGGTTTCCCTGGATCAATTGAGCAGACTTCATCAAATCCTGCCCCTCACCCTTCTCTGGCTTGTGCTTGTTGCTCAAAGAAAAATGCTGAGCCTGTCATGTTGCCAAATGCGAGTCGTGATGACTCCATTCCTAAGAATTGATTATCGCGATTGGAAGTGGCCAAAATGGTCTTCTCCTGGGTGGATAATTGGCACATGGTTAGCCCACTTGCGACGGCTCGCATCGAGCACTACAAAATCCACCGGGTAGCAGAATTGTCTACCTTAACCAACACATCCTCAATCATTCTTAGAATCTTTACCGACGACGCCTAATGATGAGTGATGTTGGTAGGCTTAAGTTCCCTAAACCTAACTGCCCATTTATATAATCGACATGGCAAAGAGGTTTACACTGGCCCCCAAGTCTAACACAGCTTTGTCTATGCAAGTCCCTCCACGCTGACCATATTGTGGGGGGATCTTGATCTCAGACACTCGGGTCTGAAGCCCGAATGATAGCAATCGACCGCCTCGTTAGGAAAGCTTTCTTTTCAATGCCCAACCCTCTCTTGACCGTGCACAGGTCCTTCAGGAATTTTGCATATGTTGGTACCTGCTTAATCATGTCAAGCAGTGGGATATTAACCTTCACTTGCCTTAGCACCTCCCAAATTTCAAACTTTGCCCGCTTATTTTTCTTTGCCTCTAAGTGCCCGAGGAAATGGAGGGGGCATGTTTTTCTTCATTGAATTCCTTCTCCAGACATGTCTCTCGCTCAACTTTCTTTCCTTTTCCTCGCTTCTTCAAAGAATATGGGCAATCGGTTGCTCAATTTCTTTCCACTCTCAAAGTGATGATAGCCTTTACTTCATCCATCCTCAGTTGCTAAGAACTCATTTCATGAACTCCTCGATTGGGCACGCTTGGGAAGGGGAATCTTCCTTTCTCCCGTACCTCCAAAGAATTGTTAATCCTCGTGATGGAGCATCGTAGTTAATAATCTTCCGATTAAGGTTGCTTTCAAGCCCATCTATTCTCTCTCGTTCGTGGTAAGCTCACGCATCTATTCTTAAGCCAATCGCATACTGATTCCCTTTTGCTCTTCCACAAAATTGCCTACCACCTTGCTCAAATTTAAAATAGCTTGTTCAATAGGGGATGAAGATGGCTGTGGTTGAGGTAAGGAACCAAACTGTTGTTTGGCACCAGGAGGCACATATGCAGGGGGGTTAGGTTTCCAAGAGAGATTTGGATGATTTCTCCAATTGGAATTGTATGTATTACCATATGGGGCATTGTTTTGTGGCTTGTATTGGCCCACGGCATTGGCATGCTCTAACATCAAATCTCTCACTGAGGGAGCATTTGGATAGTGTTCTTCTGGGTGGCAAGTGGATTGGTAATTGATGCATGGGTTGGCCTGCGGCAGATTTTCGCCACCGTCGCACCTCATATATAGCCTTTTCCTTCTAGCTCTTCCACCTTCCTAGCTAAGGTTGATATCTTTGCTTTCATCTCCATATCTTCGAAGTGCATAAATGCCTCCTTTGGTGGGTCGGCTTCATTCTTTCAAATTTTCCTCGACTGCTCATCCCATGCCTTGGAAGCTAAACACACATAATTCAAGAAGTCCATGGTCATCTAGGTTTCCTTGCCTCAGTGCCACCTCTACACATGGTTTCAGCGCTGCTTCATGCCGTGAGACATACCATCATAAAAATGATCACTAGCATCCATGTGATCAAAACCATGGTGTGGGCATGCATTGATGGTCTCCCAGTGAACCTCTCCCAACACTGATATAATTTCTCATTGTCATAGGAAATAATAAGTGTAGATTCGCCTTCAAATTGTTGGTCTTGGTTGCACCGTAGCACTCAAAAATTCATCTCAAGACCTTATCAATTTCTAATTGTTCTCTTACCGCGAATCGGTTTCATATTTTGATTCGTCTCTGAGGGTTAATGGGAAATGCCTTCCAACTTCAACAATTCCATATCGGTTATACCCTCCTTAAAAGTTATGCATACTTCCTCAAAACTGACTGTGTGAGTATGGATTTTCATCTCTGCGCCATGAAAAAGTCAGAGTAAGGGCACTGTAGATAGGTCTTATCGCCACATCCTCAGCAAGTGGTATGATGCAGGAAGGAGCACTAACTCTAGGAGGGTGTATGTGGTCCCTCATTGACCTATATGTTGTTGGATTCATTGGAGCTGCTTGCTGACTTTGCTGTTCCTCAGGTAGAGGATCCATTTGCTCACTGTGCACACTGACTTCACAACTTTGTTCAATTGGTGCACTAACTCTTTGCAATCTACCCGATATCCCTCTATCCCAAAGTGATGCATAAACACAACACAAAAATGGGACAAAGCATAGAACACAAACAAGGCTTGCCAAAAGGATCAAAAGAGCAACTAAAAATAGAAAATGACCATAAAAATGAAAATGTGTACCCCAAACAGCTGAGTACCGAGTAAAAAAACCAAGCCTTAACAAACGTAAATTCAAAAGGGTTAAAGATCACCAACACTTCAATGTGGATTACAAGTTCATATCAACTCATCATCCGTAGTCCGGCACCATCCCTAACGGCGCCATTCGACTGCGCTACGCAGGGTGATCCTAATCAACAAAATTTATATCCTAATTTTTCTCCCACGCCGTAGTCAAGCTACTTCAGTGATAATGTCTAGGTCGAATACGTGGGATGGGTTTTCATCCCACAAATGATTCAGACATGATTCAAAATGGTGAGGCTTTCATTTGGATTTTCGGATTTGCATTAAAAAGTGGGTGTTGTCACTGCAGGGATAACTAAAACGCTTAAAAATAAGGTGCAGAGAGAGAGACCTTGAAGGCTCGGGGTCACTAGCTTGATAAAATGGAGGTCGCAATGGTGTCCTCGGTTATTTCCTCGCAGATTGCAAGTAAATGACATAGTCATTGCCAAAACCGGATCTTTGTTTAATTTTAAAACCAACCCTTAAAACATTCCTACTTGAACTTAAGCATTTACTGAGCATTCAATGTTCCAAAGAAGAGAAAAAGTTTATAGCATTTAACCTAATTTCAACAGTTCAGAATGACATCTAAAGAATGTCAGTGTATCTACCATTAAGAATGTAACACCCCAAATTATACCCTAACGGTTTGATAACATGTTGAGGGTATAATAAAAGTAATAGTATATTTGTCCGGAATAAAATAAAGATAAAATAAAATAAGCAAAGACGGAATTAATACAACAGTTATGGCAAATTGTTGCTGCCAATTCAGGACCTATGGTCATAACTTAATAAGTTCATGCTAAAGTAGAAACATACATAAGTTAAATCAAGAGAAAATAGAGAGTTGAGGACCAAAGAGTAATAATAAAAGAAAGATATTAGAATGAAATAAGGATGAAAATTGTGGAAGAGACAAGGTCATCTGCCACAAGTAGGCATAGAATCAACAAAATTTGTATCCTAGGTGTCCACTCGTCAGAGCAGGCTACCGCAAGATAGTGGTCTGTGGCCGAACACGAGGATGGGTTTTCTTCGTGAAATGAGAAGTGCAGGCTTGAGTTGAAAACAGGCTTCTTGATTTTAAGGTTTTGTTCAAAAACAAATGAGGTCGATGGTTGTAAACTACAAATAAATTAAAGGAAAATTTAGAAAAGAAGACTCCTTGAAGTCTTGGGGTCGACTGGATTTGGATTTTTTAAGGTGTATTCATGCTCCCTGTTTTTTCCTCCTCGCGGCTGGGGATAATGACCTATAGTCTTTTCCCAAACCTGACCTTTGATTTAAGTACTAAAACTAAACCCAAATTTACCCTCTACAAGATGGTATCTACTGGAGCATCCAAGTCCCTTACGTTGGTGCATATGGCCTCAAAGAGGAAACCTACTAACTAATAGGAGACAACTATGGGATGACAAGGGATCTAAGCTTTAAGCATCCATCAGAACATGGAAGTTCGCTAAATACACATTGGCGAGGTCGATCTAGAGGTTTCAACCTGTGGTGAGACATAATGGGAGCTTAAAATGCTCATAAATGCAAGGTGATAAATGAGAGGGCATGAAAACTTACTCCAAACTCCTCCATCGCGATCCCTCCTTCAAGAAAAGCTGGGCTTGTCAAGATCCCTGGAATAGCCATCTCGCAGAGTTCAAGAATGGTAAAATGAAAAGCAACAGAGAGAAGAGAGCAAATAAAACCCTAAAATGAAAGTCTGAAATCAGACAAATGAAAAAGTCGCTAGGGTTACAAGTTTGCAGCTTGCAATAGTACAACCCAAAGTGTGAAAATAGTAAAAATGCCTAAAATATGAAATTACATATGGTCAAAAATGGTAATACATCAAAAACGTGGTCGTCAGGGGATCAAGAATACCAAAATCACGCGGGCGCGAATTTCGCTTACGCAGGGTTTTCTAGCATAGTTGAAAATTCCCTGGGCTAAATTTGTATTTGTAGTCTCTACAGAGAGACATGAATTGAGAAATTTCGCTATCAATTAAAGGAATTCCTAGCTACGAAAATTTTGCTAGCCCAATAAATTGTGCGAGATAAATAAATCAGAATTTTCGCTAGGCAATGTGGCACCACTCAAACTTCTAAAAGCCGATGGAAATCTCAAACTGGATCTACAAGGTACCACTCAAAATCGAGAAAACTCTAAAAACTCCAACCTGTAAGTGAAGAACCCAAAACTCAAGAGAAAACTAAAAAGACTCCAAAAGATCCTCTCTACTTGTGTCCTCCTCCTTTTATACTCCAAAGTGATTTTCCCATTTTGGTTCACACAGTGCCCTCACGTCCGTGATTGAATTCTTGGACAATTCCCAAGAAGTCTCCATAAAGTTCCCACTGACTCTAGTTCTACCAGACTTGCTTACTCGGCCAATTTTCTAGTATGCTCCACCCAGAGGACTTGAAGTTCCCACTAAGAAGACTTGTCCACGCAAATTTCCAAGGAGTTCTACCGGTGACTTGAAGTTCTACCTAGACTTGTCCTCTTAGTGCTTTTCGCTTCGCCGGGTTCCGAAACTTCACAATTTCTCACCCACATCCACATTGTTTCATATCGCTTCCCGAGCTTACATCCTCGTGCACTTACTTTTAAACCCGAAAGACCCGCACAAATCTAAAAAACACAGAAGAGATTAGAAGTACTGCTCTTATGCCAAATGTGAGTACATTGTGATTTAAATGTGTTAGATTCCTGTTATAATTATCACTCACCTGCATTCATCACACTCCCCCAACCCGCATCTTGCTAGTCCCAAGAAGATTTAGATTGAACTACCCACTAGGTATGAAACAAGGCGCTGCATAACTGCTTTGCAAAAATCTCAAAATAGCACTTTATGGAGAGGAGTGACACCACAAGGTTAGTATGCACCAAGATATTCTTCCAATCATTAACCATTCTACACAATGAACATATAACACGTTAACACAAATTCTGCTTGGTCTGGGAAGGATTATGGGTTTAAGAAGTGTAAGGTAGTCATGCTTATAAAGTGAACTGAAGGATCAAAATAAGGTAAGCAATCATATAACATAGAACATGTAACCATCATGCATAAAGTCAAAAGGAACAAACATAAGTCGAATCAAAAGGTCTACCAGCTTGTAATGACCATGGGTGCAATGAAAGAAAAGGGAAACAGCAGATTGTTGGCATAACATGGCTAAGGTCTACTACCGGGTGCTATTTTCACTCGAGCAGTCTAACACACAACTACGCGTGTCGCCCTCATCCTCATCGGAGAGAGAATGCGTCTCGTCCACACAATCGTCCAATTCATCACAGATTCTCCCTCTAAATGTCGCGGAGAGGTAGCATCATACAAACCAGCTGGCTCTCCACCCGAAGATGTGAGCTCTCAAGTGGAGAGACGTCGGTCTAGCTGCTTCTACTTCCCAAGGATGCACCAGACAACCACTTGATCCGCGCTCCATCCCACTCTTCAAGGCGATAGTAATACATGGAGTCTCTTCTGGGTGGAAGAAATGGTCCAGTGGGAGGGGGTGAAAGCGGGGCGTGGTCCTAGTGGAGAATTTGCTCGGCTCTTCGCCAAAGTCTTAGTCGTGATACGCTCTGGCAGGGGAGTATCACCCTTTTTTCTTCTTGTTCCCCTCATCGCTTCTTCTACCATGCTAGTCACAAGTGGGGGTGGAATACTCCGGTTTGAACGAATGTGTGAGAAACTCTCTCGTCGCGCACCATATGACCCCAGTGCATAATCAATAGGTTTTCAGTCATAACCTCGTATAACAAGCGAGATAGTTCTTGGCCCGGGAGACTTTTCACAACCGTCGGCCAAACCGCGATTATGGATGATCGCGTTATCAGGCGTATTCGACAACTTTCGGGGAACAAATTCTTTGTCTGCTAAATCCATTCATGGAGTGCCGGGGCGGGTGCACATAGCCTCGGTGAATGGCGGGCGTCGAAATCGATGTGGCTGAGTGGATATGGCCCGATCAGACACGTCGGGCGGAATAGTGCAAGGCATGTGCTATCGAGTCGGGGTGACCTGTTGCCACGTCGAGTTTCCAATCTGGGTCTGACCCGCTGATTTTCCTTCAAGGTGGAGTAGAACTCCAACTCACAGAGGTAAATATCGCGATCGAGTGCCACAGTGCATATTTTGTTCTGGATAATTACCTGATGGGATGCGAATATAAGAATGTTTCAAATTGACACCTCTCTCGCGCCGGAAACCTCTGTCGCCATTACTTGAACCCGTTTCGGTAACTACCCCTCGGAATCTTTGGTAAACGCTCTATTTCTATTTATTGACACTCTGAGATAAATCCTCACTTCGAAGAGGATATAGCTGTTTTCCTTTTCTTTTTTCACTTAATTTGGGTGGCATCGGGCTTTCTCTTCTTCAGCTAAGTTCCATAGAGGACCTCGATGCCTTCCACTTTGCATATTCTTGAGCGTGCCATGGAGATGGCAATGATAGCAATAACGGCCCGGATGGCGAGAAATAAATCATCATATCGGTACCACTGTCTCGACCAACTTTGAGGTATTACAGCATGTACATCTAATAGTAGTCTCACAACGTATGGAGGCATGGCCTCCCCGTCCCGACAAATCACGAGTGTAGCGGCAAAATCAACCACAAAGGTCATATATGGCCAGAAGAGATCAGCAATGCTATTGGGAGTTGTAAAGCTTACCACGTGCGGGCTCTTGTTGTGGGTAACCAATGCGGAACTCGGGCAAAGCCACTGGCGGGCCGGCGAGCTTGGGAGTGTGACTCTAGAGAACACCTGTGGTAGGGCTCTTAGCATTGGAGTGTCAAAAAGCAAAAGGAATATGAAGAGGTGCAGATTTTTTGGGTTAAAAACCCTTCTTCCCAATTTCCGCCCGATCCTACCGGTAGGACTTTAAGTTCTACCGGTAGGACTGCTTCTTGCCCACTTTTGTTAAGTTCTAGGTGGGACTTTAAGTTCTGCGTAGGACTTACCTCAAAAGCGGAATTTTCTTCTTCTTTTTTTTTTTTTCAAATATATATATAATAAGATATATATATATATATATATTTTTCACTTTTGGGATAGTGAGGTACCGCTATACATCTTGACTTTGTTCAAGCGCTCATCGAGGTTTTTATAGCATGTTTATTTTCTCTTGTTCAAATTCCATAGCCCGGCGCATTTATGGGCTGCTTAACGTAATTCATTCTTGGGATATCTTCAAACTCTCCATGAGAATCACTTCTTTGTTCCATGAATCCAGGATTCTAAGGTTGGTCGGCTTGACAAGTTGGCTGAAAATGGGTGCAAGGGTTGAGACACTACAAATCACGGGTATGCACGAAATGATGGCCTCTAATCATTTTCCCACTTATGCAAAGGTGTTAAGTCAAAGACTATGATGCATGAAATTAACATGACCCGGCTAAAATGATGCACAATTGGAAACAATCACAAGCAAGATCGAGAGAGTTGCAGCCGTAAGTCGTGGTTTGGGTAGTAAAGTAGGTAGAATCTGAGGGAAGCAGTTCACAGAAGAATATAAGTCTTGTTAAGATGCACATGCGATAAGATGATGTGGAGAGTATATGAGATCAAGCGGGTATGTACAAGGTAGGTAAAACATAATACTCAAAGACGCCAAATTACTGAAAAATTTATTACTTGAACATATAACGAGTGCATGATTATATTGACCCTTGACCCGAGACATATAGCAAGCGCATAGTTACATTCAACCAGTGTACACCTACCCCCACAACAGAAACAAGCATTGTCCCAATGCATTGAACTAAGAGTACCCCAACAGAATTTGAGGGATCACAAAAACCATGACCCACGGTTGTATTTTTTCTATGTTATTGAAAAGCAAATGAAATATATAATTGAAGTAAAAACAATAAAATAAAGCAAGAACAAAAAATAAAAGCAAAACTATTTAACAATTTGGGCGGGGTTACTTGGAAGGAGAGTTTTGGTAGAGCGGGTCTACAAATCCCACCCCGATGTTTCGTGAGGAGAAATGCTCAAGGAATGGTTTGAGGCGTTGGCCATTCACCTTGAAAGAGTTTCCCATTGTCGGGATTTTCAGGCTGCGGCTCCGTATGGATAAACCACTTGGCGATGAAAGGGCGAGTCAATGGCAGGCCCGGAGCTTTCGGGGAATAAGGTACAATGGGGAACTATCTGCGTACTTCGATTGGGTTGAAAGTTTTCTGGTAATAGACTTGTCATGGAATAACTTGAGCCGCTCCTTGTAAATTCTGGAGCTTTCATACGATTCCCTCCTCAGCTCTTCAAGTTCATTTAACTGCAATAAATGCTGCTTACCTGCTTGAGTTAGATCAGAATTAAAAGTTCGAATAGCCCAGTAAGCCCGGTGTTCCATCTCTACTGGCAAATGGCAAGCTTTGCCATAAACTAGCCTATAGGGAGACATACCAAGAACAGTTTTAAAGGCAGTACGGTATGCCCAAAGAGCATCGGTAAGGCAATTGACCAATCTTTTCGATTCGGGGCAAGTTGTCTTTTTCTAAAATGTCTTTATCTCCACATTAGCTAGCTCGGCGACCATTGAGTACGTGGGTGATAGCCGTGGATACTTTATGGAGTGACTCCATATTTCTTTAGCAGTTTTCAAGATTGATTGCAAGAGTGGAGTCTACATCACTAATAATTGCGGCGTTCTGACCCAGAGAAAAAATATGTTCCTTTATAAATTTCAAAACAACCTTATGGTCATTGGTTCTCGTTGGAATTGCCTCAGCCCACTTAGACACGTAGTCAACAGATAATAAAATGTAGAGATAGCCACAAGAAGGGGGAAAAGGCCCCATGAAGTCAATACCCCAACAATCAAAAATTTCAGTTAGAGGTGGGGGTAGAGGCATCATGTTTCGCTTTGTGACCCCTCCTAGTTGCTGGCATTGAGCACATGTTTTGCAGAAATCAAAACAATCTTTAAATAGAGTGGGCCAATAAAACCCAGCTTGCAAAATCTTGTCTGCTGTTTTTCGGGCGGAGAAATGTCCTCCGCAGGCTTCAGAATGGCAAAAAGTTAAAATCCGTACCTGCTCATCATTGGTACATCTCACTCATTATTTGATACGGAGCCAGTGTTTAAATAGATATGGATCATCAAAATAGTATTTCTTAATATCTGCATCGAGAATTTCTTTTACGTTGAGAAGTCCATTAAAAATTTGGAATCGGCCGGTGACTAGGTAATTCACTATGTCGACCCATACCATGGGTAATGAGCAAGAGTAAAGAGTTGTTCATCGGGGAAAGCTATCACTATGGGTATGCCATGGGAGTTGGATTACGGAACTAATCGAGATAAGTGGTCGTGACCATTCTCGACCCCCTTTATCTTTAATGGTCAAGTTGAATTCTTGGCGGTAAAATCACCTAGTTAACCTTGGTTTCGTATCTATGAGAGCAAGTACTTCAGTGCATGATACGCAAAATGGTCACGGGAGCCCAGTGATATATGACACGAATTTTTCTAGAGCAAAGACAAGGCGCTAGAAACTCTTTTATTGGTTGTGTAGTTGGCTGAGCGAGTCTAGTGTCTTGCGGCATAGTAAATGACAAAGCCTTTTTGTCCTCCCTGCGTCTAACACGGCTCCTATGGCATAATCACTGGCATGTTTGATCTCAATGGGAGGTCCCGATTAGGAGCCCTTGATTGATGGTGACACTAGCATGTTTTTGAGCTTAGCAAAAGCAGAGTCACAAGCTTGTGACCATGTGAAAGGGACATCTTTAGCGAGCAAAGTACATAAGGGTCGGGCTATAGCACTAAAATCTTTTATAAACCTTCTATAAAAACGTGTAGCCCCGAGAATGACCTTATGTCTCCTAACACGCCCAGGAGTAGGGAGGTTGGAAATCAGTTCAACTTTGGCCTTATCAACTTTGATTCCATCTTTTGATACAATGTGGCCTAAGACAATTCCTTGTGTTACCATGAAGTGACATTTCTCCCAATTTAACACAAGATTTTTCTCTTGGCACCTCTCCAAAACTTTACGTAAGTTCTGCTTGACTCGAGCAGGTCACAGCGAAATCATCCATGAAGATTTCCAATATGATTTCTATCATGTCCCTTTGAAGATTCCCATCATGCATCGTTGGAATGTTAGGATTGCGTGCATAGTCAAAGGGCATTTTCCCTAAAGCGGTACGAAAGAGGCGAGTGAATGTAGTTTTTCTTGATCTTCAAGCTATCTCAATTTGATTGTACCCTGAGTACCCATCAAGAAAACAATAAAATTCATGCCCTGCAACTCTCTCTAGCATTTGATCAACAAACGGAAGAGGAAAATGGTCTTTCCTAGTACCTGCATTAAGCTTCCTATAGTCTATGCACACTCTCCCGTCACGAGTGACCGCAGAGTGGGAATGAGCTCGTTATTTTCATTGGCAACTACTGTGACTCCCGACTTCTTAGGAACTACCTGTGTTGGACTAACCCACTTACTATCTGCAATAGGGTAAATAACCCCTACATCCAAGAGCTTTAAAACTTCCTTCTTCACCACTTCTTTCATTATTGGGTTCAATCGTCTCTGTGGTTGCCTAGAAGGTTTAACGTCCCATTTCTAAGTGAATTCATATTGTGCGAGATCAAGGGTGATTCCTTAATATCTGCAATTGTCCGACCCTAAAGAAAGCCGATCCTGTGGGTTTCAATATTTCCAAAAGTTGAGTTTCTTGGAGTCACTTCTAAGGAGGAAGATATGATTCTTGGAAAAGTGTCATGCTCCCACCCCAAGAATGCATATTTAAAGATGTGTTGGTAAAGGTTTAGCTCAAGCTTAGGTGGCTTCTCCTCGAAGGCAATGTCCTCTCCTCATTTGGTGGCAAGGTTCAAATTTAGGTACCCTGACAACTTCAAATACATCTTTATGCTTTCGATTATAGAGTGGAGGAAACTCGACTCAGTGGTCACTTATACCATCCCAATTGGTGACGGACATGACTTAAGAGAGTCATCATGTGAGACATTATCGAGGTATTTTGGCACCCACCCGAGTCAATCATATTAATTTCACACGTGTCTTCTTCATCCCCATTCCTTTGATTACATTGAAAATGTCGGATTAACAGTCATGTTCCCAAATGAAGTGTCATTGAGCCTCCACTATGTGTATAATGGCATTAGCGGAGTTGCCAAGAATGGTCGACGAAATTCTTGGGAGCGGGTTCCTTGGTCCAGCCACGGTGAGTGTCAAGCACCACAAAATCGGCTTGAGGGAAGTAAAATTTGTCCACTTGGACAAGACATCCTTCACTATTCCCTAGGAATTTTGACAACTGCGATCGACGATTGGAGGGTGATATTGGTTGGCTCTAATTCTCTCCTAACCCTAGGTCCACATATCTTGAGGTAAGGCAGCAGTTAACACACTTGCCCCTAAGTCCACTAAAGCATGCCCCAACTTTGAATTTCCAACTACTATAGAAATAGTAGGACTACCTGGGTCTTTGTATTTTGGGGGCAAGTTGCTCCGAATTAGGGACGTAGATTGTTCAGTCATGAATGCCTCCTTGTTGACACCTAGTTTCCTTTTTACCGTGCACAAGTCCTTCAGAAATTTAGCATATGATGGGATTTGCTTAATGGCCTCTAACAAGGGAATGTTCGGTTCACTGCTTGAACAACTCATAAATTTCAACATGGTTCCGCTCTTTGGTGCTCTTAACTGCTTATGAGGGTATGGAGAGCATTTGGAGGGATATGGTTAGACTTATCTTCCTGCAGTTGCTTATCTTTGTCATTTGTATTAGGGACATGAGGTGTGTCTGATTTTCATCCTCTCTGGCTAATTCACTATGAGACTCTTGTATGGTTCCTTGGTTGGAATAGTTTTGTCGACTAACAGCCACCCTCCGAAGGGTAGTGGCCAGCCTTACGATGCTTTCGAAAGGTACCCTCACTTGAACCTAAACTTCCCACACTGTTTTGACCTTGTGGGTTTTGGATGGGTTGTGATGGAAGTTTCCCTTTTTCTTGTTGAAGGTTACCTATAGATGAGGTTAACGGTTATCTAGGATCTCCACATCATTCGAAGCGGTTCGGAGTGTGTTTGTAGTTTCTTTGGGTTTGTCTGACTATTGTGACTATGTCCTCCATACTTCTCTTATGTGGAGGTTGGTAAGAATTTGTGAGTTTTGATTCCTGGTTCGAGTGGATGTTGACCTTGATTGGAATTTCCTTGAAATCCTTAGGAACATGATTTCTGAAGCTGGAGGGAATGGAATTTGGAAAACCTTGGTTTGGATAGTGAGGGCCTTGGTTGTTTGGCGGGTTAGGTGGTCCTCCCTCATTTCTCATTAAAAAATTAGGATGCTTACCCCAACCAGGATTGTATGTTTCAGAGTATGGGGAGTTGAAAGGTTTCCTTTGGTAGTTAAGGGCGTTGGCTTGTTCGATTTGAATGGCTCCCTTAACTTGAGGAAGATTTGGGCAGTTAATGGTCGAGTGTGTAAGGTCATCGCATATAATGCATGGTTCCTCCACTCTAGGTCCAGTGGGTATCGAGGGTATTTGAGGGTACACTGGTGCCTCGTTCACTCTCTTCATCTCTATGGCCTCTAATTTCCTTGTCAAATTGTAATCTGGCCTGCAACTCATCATTCTCTTGGGTGATTGGATTCTGCACCACCGGCCCAGTGTGCTATGCACTTTAGCGGTGTCTACGAAGTGTTTGTCTCCCAAGTTCGACGTTCTACGCTATAGTGTCAAAAAGTTGAATTACTCCACGGCACTCTTTTCATAAAATTCTCACGCACACATCATTTTTGGATGTCTTGTTTGGCCTCTAGAGATAATCCTTGATGAAAGTATGCCTGAGAATTGTCAGCGTCGACCCGTGATGAGGGATAGCATGGAGGAGATCCCTTATATCTTTCCCATACCGCAAGGTTCACGGCTTTTGAAGAGTTACGAGATTGCTCGCATGAAGGGCATTGAGTACGTGCGGAGAGGAGAAAAACTTATTGAGAATTCATTCACCTGTTTTCCCACGTAAAGATCGAATTAGGTGCAAGGGAATGGAACCAGATTTTGGCTTTCTCCTTTAAAGAAAAAGGAAATAAGACCAAACAGATAATGTGGAGAGGGGAACCGGTGGAGAGGAATGCACTGCAGACATCCTCAAAATCCCTCATGAATGAGTAAGGATTCTCATATTCGAACCCTTGGTATACAGGTAGAAGACGGATCATTTCCGACTTCATCAGGAATTGATTGGCCTCGTCAGGAAGGCGAATACAAGAATTTGTTGTGGTCCTACGAGGGGTTGCGGGAATTTCGAAGGGTTCTTTCTACATTGGAGCAAAGGAGCGGGAGGAACTCTATATTGATTGTGCTGAAGGTTACCATTTCCTCCTCCTATCACTAGGGTTTTATTGGGAGCGTAGCATGGCCCCGTGTTGTGGAGGCTCATAGAGTCCTTACAGCGGTTCGGGATTATCCATTGGGTAAAATGTTATCTTGAGACACTTGGCTTATAATGGATTTCTCAAGGTTTCTAGGGGATCTGATTACGACTAATCGGTGTGTCGTTGCGAGCCAGTTGACATGCACTACACTTACTGCGTCGAAGCACTTCTTGAGATTTCGGCAAAGCAAAACAAAATAAAAAGAAAAATGGAGAGCGTCTGGATTTGAATGCAGTACCAAATTACCTCTAACTCTCTTCGGATCAACTTGGTTAGTCGCGGTCCAGAACGGCGCCAAAAATGTAGTCTGATTAGGTATGCCTAATTCTATTCCCAAGCGTAGGAATTATAGTCGTCTAGCATTGTAATGCGTAGAATCACAGGTCATCTCCACCGAAATTAGTCGAATTCGGTTGATCAATAGGAGCTATTCTCCCCTTTAAAAGTATGATTTAAAGAAAGCGTAGTGTTGTGTTGTTTTGATTGAATGGTTGATTGGTTTGAATATTTTTAAATAGAAAGACAATTCTTTGGGATTTTGGGTTCAGCTCCTTACGTCCGGGTAAGTCCACCTCTTTATTTTATAAACTCATCAGGAACCATTGATAAATGGTCTTCGATGGAGGATTTATCTTTAAATGCTTTTGGAAAATAAAGAGGATCAAGTAATACTAAACACTTGTTCTCAATTAAAATGAACCCTTAGTTGGCATTATGATCAAGCACAACGTGTACCGGAAATATCTCGTTAACACGTTGTCAAGAATTTGTCCAACTAAGGATTTAAAACCTTTCTACACAAGTGATCAATATTACACAATCCATTGAAAATCAAGAGGAATTGAGGGACTTTACCTTGATCGGGGTGAGTTTCAAATATGATCCCGACGGTAGGGCTAGAACTCCATAAAATTTATATGAACAATTAAAGTTGAGGAGCAATTAATCATAAAAACAGTACCTTGAAGAAATCGGAATTAACTTGTAAAACTGAGAATGAAGAATATGGAATGCTAAGATTTAAAGCAAAAGAAATATTTATGCTGAAAGATTACAAACTCTTGAATCCAAAACTTCTAAAAGGATGGAAATCTCAAATGCGGATCTACAAGGTACCGCTCAGGAGTGGGAGAAAAAACTCTTAAAAGCACAAACCAGAAGTGAAGAACTCAAAACTGAGAAAAACTAAAAAGACTCCAAAAGATCTCCCCAATACTTGTGTCCTCCTCCTTTTATAGCCCCCTCAAAGTGATTTTCCCATTTTGGTTAAACTACCGAAAGTGCCCTCCACGTCGGATTGAATTCTTGGACAATTCCATGAAGTTCCATAAAGTTCTGGGTAGGACTTTAGAGTTCTACTGTAGGACTTGCTTTACTTTACCAATTTTCTAGCAAGTTCTCTGGGGTAGGACTTGATTTCACCCGGTGGGGACTTGTCCCAACGCAAATTTCCGGCCAAGTTCACCGTGGGACTTGAGTTCTGGAGTAGGACTTGTCCTCTGGTGCTTTCCTTGCTTATTTGGGGTTCGGAAACTTCGTGATTTCTCACCCACATCACATTGCTTCATATTGGCTTCCCGGGATTACATCCTTGTGCACTTACGTTTTAAACTGAAAGAACAAATCTAAAAACTGAAGAGATTAAATTACTGTTCTTATGCCAAATGTGAGTACATTGTGATTTAAATGTGTTAGATTCCGTTATAATTATCACTCAATTGTGTATTCATCAGCTGAGGTACGCAAAGACCTGCGAAATTACCAAAAACAAACTCGAAATGGCATGAGTGGTACTAAGTGGACCTACACACGTCAATTGGCTTAATTGATATGATTAGTGCGCAAAAAGCACCCAAAACCTATCTTGAATAGGGTTGAAATAGCCTTTTGAGCCTTGTCGATGTTAAAGGAAAGAGGAGGAATTTTCCTCCCTTTGGCGGAAAGTGAAATAAAAAGGGATAAGACCAAAATAAATATCTCATTTTGGTCTTGGAGAGAGAAGAAGAGAGAAAGGAAGAAGAAGAAGAAGAAGAAGAGAAAAGAAAAGAATAAAGAAGGAAAAGAAAAGATAAGATCACAGGTATGGAATTACTAAATTTGAGTATGGATACATGTCTTGGGTTGAATGGAACTATGAGTGTTGGTATAGAATTTGAGTATAGTTTTGTATGGAAACTATGGGAGTATGGAAGTCTAGTTTTGGTCTAGACAGTTTAAATACATGGTTAGAACCCTACATCTTTATTATGCGGTTTGGGTTTAGGGAACTCTAAACTCATTTCGTGTAGGGTTGAGGAGTTGAGAAAAGTTCTAAGGCTCCTATAGTTGTGTTTTGGGAGAGTGCAGTTGCAATTAGAGACCAAGTAAATTTAAATATTTTTGATCCTACGTGGACCTTAGGAGAACTTCTTTTTGGGTCGAATAAAAGGAGGTAGGTAAGTCCCTCTGGGAAATTGTAGCCACATCAATAAACTTGATGTTAGGCTTTTGAATTTCTCAAATCGGACCCATGTAGACCAAGTTATGGTCCTTTTTACCGAGGTCAGCTCATCTAGATCTGGTCGGGTCAGTTCGTCTAGTTCGGGTCAACTAGCTGGACCTTAGAACGGGTTTTTGGGTCAGAAATAAAGAGAATTTAGAAGTAAGTCCTTCTGGGAAATTGTATCCACATCAATAAAATTGATGTTAGGCTTTTTAATTTCTCAATTCGGACCTCTGTAGACCAAGTTATGGTCCTTTTTACCGAGGTCAGCTCATCTAGATCTGGTCGGGTCAGTTCGTCTAGTTCTAGTCAACTAGCCGGGCCTTAGAACTGGTTTTTGGGTCATAAATAAAGAGAATTTGGAAGGAAGTCCTTCTAAGAAATTGTAGCCACATTAATAAAATTGATGTTAGGATTTTGAATTTCTCAATTCGGACCCTTGTAGACCAAGTTATGGTCTTTTTACTCTGAGCAGTCAAATGAGTGAGAGGTCAGCCATAGAGGTCGTCGGCGAGGAGGTCGGCAAACCTCATGCGGCGGAGGTCGTGGGGTCGGTGGGCCTCATGCGTGGTCGACGGGACCTCATGCGGCGGAGGTCGACGAGACCTCATGCAGCAAAGGTCGGCAGACCTCATGCGTGAGAGGTCGGTAGGACCTCGTCTGAAGGCTCGGCCTGTCTAAGAGCTCGGCTCGTCTGTGGAGCTCATTTCGTCCGGTTCAGTCGGCCGTCGGGTTTGACTACGTATGACCTCCAGCCCCGGAAAGTCACTTAACTTCTTAGTCCGAACTGGGTTGGGTGTTCTTGGACTCCTATGGAAAGCCCATTGAGTCAAAATCCATCCATATGAGGAGGATGTCATATGTCGGGACCAGCTGGGTGATGGGTCGAGGCTCGTCGAGATCGGTCGGGTCATTTCGTCCGGTTCAGGATTTGACTACGTATGACCTCGACCGGAAGGTCCTAACTTCTACATCCAGAACTCAGATTCTGGTGTTTCTTGGACTCTATGGAAAGCCATTGAGTCAAGGAGTGATTCTTATGCCTAAGAGGAAGATAGAAGGTGTCATAGCAAGGTGTTATACCGAGTTTACCGAGGAGTCGAGGTCAGGTCGATAAATGCAGGTTTACTATGTACTTGACCTCGACTTAGTCATAATATAGTTCGAACTCCGATACGAGTGTTCTTGGACTCTATGGAAAGCCCATTGAGTCAAGAATTCATCAATAGACAGCTTGATAAGATTGGAACTCATATTAGTTCTAGAAAACATGAAAGACAGTAGGCACTACAGGTAAGCATAGTTATGTAAGCGTAGTTATTTATGCATATAATGAGATATGGAAAATGTAAAGATATGAATAAATGATTGTATACATATATCACATATGAGTACCAAATAACAATAATTATTCGGGAATATGAGGTATATACTGAACATAAAATACATATTGACTGTCTGCTTAGAACCTGGTAGAGGGATAGATGGGCATGCCTATTAGGGAAAAACAAGTCTATAGCATACAAGTTCTGATATCGAGGCGCCGTTTGGGTCGATGACATAGATCCCGTTTGGATCGCGGTGGCCCCGAAAGGGTCACCACAGCGCCTTCGGGCCCTCATGGACCCTTTGTTTCCTCTGATTGAGTCAGGCGCCTTGAAGCCCTCATGGGACGCTTTATCACTTTAAGGTTTATGCGGACATGACACATAAAAGAAAATTAGCGGTATATGCAATAAATATAGAATACATGACATGATATGAGAAGCATAATAACATATGTGATGATAGTATACGATTACAAGAACAAGAAGTAAAGTACAAGATGACATAGAAAGTATATGGAAGATGATAGAAATGAGCGGTTATGAAAGTATATTTATATGAGAAGTGATAAAGTCTGTGTGTTATATGTGTTATATGCTTTGTATAGAAGTGGGGTGACCCTTAATGAGGTCATCCATGTGTATTAATTCCCCGCAGCGTAAAAGCAGCGCATTTGTTCAATCAGGTGTAGGTACGGAAGAGAGGAAACCGAGGAGGGCCAGGGCAATCCATCGCCGGTCGAGGCCACACATCAATAGGTGCCCACTGGAAGACCTTTAGGTCTATTTTGTATATGAAATTTTGTAAACCAATGTAAATATTGTAAATGTTGAACACTTCCATATATGGAGCTTGTATATATATATATATATATTTTGTAATCCGCTGCTACAGAATATAATACAAGTTAATTGTTTAACATTATATGAATGAACTAGCTTAAAGTTTATAAGTGAAGGAAAAAAAAAAATATGACCCCTCACTTGACACCTATGCGAGTTGGGCGTAACAAGAATCTACTTTGAACCTAAAGCATGACAAGTATTGACTAAAACACATTAAATAGCATTAAATACACAGTTTGGAAAGTTTGAAACACATAAATGCAGTACCTGCTCCATTTGAAACCAGAGGAACACCTGCGGGACCCCATTAACCAACCTAGCAACCCTCCTCTTCAAGGTTTTGAGGCTTAGCCAAACATCCCTTGAGTTGTCATCCTCAAAGGGGTGTGTTTAGCGAAGAAATGAGAGAAAGAGGAGAGAGAAGAGAGAAAACTGTAACCTAAAATGAAAAGCTGCATTAGTTCTGATGAATGAAAGTTAGGAGTTACAAAAAGTTATAAGGGTGGCTTATATAGCCATGCAAGATATAGGAAATACCAAAAATACCAAAAATATATGATTACATTGGGAATGAATGGGAATTATACAAGCAGGTCGTTTGGATCAAAATCGAGAGGGCAACCAATTTTGGCTATGCATGGTAATTTGTATCATAGTGAAAATTGCGAGCATAGCGAAAATTTGAGAATTTTATTATGCATAATGTTTCGCTATGATAGCCAGTTACCGCTATCATAAGCGATTTTCTATCGTAAGAAAATATGGCCATAGCGAAATTTCGCTAGGATTGCGAAATTTTACGTTATGGTTGCAGTCTCGCAATCCTTGCGAAATTTTAAGCTATGCCATAAGCGAAAATCTGCACTCCTATGTGCCTCACACATCCCAGTTCGACCTCCATTTCTTGATTCCACTTGACATTTCTTCGTCTCGGCTTGATGAAATCGTAGAATTCATCTGAAACTTGGCATGAATCGGCGCAATCTGAATCCAAGCTTGAAATGATGGCTGAGGTTCCCAAAACCTGTAAAACTACCAAAAACAACCTCGAAACAAAATCAGTAGTACTAAACGGACCTGCACATGTCCATTGGCTTAATTCATATGATTAGTACGCAAAAAGCACTCAAAACCTATCTTAAATAGGACTCAAAATAGCACTTTTTGGGTACTAATCACTCCTCCACATCCAAGGTCAACCCGAAGGGCCCCACCTTCCAAAAGGGCCCAAACCTTTGGCCTAGGGGAGTCTTCAGGTTCTAAGGCCCCGGGGCCACATTCACCACCTAGTGGGGGCCACTGTGGAGATCTCCCTGCGGATGCGTCCCCTACAGCCGATCATCAGGCAACCCTTCTTCCACTGCGACCCTATTGCCAAAAATTCTGATTGTTGTACTAGGGACCTACATAGCGAAGTTTATTATGATCATCCGGCCTTTGCTGAAGATCCAGAGCTCAGAGACTCTATGCGGTTGGTGCAAAGGTACTTCCTGGAGCCATTTATGACCCCACACCGGTTTTTCTACCCCCGGGTGGTCATCGAGTTCTACCACACTATGACATCCAGCGAGAGCCCAATCCGACTGCTATTCATTTTGCTATCGATGGCGGCCGGGGGGATACTTCGGGCGCGAGACATTGCATTCACGTTCAATGCGTGTCGATTGGTCCGCTAACTCGGTCGATTATAGGCGGTGGCCCGTCCCTACCCGAGAGATGATTAGTTTTATTATCGGGGACCACGGCAGTAGGTCTTTCTTGTTTAGGAGACAGCTTCCCCCGAGTATGCTCCTTATTAATCATATTTTGCGATCCAATCTGTTTCTGCTCCAACATCTTGTATAGAGGAGATGAGCTATTCTAGAGGATTTATACTGCATCTTCAAGGGCTTTTGGTTCAGCCCTACCAAGCTCATCATGACCTCCTTGTTCCATTTTGAAAACAAGGTCCACCGTAGGAATCTAACCCAGGCTGAGTCCACTCCCCTCCAGTTCCAGAGACTATTATGCCAGGTATTAGAGCATATCGGTTTTCCTGATGAGCCTAGGCTAGAGCGCCGTTGAGATTGCGGGGTCTTCCTTACTGTTAACATGTGGCAAATTATGCTCCGTTCTTATCACCTCCCGCCTCCGGATCCAGCCGAGGACCATCCGTGGTGACCTTCCACAGGGCTTGGCCAGCTCAGCGGAGTGCCTCTGAAGGAGCCTCGAATTCGGCGTCCTCGTTCGGTACCAGCTATCCTTTGCTCCATTACCCACGGCTCACATCGCCCTTTCTAGCTCTCGGCTCCTCATTACCACGGTTCATACAGACTCTGCTAGACCTAGTACCATAGCACCGCCACCGCAGCATATATCCCTCTCCACTAGGGATTTCCTGGCCATTATGGAGGCAGTCCGCACATTCTTAGCCACGTCCGCATCCTTTGCGGCTACCTATGCAACCCTAGTTGAGAAGATGACACGCACCGAGGCCGTCGTCGCTCAGACCAACGCCATACTCACACAGAATTAGGCCATCCTCGTGCAGATTCAGAATCACCTGGGCCTACCCCTGATTTCCCATCGGTGCACCTTGAGGCCTCTTGATTCATTCTCGGCTGATTCAGACACCCTCTGCGACCCGGCTGATTAATTGCAAATAGTGTAATATTGAGCCTTATTTATAGCATGTTTTATGCGCTTGTATACTAATCGACTTCAATAACTCAATTGTTACATTGGGGTCCCGGCTTTGCTACTGATCACATTTTGTAGCTATTTTAGTAGCTTTGCAAGTCGAATGCCTTCTATTTCTTCAATTTGACTCAAACACGATGAACCTGAACCGTATTCGAAGATGCATGATCAAATCAGAGCAAATTCGGAGCAAATTTATTGAAGAAGGGAGGAGCAAACTGTTGAAATTTTGGGGGTATTTTCGCAACTTGAGAAATTTCGCGGGTTCGCGGTTATGAGTTGCCCGATTTTCGCAACCTGCGAACCTTCTCCCCATTTGCTTTTTATCCACTTGTTGGTGGTTTATACAAGTTGCCCTTATGTAATTTTGGTTCTTTAACACACTTTTGTAATTTCCTTATCTTGAGCACCTATATAAGCTCGATGCGCGCTCAATCAAATCAACTTTTTGGCATTCCAATCAATCAAGGAAATTGGGCACGAAGCTTCCTTTCCCTCTACTGGTGGTGATTTTCTCTTCTTCTCCCTTCACTTTCTTGCACTTTCTTGGTAGCCAAACACCCTTGGTGATGATGGAAATCAAAAGGGATGCTTAGCTAAAACCCCCTGATCCTTGAAGGATAAGGCCACTGGGTGTTGTTTTTAGGCTTAGCTGAATGTTCTCATGCTCTTCATGTATGTATTTAAGGGTATTTGTGCCCCTGCTTCTCACCTTAAGTTAAAATCTCTTAAGCATGCTCTCCCTAATGTGTATTTGGAAAGTTTTTTGGGTTCAGTGGATACTTTCACTAGATCCACTGAGGCCCAGTTAGTTGTCTCCTATTAGTTATCGTAGGGTAGTGTTTTTTAGATGTGTTTTCACTGCTAGGGACATTTATGCCTAATCAAATGGCATCTTTCAAAAGGAAAACTCTTAGGGTCTAGATTTTAAAGCTAAATGAAGATCCGGTTCGGGAAATGACTATATGTCATGCTCCCCCAATAGCGAGGATAAGACCAGGAAGTACATGTTGGTTAGAACCCTAAGCCCAGTGGCCCGAGACTTCAAGGAGTTCTCTCTTAACTTTTTACATCAGTTATTTCAGTTTTCAACCATTCACACACCATTTTTCCCACACACCTATAAAATCCAACGAGAAAACACCATTTTCAATGCACTTTATAACTCTTCTCTCACGAAGAAAACCCATCCACATGTTCGACCACCAGAGCGTATACTACGATAGCTTTGCTCGTTAGTAGTAGGAATCTAGGTTATAAATTTTGTTGATTACAGACACCTACTTGGCCGAAAAGAATCGGATGGGACCTTTGAAGGCGGCGAGCCAACAAAGGGGTTCATCGGGGAACCCCTGATGCATACGAGATCAATGAGGATCACATTCACCCCACGAGGGTGAGTGCACCCTCATGCATTATACCCCCTGTAGAGGATGTGGCAGTGAGACCTTATTTGGTGCCCCTACTCCCGACTTTTCATGGTATGGAAAATGAAAATCCATACACACATATTCGGGATTTTGAGGAAGTTTGCACGACTTTCAAGGAAGGTGCATTTGATATGGACTTGCTCAAGTTGAAGGCTTTCCCTTTGACCCTCAAAGATAAAGCCAAAATTTGGCTTAATTCATTAAGGCCAGAGAACCATGTCAAGAGTAAGAATTTGTATTTGCTGGCCGGAATTTTTGAAGAAGTTCTTAGGTGCCCATAAGATAACAATCTTAAGAGGAAAGATCTACACCTTTACAACTCATGGCCAGTGAAATTTTTATCAATCTTTGGGAAGGTATCTTGAGACCATCGGTACATGCCTAAATCATGGCTTTGATACATGGATGCCTAGTGAACCATTTCTACGATGGAATGTCCCTTCCATGTAAAACAACTCCTAGAAACCATGTGGAGGGACTTCCTTAGCAAAAATCCTGATGAAGCCATGGACTTTCTAAACTACGTGGTACAAGAGCCTCCGAGGATGGGATGGTAGAACCCAGGTAGAGAGAATGAAACCAGCGATGAAGCCCAGGGAGGCGTTTATTCGACGGAGGATGTGGAGTCAGAGGCTAAAGCTGTCCACCCTAAATAGAAGGATGGAAGAACTCGAGCAGAGAAATCACTATGAGATAAGGGCAGTGACCGAGGCATCTATGCCTAGCCAACCATGTTTCAATTGTCAATCTACCAATCATCAAAGAGAGAATTGTCTAATTTCCCCCTCAGTAAGGGATTTGATGGTTGATAATGCAAATGTTGTGGGCCAAAATAGGCCACCAACTGATGCCTAGTATGGAAACACATATAATCCCAAGCCTGGGCGAATCACTGACGTCTGCTTGAGCTGAAGCCTCTGTATATGTTCCCCAGGGGCACATCGGCGACAACAGTGTAAGATGCTTCTCAGCGGCGGCTGACCACCAGCTTCATCACATTGAGCAAGATATCTTGAATTTGAGCAAGGTGGTGGGGAATTTTGTAGAGGAGCAGAAAACTATCAATGCTCAAATAAACCAAAGAATAGAAAAGGTAGAAAGCTCCATAGATGATTAGTGCCCAAAAAGAGCTATTTTGAACCCTGTTTATTATAGGTTTTGAGTGATTTTTGTGTACTAAACATTCTAATTAACCCGATTTGCACATTAAGGTCCCTACTATTCGCGATACCGCATTTTGTGGCAAATTTTGCGTTTTGAAATAATTATGCAAAATTGTTGAGTCGATCGAGAGCGAAGAATTCGAGTCAAACTCGCGTTGCGGGTCGAGATCCGAAAAAGGAAAGAATAGAAAATGGGAAGAAAAATGGAGCATTCTGCGAGAAATTTGGTTCATGCGGCTTGTTGTTCACGGCTTTCCGTGTATTCATCCTATGACCCCTGTTCTCACGCATTTCAACGCTTATGTTGTTTGTTACAATTTTTGTTTCTTCCCATTTGTCCTTGTAATAGCTTTTAGTTTCAGTTTTGGTAATTTCATATACCTTTGAGCTTTATAAGCCTCGATGCAGCGTACAAACTTGCAATCACTTCACTTCGACAATACAAAGAGCGGGCGGCAGTTTCCCCGCTGCTTCCTTTTCTCCATTTTCTTTCATTTTCTTTCCCTTTTCTCGGGCGCAGACACTCCTGCGGGGATGACAACTCCCGGAGGTGGTTGAAGCCCCAGACCCTCTTCCTCCTTGAAGAGGGCTGCGGCCAACGATTTTAAGGTAAACTTTCGGTTCCCATTTTTTTTTCAAGCGCGGTTTTGACATTTTGGTTCCCACAGGTACGCTCTAGGTTTAAAAGTTTTTGATGTACTTTCTTTGGCCAATACTTGGCAAGCTTTTTAGGGTTCGATGTATTCTTAGCTTTAAGATACAGATATCCATTAATTGCCATTCACAGTACGGGGGAGGTAGGTTAAGGGGTTATATTTTCACTTTCAGATGCATCCTCATTGATCAAAACTTGGTAATCTTTTTAGGGTTCGGTGGATGCTTGTGTAGATCCAGATTCATTAGTTACCCTTTTCACCGAGATCATTGTAGGATGGAGTCGAGGTGATGAATTTTCCTTTGTAGGAACCATAAATGCTAAATAAATGCTTTCTATCAAAAAGGAAAATTATTAGGGTTTAGGTTTTAAAGCCAAATGAAGATCCGGTTTGGAAAATGACTATATGTCATCCTTCACGTAGCGAGGAAAAGACAGAAAGGACATGGTGGTTGTAAAACCTAAACGATGGCGGAGCACTTCAAGGGTTCTATTTTACATTTTTTTCTTATTTTAGTTTCAGCCTATGAACAACCAATCTGTTTGCAAATCTAAAATCCAAATTGAAATTCCTTCTTTTGAACCTCGCATGTAAAATCATTTATGCGAAAACAAATCCACTGTGTTCGACATTAGAAACCAGATTATCTTCTTGATAGCTTTGCTACGCGGTAGGAATTAGGATGCAAATTTTGTTGATTTCGGATCACTCTACTGTGGCACGAATCAATAGACAAAAGGATTGATGGGCTTCACAAAAGCCTAAATCAAAAAATTGATACCATGCAGTAATCCATCAGTAGCCTGAACAATCAGCAATAAGTGCAGGAGAAAGGGAGATTCCCTTCCCGAACCTTTGCTTGATCTAGGGGAGGTGCATG
The DNA here is from genome assembly GCA_016808115.1 of Tetrastigma voinierianum. NCBI lineage: Eukaryota > Viridiplantae > Streptophyta > Magnoliopsida > Vitales > Vitaceae > Tetrastigma > Tetrastigma voinierianum. The sequence goes on from JAEQBH010003063.1 coordinate 87,670, forward strand.
AACTAAGCTTTCTCGGCGAGCACACGCAAAATGGATGAAGTCCAAGCCATTATCACCTTGAGAGTGGTAAGGAAGTGAGGGAAGCGACCAATGCCAGAATCCTGTGGAAAAATCGAGAGCGGGGAGGAAGAGGAGTTTTGAACACATAATCATCAAGAGACGATGAAAGAAAGCATGCCCCCTCATTTCCCCAATGAGCATTGAGAGGCAAAAAGAGGCTTCTATAAGCAGAAGGCATCACAGAAGTCTTTGAGCGGAGTCAAGGTGAACATCCCACTGCTTGATATGATCAAACAGGTTCCAACCTATGCTAAATTTCTAAAGGACTTGTGCACCGTCAAAAAGGGGTTGGGCATTAATAAGAAGGCCTTCCTGACTAAACAAGTCAGCTCTATCATCCAGTGCAAAACCTTGTTGAAATACAAAGATCCAGGATCCCCCACCATCTCAGTCAACATTGGAGGGACCTGCATAGACAAGGCACTGCTAGATTTGGGAGCCAGTGTCAACCTACTGCCATACTCAATGTACAAGCAGTTAGGTTTGGGGGAGTTGAAGCCTACCAACATCACCATCATGTGAATCAATTGAGTGAAAATACAAAGGGGATAGTTGAGGATGTCTTGGTAAAGATAGATAAATTCTACTATATGGTGGATTTTGTGGTTCGTTCTTGATATAGAGCGATGGCGGAAGAGTACTCACCAAGTGCGTCATACTTGGGAGGCCATTTTTGCCACGGTAATGCTATAATCAACTCTTGGAATGGGGTTATGCGGCTATTTGTGACCTTGTTTACGGAGCTCAACATTTTCACTTGAGTAACAAGACAAGCCGGTACCCAGTAAGGAAGCGGGGAAGTCAGAAGAAGTGCACTTTGAAGTGGCGGCGGTGGAAAAGCACGGTGTTCATGAGCTGAGAAGAATTAATAGAACAGCGGTTGATGAAAGATCAAAAATTGCATCGATCACCCTTCTGCATCTGTCATGCCACTGGCTGCATGAGCATAAAGCAACAACCGGGAGAGCCGAAGTTACAGACTCAGGCGTAGTACACCTCACTTGCAAGCATGTGGAGGGCTTCTATTCCTTGACCCCGTAAAGACCTCTTATCACCATCACGGGAGTGGATTTCTGCGGGGAACTTGGAAACCACTCCAAATTTGAAATAGATTTTTGTTTTTTGTTTTTATTTCGAATTTTTTAAATTAGGATTTTCATTAATGTCTTTTAATTTCGATTTTGTGAATTTTCTTATTTTATTAAGCAACTACTCATAATATTTGGTCTTGTGTTGTTGCGGGTGTACCCGATGCGAGGGCGGGAAACCAGGAAGTCGCGTGTAGACAACTGTTCATCCTCTCCTCCCCTGCAACTCTTCGTTTTCCTACAACCCTCCGTTTCACGCTCCTGAAATTAAATTTTATAATCTTTTGAGCCATTCAATTAATGGTCATTAAAAGCCATTAATTTTTCATATCTTCCCACCTACCCCTCCTCCCCTTTATAAACCTTTGATCCCTTTCATTTTCAAATCACACTTCAACCTTCCAGTTTTAGAAAAAACCCCTTTCCCTCTCAAGTTTGCTCTCCCTCAAGTCCGAAAATGGCAAACACAAGAGGAGCTCACTCTTTCAGGCCACAGGTGCCCCAAGGCCTCACTCCCCTGCTTAGTAGGCCCTGCGTAGGCCCTCTGTAGGCCCCTCTGCCCCGCGAGGCCCTGCGTCGGAGCAGCGCCGGCCCTAGCGTGCCTGTTGTGCGCCCCTCTGCTCTTCCTTCCCACCGCCCCAGGCGCTATCTGGAGGAGCCTTTGTTGGTGCTGCGGGGTTCCTCCTCTACGCGTGGCCCCCTGCCCGGAGGATATCATACTCGAGTTGCGCCCTCTGCCGCTCCTTGCATCGGGCCGGCCGAAGAACCCACCCCGGCCAAGAGGGCCCGGACTTCAAGCCCAGGGGAGTCATCTACTTCAAGATCCAGGGCGCCACCCTCTCCACCTTATCAGGGTATTGTCGAAGCCCAAGATTTATCTCCGGCATCCATCATCAGGCGGCCTTACTTCCCCTGTGACCCCATCCCGGGGAATGTTAGCTGCAGGGAGAGAGATTTCCATAGGGAGGTGTACTATGATCTCCCGGCATTTTCCGATGGACGGAGACTCCAGGGAGCTCCATGCTCCTCCATATAGTGATATCATCGGAGCCGTTCATGGTGCCGCGTCAGTTCTACTATCCTCGGGTCGTCATCGAGTTCTATCATACGATGACATCTAGGCGAGAGGCCAACCCGACTGCTCTTCATTTTTCTATCGACAACCGTCCAAGGATACTTCGGGCCTCCGATATCACAGCTATTCTCCATCTACAAGTGGTTCTCGCCAACACGGCCGATTATAGACAGTGGCCCCATCCTTCGACCAGAGAGATGGTCCGGCTTCTCTCTATGAAAGCTACTGGTGGGTCAATATTATTCAGGCGGCACCTTCCGCAGCGTATGCTTCTGATAGACCACATTTTGAGGTCTAATATTTTTCCACTTCAGCATATTGTTCAGAGGAGAGGAGCTATCTTGGAGGTGTTATATCGCATTTCGGAAGGCTACTAGTTCAGCCCGACAGAGCTGATTATGACATCCTTATTTCATTTTGAGGACATAGTCCTGCGCCAGATCGCCACTTGAGTCCACACCTCTTGTTTCCTAGACTTTTATGTCAGGTGCTTGAGCACATTGGGTTCCCGGCCCAGCCTCGATTGGAGCGTCGCCGAGGCTGTGAGGCTACCTTACTATTGATAGATGGCGGGCCAGGCCTCGAGCCTTAATCTTTCACCTCACGGGATCCCAGGACCGAGGGCAGGCCCAGGGTGATGATAGACTTCGGGGGGGACTGTCCCCCTATGGGGCGGGGCATGCGGGAGCCTCCCGCACCGGCCTCACCGGTACCCCTCCGGTCTCTTCGGCTCCTCCGACCCTGATACCCGGTAGCTCCCGGCATCGGTTCCTCGGACTTTGTGCCCTGCGGCCCTCACAGGCCTTCGCGCCCCATGCCCACTACTCGGTCAAATATAACTGGGCCAAGCACCTCCGCACAACCCCCGCAATACATTACCCTCTCTGTCAGGGACTTCTTGGCTCTCATGGAGACGGTCCGAACATTCTCAGCCACGGCTGACTTCATTTTGCAGCTTCACGGGGCCACACTTGCGGGGGATGATACCAGGGCTGTCGTAGCACGGATCCGGGCCGACATCATGCGATTCTGAGCCACTTGGGCCTTCCCTCTTTGTCTCCTGGGGCCTACTTTCGGGCCTCGGCTATCCGCCCCGCGAGGCGGGATCGGCTCCTCCACCGTCGTCCCTGCGGTGCCTTGGATGTGTTGGCGTTTGCGGCTGACATCAGGCCACTTTACCGGCGGCACCTCGGCCACGCCCGGTGGGGATGATCCTTCTCCTACCGCCACCAATTGAGGAGGTACCACTTCCTCCACTAACTCTCTCATCCCGTGCCGGGACAGTTAGTGTTGGAAGTGATATTCATACTTTTGATTGTAGTTTTACTTTATGCTTACATGCCCAGTAGCTCATTTTGTTTATGAGCAGGCTTGTTTATCTCTTTGCAAATGTGCACGGCGGTATTCGAAGATGCATGATCAAATCAGAGGAAATTCGAAACAAATTTATTGAAGAAGGGAGGAGTAAACTGTTGAAATTTTGGGGGTTGCAAAATTTGGAAACAAACATTGCTCACCTGACTGCTTTTTTATCCACTTGTTGGTGGTTTTATACAAGTTTGCCCTTATGTAATTTTGGTTCTTTAACACACTTTTGTAATTTCCTTATACTGAGCACCTATATAAGCTCGATCTTTGCTTATAATCAAATCAACTTTTGGCATTCCATCAATCAATCAAAGGAAATTGGGCATGAAGCTTCCTTTCCCTCTGTTAGTGGTGATTTTCTCTTCTTCTCCCTTCACTTTCTTGCACTTTCTTGGTAGCCAAACACCCCTTGGTGATGACAAATCAAGGGATGCTTGGCTAAAACCCCCTGATCCTTGAAGGGTAAGGCCACTGGGTGTTGTTTTTAGGCTTAGCTGCATGTTCTCATGCTCTTCATGTATGTATTTAAGGGTATTTGTGCCCCTGCTTCTCACCTTAGGTTAAAATCTCTTAAGCATTCTCTCCCTAATGTGTATTTGGCAAGTTTTTTGGGTTCAGTGGATACTTTCACTAGATCCACTGAGGCCCAGTTAGTTGTCTCCTATTAGTTATCGTAGGGTAGTGTTTTTTGAGATGTGTTTTCACTACTAGGGACATTTATGCCTAATCAAATGCCATCTTTCAAAAGGAAAACTCTTAGGGTCTAGGTTTTAAAGCTAAATGAAGATCCGGTTCGGGAAATGACTATATGTCATGCTCCCCCACGCGAGGATAAAGACCCGAGTACATGTTGGTTAACCTAGAACCCTAAGCCCAGTGGCCCGAGACTTCAAGGAGTTCTCTCTTAACTTTTTACATCAGTTATTTCAGTTTTCAATTATTCACACACGGTTTTCCACACACCCTATAAATCCAACGAGAAAACACCATTTTGATGCTGCTGTAACTCTTACTCCACGAAGAAAACTCCATCCACTGTGTTGTTAGAGCCCTTTATCTTTGCGGTGGCTTTGCTTTACGACGGTAAAGTAGGAATACTATGTTATAAATTTTGTTGATTACGAACACCTACTTGGCGGGAAACGAATCCGACCCTGCGGCTCACTCCTGTAACCTGCTTGCAGCAGCGCTGTTGTAGCCACTCCTCGGCCTGCTTGTGACTTCGGCTGCCCGGGCGAGGATGACCTTCCATCGGCTACACATTGACGAGGTAGCACTTCATTCTCTAATTGTCCAATTCAAGCCCCATTGCGGACAATACGACATTTGGTTGGGGGGAGCGAGAGTTAGCGAAGGAAGTGGCTTTTATATTCATGTTTTTGTTGTTATTTTGAGCAAAGCCCATTTTATGTTGTCCAGAGTCTTGTTGTTTACCCTTTTTATTGAAGCTATTAGTTTTTGTTTGTAAAGTTGAAAATATAGTCGCATTTCTATTTAAACATACCATACAACTCACATTTATGGCTTCAAAATCACACCAATTTTTTTTTTTTTTTTTTTTTGTGTTTTGCCTGGCACACCCAGAGTTAGCTTGAACAACGTGGTGTTTGTTAATGTTAGATTAGTTCCATGCAGTTGAAGAATGACCGGTTGGTAGCGCATTGTTTTCAACATTTTCTAACACCTTTAGCTAACCACACACGGTGCACATTAGGTTTTGTGATAACCTGAAAAACTACCTAACCTCACAAGCCTTCGCCGATAAGCAAGCCTAGTTTCGTTGGCCACCTTGAATAGGTTAAGGATCCACATGAAAAGAACCCGATGAAGTCTTCCAAAATAAAAAGAGTGAAAACAAAACAAAAGAAAAAGAAAAGAAAGAGAGCGTCGCGGCGCTATGCCCTTAAACCCGAGGCACGGTCCGAGGGGTATACGTGAAAGTCTTGAAAGCACAGTGCCCTAAGCCAGCTGGTTGAAAGTCACCCAGCAGGTACTTTCGCTACATTGGTGGATGGGTGAGGTTTAGCGAGTTGTAGGTGATGGAGTTTTGAAATCATTCGGAGTCCAAGGTGAAACCTGAAGAGTTAGTGGTTGAAAGACCCTTATGACTTGTTGCCCTAAGCCTTAATTGGTTGGGAGTCATTAGTAGATCCCCGTTACATGGACTTTGGTGAAGTCGATTCCTCTGCATTGCACCCCTACAATGCAAAAAGAATTGTGGAATAAGAGTGGATCCTGATTTATTTAGGTCGGTCAATGTTCTAGGTTATGGCAGTAGCTTGGTTGGGGGGAGAGTGCAGTTTGGCAGTTCATTGTTGAAAATTAATCATATAAACACTTAGATTTTGGTGGAAGTTTCAAGTTGATTCTCTTGAGTTGGATGCTCTTCTGAAGCTTGATTCTGTATGGCATTCATTCTCTCAAGATGGTTATTGGAGTAGAGATGTGGTGATTCATACTGAGGTTTAGGCATTACTCATTTACATTCTTTTTTAAATACCATTTTTGTGAACATAAGTTTTCTGCTCTCTCTTTCTTTCTGTTATTGCTAAGGGACTAGAATTGTGTCGGTTGGGGGGAGTGATTAGTGCCCCGAATAGTGCTATTTTAGCCTTGTTTATTATAGGTTTGAGCACTTTTGTGTATTAATCAACTTAATTAACCCAATTGGCACATTAAGATCTGCCTTTACTACTAATCGCATTTGTGGCTATTTTTTGTAGTTTATGCAAGCTAAAGCTCATGAAGTGAGTGAGCTCATTTGAAAGGAATGCAAGCCTTGAGCTCGAAGTTGCGGTCGAGGAAGCCGAGAGAAGGAAAATGGAGCATAAAATAGAAGGAATTGGGTCCCCACATGAATTTTGCAAGGTTAGAAAATTCATAACCTAATTTAACGGGTTACGAGTGCAACTATGTGAAATTTCGAAGACCCCTTTTTTTTACCAACTTTTTGTAACTTTTTCCTAAACTACCCTCTATGTATTATTAGTAGTTCATACATTTTGTAATTGCCTTGTTCTAGAGCGGTATAAGCAGGCTCAGTCAAGGCACATGCAAGATCATCACTTTATGCAATAAATTTTGCAGGCATAGCTTTCGACTCTCATTTGTTTTTCTTTCTCTCATTTTCTCTCACTTTCTCGCTTGCGAACACCCCACGAGGATGACAAATCAAGGATGGTTGACTAAGCCCTCTTATCCTTGAAGAGGAGGCTAGGGTTTTAAGGTAAATTGCTAGTCCTCTTGTTTTTAACGCAAGCAATTTTTGTCATTTATGTATCTATCTCACTATAGGTTTAAATCCTTTTGATATATCTTGATTGACCGTACTTAACGATCTTTTGGGTTGATCTGGATTTCTTTGCACATTCAGATCTGAGTGTTTAGATTGATTGCGTTTCAACATCTCCTTGCTGGTGATCAAAGATGATTTTCTTGTCTTGAAACATTAATGACCAATAAATGCTATATCTCGAAGGAAAACTATTAGGGTTCGGTTTTATAACTAAACGAAGATCCGGTTCAGAAATGACTATGAGTCACTCTCCGGCGAGAAAAGGACCCGAGGACCTCTCAGTTGCCCTAGAACCTCAAACCCAGTGGCCCGAGACTTCAAGGAGTTCTTTTTACATTTTATTACATTTTAGTGGCAGTCTTCAAATCACCAACCCCACTATTTTCATCAAACCTTATAAATCCAAAGTGAAATCACCATTTTGAATCAATTGTTAGTTACCTACATGAAGAAAACCCATCCCTGTGTTCGACCCTAAAGCCATTATACTGCAGTAGCTATGCTACGGCAGTAAGAGGTTTAGGTTTATAAATATTACACAAATTCCGAGCACCAAATCTCTACCATGTGCATGCTATGATTTTAGCGAATCCAATAACTTGTAAAACTACGTATTAGTGTTTAAATATCCCTATACATATACATGCCTGAGTCCCATTTACTTGTGCTTACACAAACTCCACTATTACAAAAACTTTACATTTACATTACAAAACATAATCAAAAACCTACATCAGGTGGACTCCTATTGTTGTATTGGCCCTAACGGATGCGAAATGCCTCGGATGTCCTCTTCAATACCTACGGTTAAACACCATTAAGCTTATAGCTTAGTAGGAAGCAGAATATGAGATATGATGACCACTTAGAGCGGTCCACAATTATAGGATATATAACATAATAAAATGTCTTAGGAGTTTGTCTCATGAACATAATTCTTATAGCGAGATTTCATATCTCTCGTAGTTTGAAACCAGAGATCTTTACGAAAATTTTTACAATAGGTACATTCTGAACATAAATTGAGATTTCTTATGCTTTTTTATTGTTCATTATTCAGATTCTTATCATATAAATGTTTGCCTATATAGACCAAGAATAATGAATGAGAGGGACACAACCTGATAGATACACGAAGGTGCGATGCGATGCTGACGACTGCCTTGTAACGAAGTTGTGAGTAGCATAATGCGGAGTGTTCTGTTGCGAACAGAGACATGCTTGCCCACGTAGCGAAGTGTCATTAGCACTAGTAGAATTAATAGATCATGCTAAATAGAGGCGTGTCTACCCACGTAATAGATGTGACACTTGGCATAATGCAGAGTGTCGTCATGCGATCAAACGTGTCTATTCATTATATCGGTCTCGAAACAAACGTAATTATATCTATTACTAAACATTATATTGTTCTTAATCACATTAGCAAATAAGGGCAAAAAAACAATGTTTGCTTAGCAGCAGGATGTTGAGGCGACTTCGCTTCTTATATTTGTCCAATCCTGAGCATTTTTCATATAACTTTTATACTTGTACTGACCCTTTCATTCACTTGTTAGGATCCTCAATTAATCCAATTTTATGCCTAAATATCTACCATGGGAAGTCTAAACAAAAGAGTAACGGATTCTATAATTAACCAAAGAAAGAACAAATTGAAATAAAAACCTTGGCCTTGGCGTATTGCGATCTTACGCCTAGGCATAAATTCGCCTAGCGTAGCGATTGCCATGCCTGGGCATAAGCGAGCTTCTCGAGAAGGGGTCTCATGTACGCTAGGCCGCGGGACCTCACCTGGGTACTCAGGCCCGGATGCCACCAGCTGCCCAGGCTGCGGGTGGTTACGGCGGATTCCCGCGGTCTCCGAGGCGGTGGCCTCGGCCGTCACAGAATGGTTTGTTGTCTCGCTCTCAGATGCCACGGCCCCGAGCCTATGCCTCTTCCAGTGAGCTTTCCCCACGGATGCTCCTGAAGTGGGGCCAGTGCTCCCGGACCCATTATTCCCACTGACACTGTGTACGGCCACGGGAGCTATGCTCGAGGCCTCATCACAGGGATCTCAGGGTTGGTTTGATCCCTCTGAGCTCGTCATGACTTCTTTGCTGCATTTTGAGGAGAAGGTCCACCGCAAGGGCTTGGCTCGAGCTGAGGCTTTTCCTTTATTGATGTCGAGGTTGCTGAGCCAGGTCCTAGAGCATCTGGGGTTCCCTGAGGAGCCACGCATTGAGCGGCGGATCAGTTGTCCCCAGGTTTTATCTACCGAGCGATCTCTATACATGCCCTCTTTGTATTCTCAGCGGCGGATGATGTTGCGAGAGGACCCACCGAGGAGGCATCTGTTTGAGGTGGAGGTGGAGGTGGGGTGAAGAGGACCCCGGAGTTCAGTTCATCTCCTCCAGCTCCACCTCCTCTTGCCCGACCCATCGCCCGACAGCTGCGGCCCGTCCTCACAGCGGTCTCGAGCATATCATGTGGTTCTGAGGACTAGGCGCATTTGTATGGTGTTCATCTGCGCTTTGCTACTACACAAGCGTCGTTAGACCAGTGGATGTGAGTCAGTCCTCTCCATGGAATCACGCCATGCCGATTATGAGCCACCTCGGTCTCCTACCAGTCAGCGCTACTCATGATCAGTCCGCTGTAGTAGCCTCCTTGGATATGCTTAAATTTCTTTGCAGCTGCTGCAGCAGCTTCAGATCCACCGGCATCTACACCACCACTAGAGTGAGGTGGTCGCACTCCCTTCTCTACCTTTCCGATCCCTACCATTTAGGTGTGTTTATACTTTGGTTGGGGAAAAAGTTACAGAGTTGAAGTGTCTTATCATGGCTGTCTTGTTTTTAGCTTTATTAGCGCCTACTTGTTTTTGTATAGGGTTGTATAGGATGCATGTGCCGATAGTAAGCGGAGTGATACTTTTGTGTTTAGCTATGTTAAGCTTGTATTAGCCACTTTGGTTATAAATATCAAAGCTTTATAGCAACTATTATTTTCTAAATTTACAAACCATTTTTTTGTGCCTATATTTTTGTGTTTAGTTCTTACCTTTGGTTGAAGAATTGAAGCCACAGTATACTACTGCCTGAAACAGGTTCCATGCATGATTGTTTGCTCGATTGAAGTTCCAAAGTTTTCAACCTTGTACATCTTCAGCTAATCACCGCACGGTGCACATCAATTCATCAATAGGTTGTGAAGCTATACCTCTTTCCTTGCAAGCAGGCCTTAGATGCATTAACGACCCATAATAGGTATGAGTTACCCACAAATGAAGACCAATGAAGTCTTCCCAAAAAAAAAAAAAAAAGAAGAAGAAAAGAATAAGCAAAAAGAAAAAGAAAGAAGAAAATAAGTAAGCGTGAGCCTTTGCGTGAAACTAGCTGTGATCCATAGGGGTATATAGGCGAAAGCCTTGCTAAAACCGGTGCCCCCTAAACCTTCCTTTGGTTGGGAGTCACCGACTTTGTGTTCGTTACACGGGTGGATGGGTAGAGTTTAGCGAGTTGTAGGTGCTGGATTCTCGAAATCATTTGAAGTCCGGGGTGAAGCCTGAAGAATTTGTGGTCGGTAGATCCTTTTAACTTGATGCCCTAAACCTTAATTGGTTGGGAGTCATCGGTGGACCCCTGTTACACGGACTTTGGTGAAGTCGAGTTTTTAGCATTGCACCCTACAATACAATCGAAGTATGAAATAAGAGTGTAACTGAATCTATTTAGGTTGGTCTTCAGTTTAAGGTCCGGGCAGTAGCTTGGTTGGGGGGAGGGAATAGCTTTGCAACTTATTGGTTCAAACTAGTTACCTTAAAAACACTTAGACTTTGGTGGAAGTTTAGGTTGACTTCCTTGGAATTGATGTTGCCCTGGAACTTGTTCTATACTGGCACATTTGTTCTCGTGATGGTTTTGTGCAGTGCAGAATTGTTCATACTGAAGGTAAGGCCTCACTTGTACACACACTTTTTGGACAGCATACACTTTTTGCAAAAAAAACATAGCCTGCATACCCTTGATTGTTTTTAGCATTGCTAAGGGACTAGCAACTGATTAGTGCCCAAAAAGTGCTATTTTGAACCTTATTTAAGATAGGTTTTGAGTGCTTTTTGCGCACTAATCATATGAATTGAGTCAATTGACATGTGCAGGTCCACTTAGTACCACTGATTCCATTTGAGTTTGTTTTGTTAATTTTGCGGGTTTTTGCTGAGCCCTCAACAAATATCCAAGTTTGATGTCAGTGGGTCTTTGAATCTTTGATTCACGGTGATTTCATCAACGAATGAAAGAAATGTGAAGTGGAATTGATGAAAGAGATGCGTGGCAAGCGAGGGGCGACAAAGCGAGCCGAGAATTTCGCTATGCATTGCGAAAATTTCGCAACCATAGCGAAAATTTTGCAATCCTAGCGAAATTTTCGCTATGCACAAATTTTCGCTAGGCTAGCGAAATTTCACTATCATAACGAAATTTCGCTATCATAGCGAAAATTACTGTGCACAGCGAAAATTTGAATTTCGCTATGCCTGTTTTTTTTCTCTATGATAGCGAAACTTCACTATCATAGTGAAATTTTCGCTATGATAGCGAAATTCACTACATAGCGAAATTGTTGCCCCTGTGTTTTTTATGTTTTTGATTCCAAACGACCACGTTTTGATTAATTACCATTTTGTCCCTATTGTAATCTCATATTTTAGGCATTTTTGTCATTTCACACATTGGGGTTGGCTATATAAGCTCCCCTACAACTTTTGTAACCTAACTTTCATTTTTAGCTACAAACTTTCCCTTGACTTTAGTGTTTAGGTTATATTACACTCTCTTCTCTCCTCTTTCTCTCATTTTCTCGGGCGCAAACATACACCTTGAGGATGACAACTCCAGGGATGTAGCTTCAAGCCTCAAAAGCACGAAGAGGAGGGTTACTAAGCAGTTGGTGGTGGTTTGGCAGTGTCCCCATATCTTTAATGCTACAGATCTTTACCCATTATGGTTCAGGATTTTCCAAACTAGGGTTTAATACCGTTTAATGTCTTTCCTTTGGTCATACTTGTCCTTGCTTTAGGGTTCAGTGCATTCTTAATGGTAGATGCACTGACATTCTTTAGATGTCATTTACGAGCCATTGAAATGAGGTTAAATGCTAGGTTTTCAAACTGATTGGAACACTGAATGCTCAGTATTTGGTTGGACTCAAATAGGAGTGTTTTTAAGGTTAGGTTTAATAGCTAAACAAAGATCCGGTTTTGGCTTTGACTATATGTCATTTGCCCTAATGCGAGGAAATAACCAGAGGACACCTTAATAACCCCATTGTATCAAGCTAGTGACCCAAGCCTTCAAGGTTACCATTTCACACCTTAATTTAAGCCATTTTAGTTAACCAGTGAACAACCAACTCCCCTTTTTTAAATGCAAATCCAAAAATCCAAATAAAAGTCTCACCATTTTCAAACATAATGCGAATCATTCGTGGGATGAAAACCCATCCCGTGTTCGGCCTAGACCGCTATGCTGCGAGTAGCTTGACTACGGCAGTAGGAGGATCATAGGAAACAAATTTTTGTTGATTCCGGACCACCCTACCGTGGCACGAATCAAATGGCGTCGTGCCCGGGGATGGTGCCAAACTACGGATGATGAGTTCATATGTACTTGTAATCCACATTACAAGTGTTGGTGACCTTTCAATCCTTTTTGAATTTCATTTGTTTGAACTGCAAGTTTTCTAGCGATTCACGCACTTTTTGTTTCTTACGGTCGGTTTTGTTTTAGCTAACAAGCGACCCTTTTGCCGTTTGTGTTCTTTCTTTGTGTCAATTTTGTGCTCACAGTGTTTATGCGACAGGATAGAAGGATATCGGGTAGATTCGGAGAATCGAGTACACCGAGTTGAGCAAGAATTTGTGGAAATCAGTGTACACAGTGACCAAATGGATCCTCTACCTGAGGAACAGCAAAGTCAACAAGCAGCCCCTATGAATCCAACAGCATACAGGTCAATGAGGGACCACATACACCCTCCTAGGGTGAGTGCACCTTCCTGCATCATACCACCTGCTGATGACGTGGTGGTAAGACCTTATTTGGTGCCCCTACTTCCCACATTCCATGGAATGGAGAATGAGAATCCTTATACTCATATCCGGGAATTCGAAGAAGTATGCACAACTTTTAAGGAAGGAGTGCCCGACATGGATTTGCTCAAGCTGAAAGCATTTCCCTTGACACTGAAAGATAAGGCCAAATTTTGGCTCAATTCATTGAGACCAAGGACAATTAGGAATTGGGCCGAACTTCAAGCCGAGTTTTTGAAGAAGTTCGCCCCAGTCTGACGAAGACGGCAGTTTGAAGAGGCAGATCTACACCTACTACGACCTATGACAATGAGAAGTTTTATCGGTGTTGGAAGATTCATGGAGACCGTAATGCATGCCCAAACCATGGTTTTGATACATGGATGCTAGTGAATCATTTTTTATGATGATGGTATGTCTCGGCCGTGAAAGCGACTTTAGAAACCATGTGTGGAGGTGACTTTTGAGCAAACACCGGATAGAGATGTGGACTTTTTTGAACTATGTGGCGAGGAAACCTCTAAGAGGCATCAAGGATGGGCCAGATCGAGGAAGCGAAATATCGAGGCTGAACCACCACGAGGAGGGGGCATTTATGCACTTTCAGAACCACGAGAGATGAAAGCAAAACTGACCACTTTGACTCGAAGGTTGGAGGAACTGGAAATGAGAAGTCATCACGAAATGCAAGTAGTAAATGAGTTACCTGCATCCCAACCATCTTGTTTTAATTGTCAGTCAAATAGTCATCCTGGGGAGAAATGTCAAGAGCATGCCCATGTTCAATAAAATAAGCCACCCATAAATGCTCCATATGGCAACACCTATAACCCTAATTGGAGGAATCATCCAAACCTGTCATGGAAGCCAAAACCCTGCATATATCCCTACAGGAGCACAAACAGCAGCAGTTTGGCTCCACTTCAACACAATGAAGAACCGCCTCCTCCTTCTCTTCCCCGCTGAGCAAAGTAATCCTCGAATTTAAGCAAAGTGGTAGGCACGTTTGTGGAAGAACAGAAGGTGTTGAATGTCCAGACTAATCAGAAAATTGAGGCAGTCGAGAGCTCACTCAACAGGAAAATGGACAGTATGCACTCTGAGATTTCGAGGTTGTCCAACCAGCAGCTGCAGGGTTCTGAAAAAGGGAAATCTCTTTCCGTATTAATCGCAAAATCGGAAGGAGTGCATGAAATAGGCTCAACCAATGTCTAAATGTAAGAATTGATGAAGTCAAGGCAATGGTGACTTTGGAGAAGGTAAAGAACTTAGACCAGCAAAATCCCAGCTTTTAGCTAATGCAGCCTCCCACAAGAATCGATCCACCGCAGGAAGAACAACAAGAAGAGGGAAGAGGTGAAGAGCACCTGTACTCTCCATTCCCAATGTGCTCCGAAAAGAAAAATTCGTTAACCAAACTAAAAATGCTGGAGGTTTTACTAAGCAAGGAAAGTTAACATTCCTCTCCTCTTGACATGATCAAACAAGTCCCCACCTATGCAAAGTTCTTGAAGGACTAATGTACGGTAAAAAGAGGCCTCAATGTAAACAAAAAGGCCTTAATCGAACAAGTGAGTGCTAATACTGAGTGCAAGACTCCGGTAAAATATAAAGACCCAGGATGTCCAACAATCCCAAGGCACATCGGGAGGTACACTGCAGGTAAAGCACTGCTGCATTCTCGAGCTGGGGCCAGGAACCTTGCCATATTCCATGCAATAAGCAACTGCCTGGGAGAACTGAAACCCACCTCCATCACACTGTCACTAGCCGATAGGTCTATTAAAATACCGAAGGGAACCATTGAGGATGTTTTAATACAAGTGGACAGATTCTACTATCCAGTGGATTTTGTTGTACTTGACACAGAGCCGATTGCAGTGGGAGCCAATCATGTGCCCATCATATTGGGAAGGCCATTTTTGGCTACTTCAAATGCCATAATAAATTGTCGGAATGGGGTTATGCAGAACTCACGCTTGGGAATATGACCTTCCAGAACTCAATATCTTCCATTTGAGTAAAAGGCATATGCACTGTGAGGAGGACGACCGTGAAGAAGTCTCGTGATAATTGATACATTTCAAGAATTGTGCTAATGAGCAAGAAGTGCAAGATGTGCGTTAACCCCAGAGTTATCCGAGTGCCTTGAGAGCAACAAGAACCTCAATGCATGAGCTTATAATGCGGGTACCGGAGGAGAAAACAGAATCCCACTCCTCCGCCGACCGGTGATCTAACCAAAGGAACCTCGCTGAGCTCAAACCCCTCCCACTGAAGTTAAAGTATGCATTCCTCGAAGAAATTGGCACGTCCCAAGCCTAGATTTCATCACTGCTGACTTCTTCAAGAGCATAACTCGCACTCCTCAAAAGGAATCAAGGTGCATCGGGGTGGAAAATTCTAATTTAAAAGGCATAAAAACCCAACAATCGCACCCATCACATTTATTTGTAAAGGTTAGCCCATAATGTTAGGCAACCATAGAGGAGGTTGAATCCCCACTTACAGGAAGTAGTTCGCATTGAAGTCCCGAATTGCTCCAGCTTCCAGATCATTTACCCCCATTTCGATAGCACTCGGGGTGCTTCTCCAACCTGTGTGGTGCCTAAGAAGTCGAGTGACAATCGTAAAATGAAGTGGTGAATAATTGTTCACCCAACTTACTACCGCTGAGGGTGTGTATAGATTATAGAGGCCTAATAGTAACAAGAAAAGCATCACTCCTCTGCCATTCATCGACAAATTCTCGAGAGAGTCTCCGACACCCATTCTATCGCTGATGGGTATTCAGGTACTTTCAGATAGAGATCGCACTGCAGGATCAAAAAGACCACCTTTACTTGTCCATTTTGCACATATGCTTACAGGAGGATGCCTTTGGTCTTTGCAACGCCCTCACTCCACTCTCCTTCGTATGTATGCTTAGTATGTTTAGCGATATGGCGGGAGCGTATAATGGAAGTATACATGGACATATCATCAGATATGGAGGTGATTTTGAAGAATGTCCGACTAATTCGAGGCCATCCTGCAGGTGCATAGAGAAGAACCCGTGCTCAATCGAGAAGTGCCATTTTATGGTTAACCAAGAAATTGTACTGGGCACATTATTTCCAGTGTGGGGAATAGAAGTCGACAAAGCAAAATCAACTTATTTCAAACTCGCCATCTCCAACAAATGTAAAAACAAGCAGTAATTCTGTCATGCAGCTTCTATAGAAGATTCATTAAAGACTTCGAAGATTGCTAAACCCTCTACAAGCTCCTAGAGAAAGATGCTAAATTTAGCGGGAAAGAATGCCGGAGAGCTTAAGAGCCTGAAGTCCCATTTGACCACTACACCCATAGTACGAGTAATCTCCACTGGCGCCATTATGATGTGTGATGCAAGCAATCTTGCTATTTGAGCAGTACTTGGCCAAAGAGAAGATGGAAAACTTCATGTAGTCTACTATACAAACAAAACCTTGAATGGCACAAAGGAACTATACCACTGCATGAATTGTCGTAGTCTACGCATTAGACAAATTTCGAGCATACTTGATTGGGTCTGATATGATCATTTTTACAGATCATTCCGCTTTGAAATATCTTCTAACCAAGCAAAATGCCAAAGCGAGACTTATCCGATGGGTTCTTCTGCTTCAAGAATTTAACTTGCAAATTAAAGACAATGGCAGAGAATGTCAGGGCGCATCATCTTTTCAAGGTTAACGATAAATTTCATGACACTCATAAATTTCACCTATCAATGATGAATTTCGAAGAATCACTAATGCAGCCGGAAAGCTCTCTCAGATGTCACATTGCCAATTTCCTCGCAACAGGAGAAATCCCATCCGATTGGAAAGAACAGATAGGAATATTTTTGCTACATCCATTCCTATTATCGGGAAGAGTCTCTTCTTGTTTAAATACTGTGCAGATCGATAATCAGAAGGTAGCTCGAGGAAGAACAACAGGGAATTCTCGGGAAACACGCCACGCTTATGCCTATGGTGGTCACTTTGCCTCCAAACAAAGAATGAAGGTGTCGGCAATCTCTGGTTTCTACCGCCTCATTTAAAGAAGCATGCCAAATGTGCCATGTATGATAGATGCTAAAGACTGAAATTGTCTCACATTACATGATGCCCCGAACCCAATTTTAGTGGATCTAGATATTCGATGTTTGGGGCATCATTCATGGGACCTTCCCACATCTACGGTCATTCTTACATATTTAAGGAGTGGACTATGCTGGGCCTGGGCGGGTCGAAGCAATCCCCGCAAACCAATGACCACTGTGGTGGTGCTTAAATTTGAAAGCAAACATCTTTTCTAGGGTTTGGGGTACCAAAAGCCATTATTAGCGATGGAGGTTCACATTTCAGAATAAACCTTGAAAACCTCATGGCTAACATGGTGTGAAACACAGAGTGGCCACCCCTTACCATCCTCAAACAAGTGGTCAAGAGAACTTACATCAGAGATTAAGACCATTCTACTAAAGGTGGTGAACAAAGAATGTAAAAGACCGGTCCATCAAACTCGCTTGATTCACCGTGTGGCCTACGTAACAACTTTCAAGACAATCCTGGAATGTCCCTTATCGGTTGGTCTACGGTAAGGCATTTCACCTTCAATGAGATCAAATATAAAGCATGGGCGGGTAATCGCTAGTCGAACATGGATCTAAGTAGGGCCGGAGTCAAAAGATTCTTTGACCTCAACGAGTTGGAAGAAATACGAAATGATGCCTACTTGAATTCGAAGATTGCAAAGGAAAGATCAAAAAAATGGCATGATCAAATGATAACTGGCAAGAATTTCAATGAGGGGGACCAAGTCCTCCTCAGATGATTCCAAGCTCCATCTATTTCCGAGCAAGCTCAAGTCGCATGGATCGGGTCCATTCCTAGTTCCCAAGAAAGCACTCCCAATGGTTCGGTGGACTTACTCAACCCAAACATAAAAGTGGTGATCAAAGTCAATGGATGAGTGGTGAAGCCCTATGTCAGGCAAAGAAACCGTCAAGGAGGAAATTCTCCTTCTCGACCCCTCCAGTCTCCATACCACACGGCGAAGGGCTCTTGCTTTGTCTCAGGAGCCACTAATTTCATTGCTTAAGCCGCAGAAATTATTTTTGTTTAAAATTTTGTAGCAATGAGTTTTTGTACTGGACTTGCTTTCAGGTTAACAATCACAAAGAGCATTAACCACGAGGATAAACCCGCCTCTCGCCACAATGTTTGGAGGAGGCACTCACCCATACTCTAGCTTCATCTCTATGTTGGGTCAACAGAGGTAATTATCATACATTTGAGTTTAGTTTTACCGGGTTATACATGCCCCGAATGCCTAAACTTTTTTTCGTAACTTGCAAAGCCGCAGGCTCACTCTGTGTTTCTACTCTTGCCTTTAGTTGAAAAATTGAGGCCCTATGTGTTATCTTAATGATAGAACAATTCCATACATGATTTAGTTTTTGGTCGAATGAAGTTCCAGCATTCTCAACCTTGAACATTCCCCCTTTAGCTAATTCACACACTGCACACCAGGTTATACCAATAGGTTGAGAAGCTATATACCTGTTTTCACTTTGCAAAGCCGACCTTTAGATCTCTGACTCAATCTACAATAGTTTGTGTGTTACTCTATGAATGAAGACCAATGTAGTCTTCTAAATGAAAAAGAAAAGAAAAGCGAAAAGAAAAAGAAAAGAAGAAAAAAAGAATGTTGCGACGCTTGCCTTGAAACCCGAACACCTGGCCCGAGTGGATATTAAGTAAAGCCTTTAAAGCCCAATGCCCTAAACCTTAATTTTGTCAGAGTCATCGACTTAGTGTTCGCTACACTGTGTGGATAGGTAGAGTTTAGCGAGTTGTAGGTGCTTAATTCCTCAAAGTCATTCAAGTCCTGGTGAAGTTCGTGAGGAGGTTTGTGGTTAGTCGATCCTTTCGTTCGATGCCCTAAACCTTTAATTGTTTGGAGTCATCTGTGATCTCAAGCACCCGACTTTGATGAAGCTCAGTTTTAGCATTGCACTACAATGTAATCAAAGAAAGAAATAAAAGTGTAGCTGGTCCTATTTAGGTTGGTCAACAGTTTAAGGCCATGGCAAGAGGGGCTGTGTCAGTGTGGTGAAATAGCTTTGCATCTTATCGCTCAAACTGTTACTTTAGAACAATTAGATTGTGGAAGTTCTGCCGACTTCCTTGAACCGATATTGCCCTAAAACTTGTTCTTATATGGAATTTGTTCTCTTATGACTATTGTCAGTGGTCTAAATTGTTCATACTAAAGTAAAGCTTACCTGTACACACACTTTTTTAACAATATACACTTTTTGTAAAAGCACAAAGATGCATACCTTATTGTTTTTCGTATCGCTAAGGACTAGCAATCGGTTTGCTAGTGTGATTATGCCTAAAAGTGCTATTTTGAACCCTATTTAAGATAGGTTTTGAGTGCTTTTTGACACTAATCATATGAATTGAGCCAATTGACATGTGCAGGTCCACTTAGTACCACTAATTCCATTTCGAGTTTGTTTTTGTTAATTTTGCAGGTTTTTGCAAGCCTCAACAAATAATATCAAGTTTGATGTCGAGGGTGCCTCTAATGCCGAGGATTCACTATGGATTTCTCAACCAAAAATGAAGAAATGTGAAGTGGAATTGATGAAAGTAAGACGCAAAGGGCAAAGGTAGGCAAAGAGAGGTTAAAACCAGAATTTCCGCTTATGCATTGCGAAATTTCTCGCAAGGATTGGCGGTACCGCAACCATACGGTACTTTCGCTTATCATAGCGAAATTTCGCTATCATAACGAAATATCGTGCATAGCTTAAAATTTGAATTTCGCTTATGTGCCGCTATGATAGCGAAATTCACTACATACGAAATTGTCGCCTCGTGTTTTGATGTTTTTGATTCCAAACGACTAATGCTTTGTTTAATTACCATTTTGTCCCTATTGTAATCTCACATTTTAGGCATTTGTGTCATTTCACACATCAAGTTGGCTATATAAGCTCCCTACAACTTTTGTAACTCAACTTCATTTTTATGCAAACTTTCCCAAGCAAACTTAGTTTTAAGTTATATTACTTCTCTTCTCTCCTCTTTCTCATTTTCTAGGTCAAGCAACACACTCCTTGAGGATGACAACTCAAGGGATGCTTGGCTAAGCCTCAAAGCTTTGAAGATGAGGGTTACTAGCTTGGTTGGTGGTGGTTTGGCAGTGTCCTCATATCTTTAATGCTACAGGTACTGCATTTATGGTTCCAGATTTTCCAAACTAGGGTTTAATACCATTTAATGTCTTTCCTTTGGTCAATACTTGTCATGCTTTAGGTTCAAAGGCATTCTAATGCAGATGCACTGATATTCTTTGTATGTCATTTACGAGCCATTGAAATGAGGTTAAATGCTAGGGTTTTCAACCGATTGAACACCGACTCTCGCATTCGTCGACTCAAATAAGAGTGTTTTTAAGGTTAGGCTTAATAGCTAAACAAAGATCCCGCTTGCTTTGACTATATGTCATTTGGCCCTAATGCAAGGAAATAACCCGAGGACACCTTAATAACCCCATCAGACAAGCTTAGTGACCCAAGCCTTCAAGGTTACCATTTCACACCTTAATCGGCTTCACTCTGTGCTAACCGCTGAATCAACTCCCCTGTTCTTAAATGCAAATCCAAAAATCCAAATAAAAGTCTCACCATTTTCAAACATAATGCAAATCATTCGTGGGATGAAAACCCATCCCGTGTTCGACCCTAGACCGCTATAATGCGCAGTTTGACTACTACAAGAGAGGAACATAGGAAACAATTTTTGTCGATTCCTGATCACTCTACCGTATACTAATCAAGAACGGTTTCCATGGGGGGTGTGATTAGTACCCAAAGTGCTATTTTGAGTCCTATTTAAGATGATTAAAGTGCTTTTGCGTACTAACTATATTAATTGCCGATTGACATGTGCAGGTCCGATTAGTACTACTGATTTTGTTTCGAGGTCGTTTTGGTAGTCTTGCAAGTTTCCAAGAACCTCCACCATCACATCGCTTGGCATCAGAATTGTGATGTTTTATGCCGAAGCTCAGATGAATTCTCGACGATTTCATCAAGTCGGGATGAAGAAATGTCAAGCTCGAAAGGAAGAAATGCAAGTTGATTAGTGCAAGAAGCGCAGATAGGATTCAGTGAATACTATGGCATAGCGGTTCTTTCATATGACTGCGTACTAAGAATGGTAGCTTAAAATTTCGCAATCCTAGCGAAAATTTCGTAATCCTAGCGAAAATTTCGCTATGGCCAAATTTTCGCTATGATAGCGAAATTTCGCTATCATAACGAAATTCACTGTGCATAGCGAAAATGCTACCCCTCTCTTTGTGATCCAAACGACCCCGTTTTGTGTAATTCCCATTTTGCCCTCAATGTAATCATATTATTTTGGTTATTTTGGTATTTCACATCTCTTGTAAGGCTATATAAGCCACTTTATAACATTTTGTAACCCTAACTTTCAATCCACGCAGTTTTCACACCCCCGCTTAGTTTACGCTTTTCTCTTCTCTCTCTTTTTCTCTCATTTTCTTGGCTGCCAAACACACCTTGAGGATGACAACTCAAAGGATGTTTGGCTAAGCCTCAAAACCTTGAAGAGGAGGGTTGCTAGGTTGGTTGATGTTGGTTTGCAGGTGTTCCTCAGTTTTAATGAAGCAGGTACTGTATTTTTGTGTTTCAAACTTTCCAAACTAGGGTTTAATGCTATTTAATGTATTTCCTTTGGTCAATACTTGGCATGCTTCAGGGTTCAGTGTATTCTTAATGGTAGATACACTGACATCCATTAGATGTCATTTACGACACCAAAGTAGGTTAAATGCTTACTAACTCGTTAAACATTAAATGTTCAGTAAATGCTATGGTTCAACTAGGAATGTTTTTAAGGGTTGGTTTTTAAAGTTAAACAAAGATCCGGTTTTGGCTATGACTATATGTCATTTGCCCTAATGCGAGGAAATAACCCGAGGACACCTTTATAACCTCATTTTATCAAGCTAGTGACCCAAGACTTCAAGGTCTCCTCCACACCTTAATTTAAACGCCCTCGCTAATCCCAAGTGACAACAACACCCACTCTTTTTAATGCAAATCCGAAAATCCAAATGAAATCCTCACCATTTTGAAACATGATACAAATCATTTGTAAGATGAAAACCCATCCCTGTGTTCGACCCTAACATGATACAAAACCTAAGCTTCCTTTTCCTCATTTCTTCTTACTTGAACCAGAACAATGGATTGCACCAAAGCCAATGATCTCCTCTTCTCCTCCACCGTAAACCCTAGCACTCCAAAGCCAAAAATGAGATATTTTGCTCTTATCATAAGGCCATGTTTGGCCTTATCCTCTTTTGGTTTAAAATTTTCCCTTTGCATTTTAGTCCCTTAATTTCATTCCATTTATTCATCAACTTATCTAAATTCTTACAATAGCATATCATCTTCTTATGTTATGGCCTTTTGGTACTTATTTTACAAATTACCAATTTAACCTTAGTACTTAAATTTCCGAAAAATGCAACTTTTACTTATATTATACCCTAAACATGTAATAAACTACTAGGGTATAATTTGGGGTGTTACAAATTATGTTTGAGGCAAGTGGGTAGACTTCAGTGCCGCGGCGATTAACCGGGTGTACAACCTATAGACAATGATAGTGATGCCTACAGGGCACTATTTTAGGACACGAATTATCAAATGATCATGAGGTTCCTCACAAGGGGTAGGGGTGTATGGAAACGACATCCCTCTACTTTCGAGGTCACTACATTTCAAATGAAAACCCTAAAACCAGTCCCGAAGGTTTGGTATAACTTCATCTGTGCTACCCTAAAGCCCAGCCTTCATCTATCCATTGTCACGTTGGACAAAACGATCTTGCTCTATGCAATCGTACAAGGCATCAAATTTGACGTCAGCAATGTTATTAAGACGTCGGCAATAGAGTCCACTCAGGGACGATGTACCGTGGCCCTCATACACCCCTCCCTGATTACCCGATTATGTCGGCTTATTGAGGTCCCCATGCATGAATCAAAAGAGAAGTCCACCCACAAGCTTCCAATGCCACTCCCGAAGATTAAACATGGAGATGCAGATGACATGGAAGCTGAAGACGTAGTAGAAGAGCAAGGGGAAGAAGAGCTTGGAGACGAAACCGAGGCTGATGAGGCACCACTAAACCAACAGTAGATGCATGTGCAGTTCGAGAGACTTGCAGTTCGTTGGGATGAGATGGCCCAAAGGCAGCAGATGCACATCAATCGCACAAAGCACAACACAGCCTATATTGTTAGCATGATGCAATTCTACCATGGACCTGCATCCTCATCTGCAGTACAACCACAGCAGTCGCCTTCATTCCATCTTCCTGCATGGCCTCTAACCGCACCCGAGCAGCTGATGGATCCAACTGATTACCTGATTTATGATGATGATGAGCACCCGACATTTTGAGGGGAGTTTCTGTTCCCCCTACATTTTATTTTTCACTAAGGACAATGCTGGTTTTTAGTTTGGGGGTGCTTTCTTAGTATTTTTTTAGTTTATATGCTTTTATCGATGCACCTAAATTCACATGGAACATTTCACTTATTTTGGTTAGTTTACTTTACTTTTATACTGTTTCTGGATATTTTGGATGTTTTTGTTATGCTATCTTAGTATGCTTGATCAGTTTTATACTCTCTTTTTTTCCATTCTTAGTCATAGGATCTCTTATGTGCATTTTTTTTTTTTTTTTAGTAAATCATCATAAATACCATAGTGCACAACAATTTTGAAACAATTTTTTTTGTAAGTATCCAAAATGGTTTATTTTGTTATTTGTGGGTCCGTTGTTGAAGTACCTAAAATGCCTATGATGATATCAAATTGTGTTATTCTTTACATATGAATAATGTGAGAGATAATTGAGCTAAAAGTCAAATAGGATGACCATATAGTTGTACACTTAGCTATAGGTTTGAACCAAATCAAGCACAAGTCTCATATACCCTTGTTGTACATTTATGCTTAGTTTAGAGAACAATCAGAGGGAAATCATGATGTCTAAGATTTCACGAGACTTCAGAACTTGCTCAAGTATCATTTGAGGTGAAATCTTAGGCAACACATCTTTTGGGAAATGATATAGGTCATCCTTGGAATTAGTTGAGCCTTTTTAGCCTACCCGGTTATTTTTAACCCATAGTCACCCAATTTGAGCCATAATAGCCATGTTCTATCTTGAAAAACCAAGAACGAACACCCATATCCGTCATTTAACCCGTCGATCAATAACCCATATTTTACCCTTAACATGTCGCTAATAAAGCGCAAATCAAGATAAGGATGTGTATTTTGGTGGGAAGTTGGGATGAAGCGATTTTCACAAATGCAAAATGTCAAGGAAGGGGTGTTGAAAAGAGCAAAGAAGAAAAGAACTCAAGTTGGAGCAAATTTAATCTCGTAGCCTTCCTACCTTGAGCGAGTAAGTCCTTGGGGGTGCTTTAACACCTAATACCCCAAGGCTAATTGGACCGGGAGTTATTGACCTAAAACTCGCTACATAGGGTAGGTAGAAAGCTTAAAGGGGTTGAATATTGCACTGCTCTATACCTTGATGTTCAGAAAAAGCAAAAGTCTTGGTAATCTTGAAGAACATAGAAGCAAACAAGTTTGGGGGTGAAATAGTATGAAGAGCGCATTGATGCTAATCAGGTCGAGTGAATGACTCATTTGAAGACATAGTCAAATTTTGGAGGATGAAGCATAAAAATAAAAAAAAGGAAGCACTGGATTGTTTTGGGTAAAATCTAAACCTAAATGACCTATTTAACTACCCTCTTACCCTAGCCACACATTACAAACTTAAAAAGACCTATTTGATCCCAAGAACATGTAATGCCTACATTAGTGCATAATGGGATGCGAAGCAAGCTTATATAATCTCGATCACTCTTTATCTATGGAAACTCTTTGAGTGAGAGATCTTTCACCTCATGCATTCCCCTAATTTCATTTAAACTGCATTTCGATCAATGAGGGTGAGACTGTGCACACTCACATTAGAACTCGAATT
Source organism: Tetrastigma voinierianum (assembly GCA_016808115.1). Taxonomy (NCBI): domain Eukaryota; kingdom Viridiplantae; phylum Streptophyta; class Magnoliopsida; order Vitales; family Vitaceae; genus Tetrastigma; species Tetrastigma voinierianum. Next base: position 112,763 of record JAEQBH010003063.1, read on the forward strand.
TAGGTGCGCTAGTCGCGACCAAATCTATCTTTGAAGAACATTGTCTTGAAACATTATTCATGTGTTGGAATGCGTAATTTATGAGGCAAAATATTGCAAAGTGCATATCTCCATGGACTCATTCTTTTTTTCTAATAAATTGGAAAATACTTTTTTTTTTCTTTACTTGAGGACAAGCAAAACGTTAAGTTTGGGGGTATTTGATAGGGGAAAATTATATTAGCAATTATAACATGTTTCTCGAGTGTCTATGTAACCTAAATGATAGTTTCACCCCCTTATTCTCAAGTATTACACTAATCACTCATTCATGTGAGTTTTGCAGGTCTTGAAAGTAAAGCAAGCAAAGATGAGGGCAAAAAGAGCAAGAAAGCAGAACCTGCACCAGAGGCACTCCTTCGCCAAGGCGAAGGAACTGCTTCGTTGAGGTGAAGCAGTTCACCAAGGCAAAGGAGAGCTTTGCCGAGAAGAAGCTAAAATAAAGAAATTAAAGGCCTCGGGTTTGCCGAGGAGAAGAAGACCTTCGCTGAGGCTAAGGGGAGCATCCTAAAGATCGAAGGCCTTGGGTTCGCTAAGGTGAAGGAAGACCCTCTTGATAGTTGCCACATGTCTTCGCCAAGGCGAAGGATGTCGGGTTTGGGACAAAAATGCCCTTATTTTCAGCCCCATTTTGGTCATTTTTCCAATGCTATAAATACTTGCTTTGTAATATTTTTAGGGGGATTGGAGAGAGCTTGGAGGTTTAGAACATATCGCATTTTCTAGGGTTTCTCTCTAAGCACTCATTTTCTTAGGGCTTGTAGATTTTCTTAGTTTTTAGCTTGCATTTAGAGCCAAGTTGCAAGATCTAGCTGCTAGAGGACTTCTTGTAGTGGTGGAGCAAGGTTTTGGGGGACCTCTACTTCATATTTGTTTTGTATCCCTAAATCTTTATCTTTCTTAATCTTCAAAGATTATGTTTATGTTGGGTGCATATGATATTGTCGTTTTCGAGGGCCGTTATGAGTGGCTAAATCCTCCTCTAGGGCTGGTTGTTGACATTGGTTTTTGGATTGTGTAATTTATTGAATGATTTTGTGAATGTATCTTGTGTTGAGGTTTTATGATGTGGTTTTATGAATTTCCAGGTTTTTATCCAATTGTTGCATGCTAAGTAGTGAGATTAAGCCCTAGAGCTGAAAGGGTTTCCAAAGTGACATTTGGAAGTTTACCCTTTGGGACTTGATTTTTGATTCGTGCCACGGTAGGGTGAGCGGAATCAACAAAATTTGTTTCCTTAGTTCCTCCTACTGCCGTAGTCAAGCTACTGCAGCATAGCGGTCTAGGGTCGAACACGGGGATGGGTTTTCATCCCACAAATGATTTGCATTAAGGTTTGAAAATTGGTGAGGCTTTAGTTTGGATTTTTAGATTTGGTTAAAAACAGGGGAGGTTGTATGTTCACTGACTGACTGAAATGGTTAAAGTGAAGTGTAAAATGGTAACCTTGAAGGCTTGGGTCACTAGCTTGATAACATGGGGCTATTAAAGTCCTCAAGATTTCCTCGCATTAGGCAAATGACCTATAGTCAAAGCCAAACCCGATCTTTTGTTTAACCATAAAACCTAACCCTAGAACCACTCCTATTCGAGTCAAACCAGTACCGAGAATTCAAAGTCCCATTCATTTAAACCTAGCATTCAACCTCATTTCAATGGCTCAGAATGGCATCTAAAAGATATCAAGACATCTAGCATTGTATATGCACCGAACCCTAAAGCATGGCAAGTATCGACCAAAGGAACAACATTAAATGGCATTAAACCCTAGTTCGAAGGTAAGGAACCATAAATGCAAAGACTCGTATCATTTAAAACAAGAGGACAACCCAAAGAGCCCCAAAACCAAGCTAGCAACCTCCTCTTCATACAGAGGCTTAGCCAGCATCCCTGAGTTGTCAACTCAAGGGGTGTCAGGCACTGAGAAAACGAAAAGAAAGAAGAGAGAGAAGAGAGCAATTGAAACCCTAAAATGAAAGCTGCGGAAATTTTATATAATGAAAAGCTGCTGCAAAAATTGCTTCGGGTTACAAAATGATGGGGGTTTATATAGTCCACCCAAAGTGTGAAAATACAAGAAAGCCTAAAATATTGGCTCATACAAGGGACAAGGTGGTAATACACCAAAACGGGGTCAAGCCGATCAATTACACAAACTTCACAGTAAGCAGCAATTTCGCATGCAGACTGGGTATCTACGAAATTCTCGCACCCAGCGAAATTCTGGCAGAGATAGCTAAATTGGAGAATTTCTTCATCTACGCTGAATTTAATTAGCGTAAATTTCGCTAGCCTAAATGAAAAATATGAGAGATAGCGAAAATGGTGAATTTCACAGCATACTGAATTTCATAGATAGCTTAAAATTCCCCGCTAGCCTACGAAATCTCCCACCTCGCAGATTGCGAATTTTCTCGCCATGATTGCAAATTCGCAATCCCAGCGAAATCTTGCCCATAGCGAAAATTCTCGCTCTCCCCGATCCAGTTATCGGATCCCACTCCGCATCCTCTTACACTTCTTCTTCATCGGGCTTATGCCTCTCAATTCCCATTAATCGAATTTTGATATTTTTGATGGCTAAAAATACTCTTATGATTCCTCTAAGATTCGTACATATCTTGACGCCGACTTGAACTAAATGACCGAGGTACTCAAAACCCCGCAAAATAACCAAATATGCTCGAAACGACATATTGTTGGAACTGTGGACTCGCGCACATCAATCGCTTAGTCGGGATATGATTAGTGCGCAAAAAGCACCCAAAACCTATCCTGAATAGGGCTCAAAATTGCACTTTTTGGGCACTAATCAATTTTCATCCCCTAATATTTCACAATTGATAAAAGCAAATTGACTTAATCAAAGAAGTCTAGGAAATCAGGAATGCCTAGTACTATATGGATTTCATTAGGAGGGACATCATCTAACCTTATGTGATGATCGTATGGACTGAAAGGTGATCAATCTGAGCATAACCCGGGAAATTTCATTTCATGGACTAAGAGGTGACCAATGGAAATTCCTAAGGATTGTTTACCTTAGAACAAGTAATGTATTGTTTGACCTAGATGGACCGAAAGGAGAATAAGGATTAGGTGTGAGAAATTGAGGTGAGACTCGAAAGAGAGAACCTCATACAGAGTTCCTTAGGTAGACACAAAAGCATTTTCACTTAATCAGCACTTAATGAACATAAGCCATAAATGCGCCAATGGAAACAACCGGCCCTAGTGTTATTCCTTAACTTTTTTCTTACAACTTAATCCAACCATTTGCTAATCTTTTAGAGTATATTTTTAGTTTAACTTAGTTTCTCTTTTAATGAACAATAAATCACAACTAGTTTAATTTACTTAAATAGTGAAATTCTTGAGTAGCTGGGGTACTTAATCCACACTTAAGCCATCTCTTCCCTGTGGATACGACATACTAGGTTTTTAATTTGAAAGCCACTATATTACTTGTGATCCATACACTTGCGGATTAGGTTGCTTTTAACCGAACTTTTATATAAACGAAAACAACCGAACAATTACACAGACTTATAGGACGAAAATGAGAATTCTATAATGGATGAGGCACCTTAGTAATGAGGGTGAGAAGTGGAGTTCTATAGAATTCAAAAAATCCATGATAAACTGCCTTACAATGTTTTTCATAATTTCCCACATGTGCTAGTAGAAGTATGCATGCAGTCCATTGATTCGCACGTAAGCGTGCAGCTAGGCAGCTCCGAACCAACAAAATTTATAAACCTATACCTTCTACTGCTGTAACCTAGGTACCGCAAAGATGCTGGCTCTGTGGTCGAACTCAGGGATGGGTTTTCTTTAAACAAATGATTTACAAAGTGAGCTCAAACGTGAATTTGCTTTTGATTTTAAGGTTTTGTAAAAACAAGGATTGATGGTCGGAAACTAAAAAATAATGAAATAAAATTTGCAAAGAACTCCTCAAGCCCTCTGTCACTCTGGTCGAGGTTCTAAGGCAACCGAGAGGTCCTCGAAGTTCTATTCCTCGCTGTGGGGAGGATGACCGAGGTCATTTTCCGAACTGATTCGGGTTTGGCTATAAAACCGAACCTAATAGTTTTTCTCTTCAGATGGCAAAGATTTATTGGTCATTAACGCTTCAATGCAAGAACCGATCCTTCGACCTACCCTACGCTGACAAATAAATAAGTAACTACTAGCCCCAAAGGGATCTAGCAATAAGTATCCACTCGAACCCTAAAAGCAAGATTGCCATACTAGTCAATTAGGATACATCAAAAGGATTTAAAACTCCAGAGTGAAAGATAGAAACAAATGACAATAAATGCTTGCTAGACCAAGATAAACGTATTTACCTAAAATTTAGCCCAATAGCCCTCTTCTTCAAGGATAAGGAGGGTTTAGCCAACCATCCCTTGAGTTGTCATCCTCAAGGAGTGTTTGGCAAGCGAGAAAGTGAAGGAAAGGGGGAGAAAATGAGAGAAAAGAAGAAAAACCGGAAAAATGAAAGCTCTCGCGCCAAAAGTTTATTACATCAAAAGTTTTTCTGTACATGTCTTGACTGAGACTTATATACTGCTCAAAACAAGGGAAATTACAAAAATGTATGAAGTACCACAAATACATAAAGGGTAGTTTAGGAAAAAGTCACAAAAAGCCGGGTCGCTGGACAACCACAAGAGAGCAAAAACATGAAAATTCGCAACCTCGCGGCTACAGGTTGCGAAATTTTCGCAACCCTACAAAATTTCTGCAATGTTCCAAATTCTACCCTTTTTGCTCCATTTTCCTTCTGACTTTTAACATGCGCTCCGCAGTTCTGGGCCGATTCTCGCGCTTCTCGAGCCGCCTTGAAGATTTTTGCCTAATTAGCTCTCAAGTCTACAAAAATAGCCACTACATGCGATTAGTAGTAAATTCGGGACCTTAATGTACCAATTGGGTTATTTAAGTTGATTAGTACACAAAAAGTGCTCAAAACCTACTATAAACAGGGTTCAAAATAGCACTATTTGAGCACTAATTATCCATCTTATCTGGGAGCCTTAAAGGGGGTCATGCTAAAGACTGTTGTTTTAATTTCCTCCATAGAGATTTGATGCCTAAACCTTAGTTGTTGAGTGGTTGCCAAAGTGGGGGGAATTTGGAAGTCTGGGGAGTGCTTATTTGCATGCTTGCATCTTCTCCTTGAAACACTTTTTTGTAGCATTCGTGAACCATGTTTTCCAATGTGCTTATATCTATGATCTAATCGCCTTTCAAAGACTTGAGAGCCTTAATCCTGTTGGAACCTTTTCGAATGATTGTGGATGCATGGTAGAACTTAGAATTCTTGTCTCTGGATGTAATCCAGTTTTCTCGAGATTTCTGAATCAAAGGAGCTCCTACCCGTTTCATGATGATGTCAAGGTCTCTTTGGAGTTTCCTTTCCAGCTTCAACATCTTGTTAGTCTTGTGTCCAAAAAGTTGCCTTTGGACCCAATAATTCTTGCCTATAGCCTTGTCTTTTTTTTTTGAAAATATTACCGAACTCTTCTAATTTTCAAAATTAAGAGCCCTATTGCTACCTAACCCAAATTTTCTCTTAAAGGGGCTTGCCTATCCCAATGCGAGCTCACCACCTTTTTAATATTCGAATGGGACAACCAAGTTGCTTGGAATTTGAACTCTGACTTGGGTAGACTAGGTTTTTCACCTTGCACATGGATACAAAAGGGGGGTGAGGGTATGTAAAACCCGAAAAAATGGCAATTTTTTTGAAAAATGGCAAAACGGTAATTTGCCACTTTAGTATAAGTTGAAAACCTGGAAAATTTATAGACCTCAGATGACGAAACGGACTTCACCATTAGAATCGTCTCGCGAAATCTAGCTACCCAGTCAAATTTCGTTGAATTTCGAGATAGTCGAAATTTTCATGTTTTCAGTATGACGTGTCCTGACGGACCCAAAAACTAGGATTTTGACGAAAATCTTGAAAGTTGGGTACACTTAAAGAAAGTTCATATATAATTCAACTTGAATCTGACAAAATAAATTGTTTCTCAGTGGCAAAACGACCTGGGCAAGGGGACACATGGCTCACGTCGGGGACACGTGTCCAAAGTATAAAAAGGGAAAAAAATCTCATTTGGGAGAGATATCTCCCAAAATCAAATTTTTTGGAAACGTTAGAGAGAGAGAGAGACAGATAGGGGGGAGGAAACAATCCTTTGGCGATTTCTCGGGTTTCATCGGTTGGAAGTCATTGAACCCAGAGTTAAAGTTCTTAGTCTCGACGAGGGCTACGCGTAGGCACCAAAAAGAAGAGATTTCACCGAAGATCCAAAGGAGGAGATTTGAAGAATATCAAAGTTTGCAGATTAGGAAGTCTTTCGAGGTTTCCTAACAGTGTTTCCTACAATCCAAGAGGTAGGTATTCTTCCTATTTTGGTTTATTTTCCATTCTAGGAGCTGTTTGGTTGAGTTTTAATGCCCTAAGGGGCTGTTTGGCCGTTTTATGCCCTAAGGGGCTATTTGGGTACTAATGGCTGCGGGAATATGCCCTGCTTGACCCTATATGATGTCCAGCTAGCTGATTTTTAGTTAGAAAAATGGAGAATTTGGACTACTATCCTTCAAGGAAATTGTAGCCCTATCTGAGAACTTGATGTTGGGCTTTTGAATCACCCAAATTGGACATCTATAACCCAAGTTATGGTCCGTTTTTCGGGACTACCATAAGTTGCCCTGTTTTGGCCGAACCTACTGTCCAAATTTTTGGGACAGATTTTCGGTTGGAAAAAAGTGAGAATTTAGACTAGTATCCCTCAAGGAAATTGTAGCTATATCTGAGAAATTGATGTTAGGTTTTTAGATCACCCAACCACCTCTATAACCTGCAAGTTATGGTCCGCTTTTCCCAGACTGCATACTGGGCTATTTAATGGTTTGTGTCCAGATTTTAGGACTGTTAGGGGACTAGTTTCTGAACTAAGTTCGGAACTATTCTATGGGCTATGATTGCTTGTTGTTTGGAATTTTTTGTGGGCATCTCTATGCCACACCTGGTCTTTAGGATCAAGTGTCATTGCTTGACTAAGAGTGACGTGTTTGAGTGTCAATGTGTGCACTCTAACATGTTGACATGAGATGAAATGTTATGTGCAATGGCCAATATCATGGCTTGCTTGTGTGTGTCATTGCTTGATCATAGAATGACATGTTGAATATGAATGTTGATAAATGTTTGCATTGCATATGCACGGAGACATCGCATTAAATGGGTGTGAGTGCATGGTTGGTAAATCGACATTGTGTTTGGTCTTCGATGGTATCGTGAGTACTTTGTAGATTGACACTATGTTTGGTGTTCGATGGTAGGCTCGGTAAAATGGGACAACGTCCAAAATGAGTCTCATGGTTGCATAAAAGAAAAAGGAAATGAAAAATTCGTGTGTTGGGTATAAAAGGAGGATAACATCCTCAAGTGAAATACCCGTATTCCCTCGGGTTAGGATATATGTATCCAAATGATGAAAGTTCATGAGTGTCTACATAGCGGGTTCGTGGTGAGACCCCCCGAAGGCTACCCACACAAAAACACACGAGACTTGGTAAAACAAGTGAATATCGGAGTTTATCCAATGGATTTTGATTTCATAAACAAAAAGGTTTATTTTTTGGAAAATGGTCATCGACGTGACCATAAGGATTGCCACTGGCATATGCATGTGTGAGGGAGTTGATAAGGACTCAAGACATGGGACAAGGTGAGTCACATTCTCATCCATGGTATGTAGACATTTGAGTAGGAATGTGTATGTTTTTACTTGAATGTGTGAAATGGCATTGCATGTGCACTTAGGTAGGAGAAGCCTCGTAGGGACTATTATTCTACTGGCATTGCTCACCTGCCGTGGGACCATATTTCAGGTGCAAGTGGTACACCGGAGGACGGCGCTCCTTCGAGGTCGTGATTTTGAAGGAAGCCAAGATGTGGCTTTGATAAATATTTTTGTAAACTATATTAGAACAAGCTAGTTTTAATATATGTTCTGTATAAAAGTGTTGTAATAAACTCTTATGGACTATTGTTGCATTCATCCTATTTTTGAACAATTGATGTTTTGTGATCAAAAGAGTTAAACTCTAAGAATATCATTTTGTAAATGTTTTTTATATTGAAAATTCTGATAAATTTTGTAAATGATGGTGCCAAATGTGAGTTATTCCAAATGACTTTCTAAAAAGAGAGGCTTTAAATGTCTAAATGAAATATGTTGATGGACTCTCATTAGCGTCCAATCCGCCGATCCAACGTAATTCCGACCTTAAAGGGTGCTATACCCGCATATATATTAAGAATATGGAGATGGATTCAGTGGTCATTATTAATATCATGCTGAGACCCTAGATGGGTCAAGCTATATTGTTATATTGTATATATCAGAGCTCCTCAAAATTGCAGACTCGCCTCAATTTTTGTGAAATATGGATCTCGGAGCAATGGGACACAATAGTGTATCGGGTTACCCAAATCCAGCCGAATTCAAGAACGTTGTCAACGAAACCCCTGTGTTTTGGGCCATTGTGGTATGGTGGTCAGAGTTGTTTTTGAAGGTGAGAAATGAGCTTCTTTGAACAAAAATTTCCATCTTGCTTTGCATAAAGCTCTATCCAATCTTGCACCCTTGAAGGAGTTAGTTAAGTGTCCTCTTGTCCAAGTGAATCTGGGACCTATGAAAACCAAGTCAATGAGCTAGTTGTCACACCCTCACACATGGAGAGCCTGATTAGTGCCCAAAAAGTGCTATTTTGAACCCTATTTATTATAGGTTTTGAGTGCTTTTTGTGTACTAATCATTCTAATTAACCCAATTTACACATTAAGGTCCCCGTGATTCTACCGATCGCAGATTTTGTGGCAAATTTTTCGCCGTATACACACAGATGCGATTTATTCAAATTGTCGAGCCGATCCAAGCACGAAAAATTCGAAATAAACTCGCATTACGTGGTCGAGACTAGAAAGAAAGAAGAGAAGAAAATACAAGGAAATTAGGAGCAGCCACAAATTGGCTTCCTCAGAATTATTTACCATCCCGCTCACGCCACTATTCGCATTTGACTTCCTCAAGGTCTGCTTGCCTTTGTTCCCTTTTGATTTTCTCCCAAATTTCCGTTTACCAGGATAGCTTAGCTTTGGTTTTTTTTGTAATTTGTAAAGAGGTTTGGCTATAAGGCCCCCAAGACAAGCATTGTTGAAGGAACTTAACCAATAAAATTTTAAAAAGGAAAGCTCAAACTCGCTTTTCTTCCGCTTTCTCCCTGCCTTCCTTTTCTCCCATTTTCTTCCCTTTTCTCTCACTTTCGATCAAGCAAACATCCCCTCCGAGAATGACAACTCTGAGGATGAGCGGCAGCTTCATTTTCCTTGGAGTGGATTTTCAACAATCGATTGGAATCCCAAGGCAATCGAGGAAGCCTTTTCCATGTTTTAAACGAAGGTATTTTCTACCATTTACGGTTTCAATGAACGTAGGCTTTAATCCTTCCGCTGTTAATGATCAATATTTGATAAGCTTTGGGTTCCTTGATGCTTATCGTTATATCCATGGACACCAAGTGTTATCATCTACGGGTTATTGAAAAAGGATTCAAGGATATTTTTATTTTCCCCTAAATTTTAGGTTTGATCCCTTCGTTCATCAGAACGACCAAGATTTGGTAAGTTTTTAGGTTCATTGTATGTACATTGCTAGATACAAAGGATATTCATTAGTTATCATTTATTAGCTGTTGGAAAGTGAATCAAGGTGATGTTATTCACTGGTCCCGAGACTATCAATGGGATAAATACCAATTTTTCAAAGATAGTTATTTAAGGTCGGGCTTACGCTTAAATGAAGAACCGGGGCCAGAGATGACTATATGTCATCCTCCCCAACGCGAGGAAAAGACCCCCGGAGAACCCTTTGCCGTCCCGTAACCCCCGCTTCAATGACCTAACACTGCAAGGAATTCTATTTTACAATTTTTCTTTACTTATTTTATTTTTAAATCAAGAAATCACCAACTCCCTATTGCTTTTTTACTTGGGGTAAAAAACCTTAAAAATCCAAACAAAATTCACCATTTTTTAGTTCACTTAAATCATTTGTAGGAAGAAACACATCCCCTCGTGTTCAACCTTGGGGGATCACTATACCGCAAGAGTCGACCACTGCTGTGGATACCAATTTTGTTGATTCCAGATAACCCTACTGTGGCACGAATCAGAGCCCCTCTCTTGATCAAATGAAGGCAAATGACCACATGGGGGTTTATATAAGGAGGTGTGAAGATTCTAGAGACTTAAAGAAGAATGTGGAAGGTTCTAGAAGATTCCGAGGAAGTATGGAAGAGTATGGAAGGTAGGAGAGTATCCTAGATTCTTCTAGAGACCTCTTGTAAATACATGTACATGGTGGAATACTAGAATTCTCTAGATTTATAAAGAGCCTTCAAAGGTTCTACACACTTCCATAGATGTGTATATATAAAGAGGGTGGCCTCATTTGCAAACCACCAAGTTGAGAGATTTTTTAATCATTGTGAAGAGTTCTTTCTTCAATAGAGAGTTTCTTTCTTCTAAGTATTCTCTTGAGTTCTCTTTGCTTCCAAGGCGTGGGTAGAAGTCGAGCATAGAAAGCTAGGCGAGTGGAAGGCTAACTGATGAGTCCAAAAACTCATGAGATTTTTAATACATTTTTCTGAGTTTATAATGAGAATAATGATGAATCGTTAAAAACCGATAATTGAATCAAATTCCACTGCGAGGAAAATACACAGCTTAAAAATCAAAATTTAAGAAAATCATAAGAAATCGCCGCAGTTAGTAATTTAAGTCAAAACTCGGAACTCGAAGTCGCGACAGGAAGTGCAAGCCTGGGAAGAATTCAAGTCACGACCTCAACAAATTCGTCAAGAAGAAAATCAAGAGTGAATAAATAAGTGAAGTCGTGACTGCGGCGAAGTCGAGACAAAAATATGACTCGTCGAGAACAAAAGAAGTACGAAACGAAGGGTGTTCCCAAATTGTCGCGGACATCATTACACGCTTCGCGACAATCAAACCCGAGACAAATGACGCTGATATCACCACATGAGGTCGACAAGGAGCCTTAATTACAAAGCCACAAGAACAGCTTTCTCAAGTAAAGGAAGTCGCAACTAATTTTGAAAGAAAGGACTCATGTCGCACTTTCGACAAGAATGAAGAATAACACCAAGGTCGCAAACATAAACTCCAAATCGCATCGCACCAGAACTCAATGAAGAAGTGCACAAGATGTCGCGACACCATTTCGAGGTCGCGACAGAATTGAAAGCTTAGCAGTAGACATGGAGGTCGTGGACGCAATTGGAAGTTAAACAAAAGATTTTCAAAGAGGCCAACATAAGTCGCGACGCTAGGAACAGATGTAGACATCAAACATCGAGTCAGTAAGATGTCGCGACGCCCTTTAGTGGTCGCTAGACATCGGGCCAAGTAAAGGTGAAATCGCGACGTCTTTTAGTAGTCGTGACATCAGTTACAATGAAAGAAGGTCACGACGTCCTTCAGTGGTCGCTACATCCGTTGCAAGGGATTATGGTCACGACGTCTTTTAGTAGTCGCGACATCACCAAGAAGAATGGAGGTCGCTGAGACGTTTAGTCAGCACGACATCATACCCCAAGAGATGTCAAGACAAGTCACGACAATAAGAAACTTCCCAATGAAGCATCAAAAGATTTCACACAAGGAAGAAAGGAGATAAGTTGGCGGTACGCCATTCAAATTCGTCGACATCGATCCAAGGGGTGTTAAAGGCAAAGTTGCACTAGATAAAAGCTTCGCTACGCACGGTCAGAAACGGGTCGCGACAGATGATTGAGGTCGCGACCAAAAGAGATCACAATGCGTAAAGATGAAGTCGCCATTATTCAGAACAAATACCAAAATGCGAAAGATGAAGTCGCGACGTATGATTGAAGCTCGACATCGAATGTATTTCAATAAGCGTACTGAAGTCGCTGAACGGAAAGAGAGGTTGCGACATCGTCGGGCGGTCGCGACAAACAAATGAGTCAATGACATGAACAAACGGGCCAGTTTATTTCGAAATCCACAAGTAGGTGCATCAAAGTTAGGGCCCAACTTCCAAACCCTATAAATACGCAGCTGCCATTGAAAGAAAGCAGCCATGCTCGTAAAGAGAGTTTAATGGTTACCTGTGGTAGTTTAATTTTATTTTTCTTTTTCTTTGTTTTTTATTGTTATTAGATTAGATTGTATAGATTATTATATTTCTTTGAATTTATGGATCTGGATAAGATAGTTGCTAGTTAAGTCGAATGCAGAATGTTACTTTTCAAATTATCGCTCGATTCTTTGAAGTCCAAACAAATTTTAATTAAACTTCGCTGACCACAGAAGTTCTTTGATCTAGGAGCTCGTTAGTGTAATAGTTATAATTTAGAAACTCACTTCCATTGAATTTACGTCGTTGTTAGAATTTATCTTTTCTCGTATAAATTTAATAGTGTCCACCTAACTTCGGTAGACTTGAATCTACTAGTCGGTTTTATTTATTGTTGTATCTATCCAAATATTAGTGTCCTATAATTGTGAATAGGATTGTTTCATGCTCGATTTCAGGAGGCCCTCCTCGAAAGTGACACAGAAGGTATTCCCAGAGTTTTGAACAATATCCTAAGGGTACGAATCCCACATTTGGGATCTTAATGGCTCAGAAATTTAATCGAGTAAATCTTCTTCTACTTGAAACCGAGAATGAGCTGAATGACTAACAATTAAATGAAAGGCAGAGTTCGGGCCTCGACCAACAAAGAAGTTCCCAATCTCGTCAAGTGCGATCTAATCAAGGAAAGAATGAATTGTTCCAATTTGAGGATGAGAAACCGTGATGTTGTAAACCAAATGTTTAGCCATGCCTCAGAGCTATGTTTACAGCCCATGTTCTCGGCATGAAGTATTGAAAAGAAAATACCCATAACAAGCGCAACCTGATTAGTGGTGAATATTTAATCAGATTCGAGAGAACAGGGAAGATTAGATAAGACAGAAATATGTCATTAAGGATCCACATGGTATTACCTTCTCTTGACGGATTCTAAATCAAGTTCATGAAGCAGCCAGTAGTCTCCAGAATTGATGTTTCACAATGCTTGTATTTTCAATGCTCCCTTTAAAAACTAACTGATGGATCTATTTCTTTAATTTCTTTTTATTTTAGTTTAAGTACATTATTTCATTTATATTCTAGCTTAAGAGATTGTGTTATTCTTTCAGCTATTTTCAAGGTTGCTAGGAATATATCAATTGCAAATCATAGTCTAAATAGTATGTATTCAGTTAGGTAGTTGATCAGAATTCTCGTGGACTTCGTGGGGATCGATATCTCGACTTAAATCCACTTTATTACTTGTTCATCTGCATTAATTCTGCGTAATCATGGATCAAAACCAGAAGAAATTTATATAGTCTTAAGGAAACCATTTTTGTAATCGCATAATTGCAAAGAAATATAATTAACAAGTTTCATGGCATTATTGTCGGGATTAGACAATAGTCCTTTGGGTAATAGTGTCATAAATTCAGATAGTCTTTTGGTCAAGCAAACAAGTTTTTGGTGCCAAGTGTCGAGGATCGAAAGAATTAATTAGGATCAATATTCAATGGTTAGCTGAAATACTAATTTGGACATTTTTAAGAAAGAACAAAAATAGCTTTTCTGCCAAAGGACTACATTAGTCACTAATTTTTAACAAGCCATGTTGAAAATATTTGTTAGGTTTGTCTAACTGTATTATCGTGAGTATTCTTTTATTTCAGAAAACTCTTTAATCCATAGGAAACAGAATCACACTGATTCCAGCAGACACCTAATTGAGAACACTCAGAGCTTAAGAAAGACAAAAGAGCAAAAACGCAGTTATAAGAGGGTGAGACATGACTAAACAGAGAAATTAGGATACAGTTTAAGACCCCAGATTACCGACATTAATGGAGGATTTCGGAGACCGTATATATTCAAGAAGAGTATTCGTAATCGAGAGCCTACGCTGGGATGCAAACAATTTTGAAACTAAAGCCACTTAATTACAATGGTTCAAGAACATCAAGCATCGGTCATCCTAATCAAGATCCAAATGAGCACTCGGGAAGATTTCTCGTGATGGCTAATACAAGAAGCTAGAACGGTGTGAGACTGGGAGGTGATAAAACCACATCTCTTCCCGCTTTGAGAGATATAGCAGCCACATGGTGGTATGAATCATTACCATATGATCCATGATACTTGGTGAGAGTTGTAGTTACTTAAAGATTTTTTTCTCCATTCATCATCAATTTCGCAGAGACGAAGAGAGATAATTGTATTCCAAACAGTGGGAAGTACGAGAGCCCAGATGTAGCCTTTCGGGAAAGATTCAAAGATTGTTGAAGAGGTGCCCAATGCATGGAATAGACTTGAAGACCCGTATGGGATATAGTGTATCATGCTCGAATGATATATCCATGGTATTATCGATGCTTCATCGTGGAGTATCTAAGCGAAAGTCAAGAGAACAAGATTTGATGACTGTTGAAAATGCAATATGAAAGCTCCATCTGAGTTTTCAAGAGGTAGAAGAGAGGAAAGGTCAGGAGCTGAGCAAGATGATGTACTATGTGGAAGCTGAAGTTGGATGCTATAATGCATAGGATGGACAAATAAGAGAGAAGATACACACGCTTCATGAAAATAGAAGCAAAGAGGAAAGAGAATTGATGAGAAGAAGTAGCCGATGAGGTTATGGCTAGCTGGGCCCTTATGGTGCTGAAGAGGCTAAGTACGTGAACGAGCAAAGAAGTTATCATTTCAAGCCAAATCCCAACCTACCCATACACTACCATCCAAAGATCATAGGAACCATGAATTTCATATGGTGGAGGCATTACATGGCCCAAGGTGGACAACATCCTCAACAAGGATATCAGCGAAACATTAAAGGTTCCAAAGGAAGTATGTTAAGGAAGTGAGGGCGGAAATGAATACTGTAGGTCGAGGAGAACCCAACCATTTGAGGATCGATGCCGCACCATGGGGGATAAATAAGAGGCTATTACAATTCCATGAATAAACTATCTAACTTGGAAACTTTCTAAGTCTCGATACCCGTATGTTTCCAAAGAATGCTAGTGCTTCACCGAAAAATCTTAGAGAGCCAATGCGTAGGGCAATTGGCCCCGACAGCTCCAATCGAACAAGGGAACATCTCCGTTGACACCTGTAAGAACCCTAAAGATCGTATGGCAATTCAATCGAGAAGTGGGAAGGATTTCAGCAGGCAGAAAGACAGATAGCAACGAAGAGACCGAGGCGTAGAAAGAAGAAACAAAAGAAAGAAGAGAAGAACACTGATTGGAATGTATGAAAGAAGAAATGACGAGTGAAGGAGTACCAAATTTTTATGCTCCTCGCTGCCATTCCCACAAGACTCGTCAAAAGAGAAGAACAATTTTCTAAATTCTCGATATTCAAGAAAAGAAAATAGAATATCCCATTTGGTGAGGTGATCAACAAATGCCTCTTTATGCAAAATTTCTGAATGAAATACTGAGCAAGAAAAGAAAGATAGCTAAGGAGGGTATAGTTAACTGATTGTTTCATAAAGGCCATTATTCAACAAGCCCCAAGAAGATGAAAGACTTAGTTTCACTTATTCCCCTGCTCCATGTGTGGAAATGTGAGTTCAAGAGCTTTATGTGACTGAGCAGAGCAATTGATGCCTCATCGTTGGTGCAAGTAGACTTAGTTTGGGGAACTAACCCAAACAAGAATTACTTTACGTATATCAGAGGATCAACAGGTACAAACTGCAGGGCATTCGAAGAGTGTACTTCACATGCCTGGAATCATTTTCCGTGATTTTGTTATCATGCAGATGGAGTGGTATTATCCCTGCTCCTCTGTTGTTTCATCAAACATCCCTTTCAGCAACAGGAGCCGCCTGGATCGACGCATTTAAAGGTGGAACCGACACTCCGAGTCGGGAATGAAGCAAAGCAGCATTTTAGTATTCATAGTAGTCCGAACATCCTAATGCAGAGGAAGACATTGTATAATGTAAGAAGCAATAGCCTTCAATGATGAAGTGAATTCTCGATTGTATCATTCAAAACTCTTACCACGAAATTGAGATGAATTTTCGCATTTGAGAGTTTTGATTGTGAAGTTCTCATTCAAATTTGTTTAATAATGAAAACAATTTCAAGTATAAATGAAATAAATAAGATGAAGTGAGTGTGCCTGCATTACGCGAACCCATGGGCGTGAAACTATGCGTATGGGTTAATATTGAAGGAGTTGCCTTAAATCATTTGAAATATGAGTTTTTAGAGCGTAAAAGAGAAAACTGGCTTATCATATCAACCATTGACCTAAGCCGAAGAACGTAAGGCCGGTACTGAAAATACAAGGGAAAGCAATCGCTGTCAATCAAGATCCTAAAGGTATCAACCCCATTGTATGCACAAAATATTGTTGAAGATAATGCAAAACTTCGCTTGAGTATCAAAGGAGGTCAACTCCACCATGAAAGAAGTTAATGTGGTAAAGAACAAAATGGTTAAATGCAAGGAGATATGCTATATCGCATACTGCGTCATGGTTCAAGAGCTAGGTGGATTCAATCGTAATCAGAAACAGTGAGAATGAACTGTTCCTACAAGAACCGTGACAGGATGGAAGGTTTGTATCTTAATTAATAAAATTGAATACGCAACTTAAAGCGATCATTTTTCCCTTACCTTTCATCGATCAAATGTCGATAGGTCGGGCAGGATACCCTCATTTTGTTTTCTCATGGATATCAGGGGTATTATTGTTGCATGAATCTGATTTAGAAATTAAAGACAAAGGGCAAAGTGATAATGTGATAGCCGATCACGGTCAAGAGAGGAACCCAATCGTAAAAGAAAATGCAGAAATAGCAAAATTCTTTCCAGATGAGCGCTTATTTCAACCGTCACCAATCACCCCGGTATGTCGATATTGTGAATTTCTAGCTTAGAATTATGCCACTGTAATCTGGGGCCACAGAGAAAGGTTAAGGACTGATAGTATATACTACATCCGATGATCCATATTTATTTAAAAGAGGAGCCGACTATATTATAAGAAGATGTACTGTGAAGTGAGCAAGGCAAGATTTACAAGAATGTCATGCATCACCTACGGAGGACGCCATGAGGATAAAACAAATTTTTACAAAATTTCCACGATTTTACCGTCTACAATTTTAAGGACTGCTTCGTTAGGTAGTCGCGATCAATGCCAAAGAATGGGAAATATCAACAAAAGGCATGAGATGCCCTCATGAAGGTATCCCGGTGGTGCAAATTTGCTCTCATGTATAGGGAATTGATTTTATGGGGCCTTTTCTGTGTCATTTGGAACATATATACACTCAGTAGCTGTATTGATTATATCAAATGTAGAAGCAAGAAATTGTCCCAAGAATGATGCCACATGGGCCAGGGGTTTTACAAAGAAATATTCTAGAGCGCATTTGGGACACTCGTAACTATAATTAGTGATGGAGGAAGCCATTTTACAAAATAAGGTGTTTGACAAACTCATGAGCAGATATGGTATCAAACACATTATCGCTTATCATCCCTAAACAAATGGGCAAAACAAATTTAACAGAGAAATAAAGAAAATTCGGAAGACTGGGTGAGTTCTAAAGAGAAAGATTGGTCTTTAGCTTGGAGGGATGAGCTAAGGGGGCATACAGGATCAAGTGAAACTCCTGTATTGAATGTCCCCATGTACTTGTCTTTGAAAACCATGTCACTCTCCTCTTGAACTCGGAATACAGCCATGTGGGCCATCAAACAAATCAACTGATTTCAAATGCTGGCGAAGAGACTTCTCCAACTGAATGAATTGGAAGAACTGAGAAACGAAGCCTATGACAATGCTAGAATATACAAAGACAAGACAAAGAAATGGCATGATCAAAGGATTCGAGAAAGAGTTCGTAGTCAGATAAGGTTCATTGCGACCTGATTAAGATTATTTCCAGGGAAGCTTCAATTAAATGGAGTGGACCATACAAGGGTGTCGAGTACTATCTTTGGCGCAGAATACTCGTGGACCGATGCCGGGGAAGAATCTAAAGAATGGGCAAGATCAAACACTATCTCAAGAGGAGAAAGAACAGGAGAACTCCAAATTTCAGAATCGAAGAGAGAAAGCTTAAAAACAAATGCAGTCCAAATTAAGGACTCAAACGGAGCAATACGGGAGGCAAACTCAGATAGATATTATATTTTTTAGATTTCGAATTTTTCTATTATTACGTGTTTTTTAATTTTTTTAGTTCTAGTCATGATTTGTTAGAAATTGCTAGGTTAGTATCAGACACTTTTTGGAATTGTTACAATATGCATGAAGAATCAAATGGGCGCAGAGAAGGAACAAACTCCAGATTTACCGCAAAGACTTCATGCATCGTGAGCAAATAGATAAAGGGGGAGACTCTTTCTCCTACATAGATTCTCAAATTGAATAGAATACATTTTTGAATTATCAGGTGGGAAGGATTAAAATGGATGCTAAGAATGTGCAAATTAAAGAAGTGAAAAGTCAGTTCATCATCAAATTTAAAGGCAGTGCATTTGGCCGCGACAAGAAATTGATGTCACACGTAAGTCGAGTCAGAACTTAGCCTGCATCAAGGAAGAACAAAGGACAGGTCATTACCAGTTATGTCGCGACATCAATTGAGGTCGCGGCGTGACCCGCAGGTCGCATAAAGAAACCATTCCTTCAAAAGAGCGTGGCGAGGCCCACAACCTAACTATTTTTGCTAAAATACCTGATGTCAGAAATCAATGATAACTTGTCTTCCCACAGTTTACTTATGTCGCGACAAACAAGAATAGGTCGCAACATAAGAGACAAGTATGCCAGCTGGGTAGTTTTTAATTGTTCCCTAAATTTAAATGACAAAGACACAACCAAGCAGCCTTTGACGCAAAGTCGCGATACGCGCAAATAAACGGTCAGCAAGAGCCACAATAATAATTGAATTGCAATCGCGAGAAACTCCTCCACTACCATCTCCTTCCTTGAAGCAAATACAACCTTCGTCTTCAGATATTCTCTGCTTTCCATTCTTGCAAACCCTAAACCCAGAATCCCCTCCCAAGAACCTTCCGATTTCTCTAAATGGCCAAACCTTCAACTCTCATCCCAAATTTGAGCGAAATCATGGAGGAGTATACTCAAACCGAAGGAGAAGTTCATTTGAAACCTGAAAGGGAGAACAAATGTCGGGAATAACTTGTTCAGAACGCTTACAAAGCAAATGTGAGGAAGAAAGGAAAGGAGTGCTAACAAGAAGAAGAGGAAGACACCTCACCTCGTAATAGTTCTCCACTCGAAAAAGCACTCATGCTAGAAAGGATTTGTAGGAGAAAGAGGTTCTCAAACAACCCATCCCCACCTGGCTCAAGGAATGATAGAGCACCCAGGGCGGAGAATTTCGCAAACATCAAAATTCCTAAGAAAGCAAATGCCCAGAATTTTAATTGTAATCCGGTTGGAGGAAAGAGAACTCGCTTATGTCGTGAGGAGTCCGGTGCCTTATGGAGCAAAGACTATTAATGTAGATGTATGGGATGGAAGGACAAAAATGGATCAAATCGTATGCCGAGGAACAAACTCCTAACCGCAGGTTTAAGAAAATTCAACAGATCAGAAGTAGCAAAGTGGAAGAAAGAAAAGGAGAGCAAAAGACCTTGTGTGGGAGATTTGACAGGAGGCAAAGGTGTGGTCTGTATTTTCATCATCTATTCGTCCCTACTAAGCACGTCTCTATAAAGTAAGAGGACACCAAGAAGCAATCCTTCAAGTGCTTATACCAAGTGGATACAAGATTGATAATGAACAAAGGACATACCCTATAATGAGACATCATGAAGGTAATAAACGGTTTGATCCTTCACCCAAAGAACTATCACAAGGTTATGTATTAGGGTCGGTGTGACAAACATGGGAAGAAGAAGAAGAATGCCTGCTTAAATGTCGCCTCACTCACTCCGACGGAGTAAGTACAAATAAAGAATAAAAAAACGTCATAGTAGAAACAGATTCAAAAGATGAAAATGAAAATGCAACACAGGAAGAAGACACTTTTCTGGTGGCAGAGCAGGGAGAAGAAAATCTAGAATCACACCAAGAAGGGATACTTTATGTTTCCAGAGGATGAAAGAAGATAGGAGCCCCATAGATTTCTCAACCCACTGGCCAGCCTCCCCCAATATGAATAGGTTTCAGAGAACCTGAGAAAGCCTAAGGAGCCCAGACAAGAATCAACAATGGAATGCTCGGCTTCAATTCAGAGCATGGAAGAAAGAGAAGAGAAATGGAACCCCAAAGAAAAGTTCAGAGAAGAGGCTTATGAAAAAGAATCAGAGTAGCGGATCAACATCGGGAAGAAGAGATGAACAGAGAAGAAGTACATGAAGCCGAGATGAAAAGAAGAGATCAACAATGGGGAAGAAGAGATGAGCAAAAGGAGGAGCAAGATAAAAGATCCCGGGAGCAAAGAAGAGGAGAAATTTAAAAAGGAAATGGAAGAAAGAGATCAAGATCTATTGAAGAAGTTAAAGCTAAGCCATGAATCATTCTACAACAATCAGTATGATCGCGATTCTCAACTTCTCAAACAATAAAGAACACCGTGGATACCAAGAAGCAAAGACTAAGGAGTGATCATATCCAAGTTCCTATACACTTCCAATGTTCAAGGATTTGAAAAGAAGATGAAGGATGAGATCAAGAGCGAATGATAAGGATGCCTGCTGTAAGAAAGAACTGGCTTGAAATTTGGATTTACTAATGAACAATCTTTCCAAATTCTTTTAGAAGTCATGACTGAATGGAACGACAAACGAACACACCGGCACGAGACAAGATGATCTGAATAAAAGATTGATCTCTACAAATGAATTCAGATCCTCAAGAGCAGATCAAAGCGGAGAATGTCAAGAAGAAGAAGAGAAGACAATGAAATTTTGGGATTCAACTTTCTAATTTGGCTACCCTTGATTCGATCCCCAAACATCTTTAATTCCTCCATCAAAAGAAAAATAGACCTTCCCATTGATTTATCCTTCTTTCCTCCTCTTCCCGATTGTTGTTCTCAACTGCTGCATTACATCATAAATAAAACAAAGATAGCATTTAGAAAAGGAAATGTTTGTTTGTTGGTAGTTAGCTGTGTTTTTACTTTTTGTCAGACTTGTTTGAAAATAACATTGGGATTTAGCTCAAGAATGAAAATGTTGAAATGTCATAATCAACTAGTTAAATGTGAGTTGACTAGGATAAACTGAACACAACAAGTGCAAAATCAAGCATGAATAAAGAAACCGGGAATTAGGAACATTTCATCGTTCGCTTAGGGATTCGCTTTTAGTTGCAAAATTGGAAAAATTGGTTGTCACGAGAACAAAATACTTGCTTAAAAGAATGTAAGTATACAAAGGAATAAGTACAAGTCTCAAGAAATAATACTGTCAACAAAACTTATGAAACCTTGAGAGGAATTAGGAACATCTTCCGGGAATTCAGGATTTAGATCCACAGTTCTAGAACTTGTTTGATTATTGATTGAGGCGAAATCCTCGTTAAATCCTAGGTGAAAACAAACTCAATGTGAAATGATAAGAGGCCATCCTCGTGCCTTGAGCCTTTAAGCTTCACCAAATATGCTTAAGCATATCTTATAGTTCTCGATTTGAGCTAAATAAGCCTTAGTTCTTCGCTAACAAAATGAAGTGAATTGAAAATCGAAATTCCTTCCTTGCAATAAACTAGCAGTTGAAACCCAAATTATCCAGCTTCTAGCTCATAAAAGCTTAGTATAAAGGAAGAAATAATTGTAATAATATTCCATTTTGACAAGAAGGGGTTGAAGAAGCAAAGAAGGTTATAGTGAAATAAGGAATAAGTTTTGCTTTAGGCCTATTTCAACAATTAAGTCGTAGGTGTTTTAACACCAGCACCCTAATAATTGGTATGGGAGTTGCTAGCCCAAAGTTCTCTAAGAGTAATAAGCCTAAGAAGACAAAACATTGCACTATTCCAAATCATAGAGAAGTAAAGGCAAAAGAGTTAAAGAACAAAGGAATCGCCCTGAATCAAGTACATATGGAAAGTGAGATTCCATAAAAGCATCTGTAAGAGGAATCAGCCGAGATTAAGGAGAATCAGGAAAGGAACAAAGAAGAAAAGGAAGAAAGCTTTGGAGGCAACAATGTAGAGACAAGATGGAAACTAGGTAATTTACAACCTAAATTTTCCATTATCTACCCAATTACCTATAGGCCCAACATTGCCGAAGACTCCTATTGATTTTGAAGGTTGAATTTACCTACATTGAGAGCGGAGAGACTGGTTAGAAAACAAGCATAAGGGACTTGATAACAACCTAAGAAAACTTCCAAGATCAACTAAGTTCAATAGAAGTTGAAAGGATTGATAACCTCGCATTACACGCTAATGCACAAGACTGAGTTAAATAAACTCGTTTAAATACATAGTTTATCGAAATTTTTGGTGATGTAAAGCACACCAGGCCATGTTCTTGCATCAAAACCTAAATTTGAGTCACAGGATATCTCTTAATTCCATATCAAGGTGAATGAGAAAAGATCGTGGAATAAATCGAAAATGTCCTTAAAATTTCTGTTGGTCGTTTGAGGACAAACAATTTTTCTTTTTCGGCTTGGGGACAAGCAAAATTTTTGTTTGGGGAATTTGATGAGTCCAAAACTCATGAGATTTTTAATACATTTTTCAGTTTATAATGAGAATAATGATGAATTGTTTGCGTAAAACTCGATATTGAATCAAATCTATTCTGGCAGAGAAAATACGCAGTAAAATCAACAAATTTAGCAAAATCATAAGAAATCACCAGTAGAATTTAAGTCAAAATCGAACAAGTCGCGACAGAAGTGCGCTTTCCAAAGAATTTCAAGTCACGACCAACAAATTTTGCTTAAGAAGAAATTAAGAGTATAGTCGTGACTGGCAGAAGGAAGTCGAGACAAAATATGACTTGGTCGTGAGAATAAAAAGAAGCAAATAAATGAAGAAGTTCAAATTCATCATTGCGACGTCGCGACACAAACGGAGACAAATGACGTCGTGATACCACCATGAGGTCGCTACAAGGAGCTGACTACAAAGCCACAAGAATACCTTTCTTAAAGGAAGTCGCAACTAATTTCAAAGAAAGGACTTGATGTCGTTGACTGACAAGAATGAAGAATAACATGGTCGCAACATAAACTCCAAATCGCATTTACTCCAGAAACTAATGAAGAAGTAGAGCGTGCATGTCGCGACACCATTTCGAGGTCGCTGGCACTGAAAGCTTAGCTAGTGACATGGAGGTCGTGGACAAGAATTAGAAGTTAACAAAGATTTTCAAAGAGTATCGAACATAGAAGTCGCGATAGTTAGAACAGATAGAGACATCAAACACTAATCGAAGATTTCGCGACGTTTAGCATCGCGACATCGCTTGAAGTAAAGGTGAAGTCACACGCCTTTGGTAGTCGCACATCGGGCCATACGAAAGAAGGTCACGACGTTCTTCGCGGGTCGCTACATCCGCTAGGATTATGGTCGCTGACGCCTTTAGAGAAGTCGACATCAAACAAGAAGAATGGAGGTCGCGACATCATTTTGCTGTCACGACATCATACCCAAGAGATGCTGAAGACAAGTCACGACAATAGTAAAACTTCCACGACATCAAAAGAGCTCACAAGGAAGAAAGGAGATGTCGCGACGTCATTCAGCTGTCGCGACATCAGATCCAAGGGGTGTTAAAGGCAAGTTGCAACCAGATAAAAGCTTCGCCATGCATCAACGTAAAACGAAGCCGCGATATGATTGAGGTCGCGACCTCAAGATCTGTGCGAGAAAGATGAAATTCGCGACAACTAAAACAGTCGAAATGCGGTAAGTCGCTGACAGTATGATTGAAGTCGCGACCTCCGGGCAACTCAATAAAGCGAGACGGTGAAGTCGCGGCGTGAAGAAGGTTGCGACATCAAGTCAAGGTCGCGACAAACAAATGGAGTTGCGACATGAACAAACAATGGACCAGTTATTTTGAAATCCACAAATAGGTGCATCGAAGTTAGGGCCCAACTTCCAAACCCTATAAATACGCAGGCGCTGCGAAGAAGCGACTCTTGGCTGACTTTCGAGAAGAGAGTGCGGGTAATAGAAGGATACGGATGATAGTTGTTGAAGTTGAAGGTGAATGCGGGAATGTTAATTTCTTCAAATTCTTGCTGATTCGTTGAAGTCCAAACAAATTTTGGAATTCAAACTTCCCGGTTCGATCTACGATGGTTCTTTTGATCAAGGCTAGTTAGTGTAATAGTGTTTAAAAACCCGACTTAGTTAAATTTCTGTTGTTGTTAGGAATTTATCTTTTACTGTGAAATTTATCGAGTCCAGACTTTAGACTTGAATCTACTATTGGTTTTGTTTATTGTTGTATCTTGTATCAAATATTAGTGTCCTATACGTAATAGAAGGTTGTTTCATGCTACGATTTCGGGAGGCCCTACGAGTGACCGCAGAGAAGGCATTCTGAGAGTTTTGAACAATATCACGAAGGGTATCTTGAACCTAATATTGGGGATCTAATAGACTGTAAATTCTAATCGATAAATCTTCTTCGTGAAAGCAGAGAATGAGTTGAATGACTTATCAATTAAAATGACCAGTTCGCCTCGATTCGACGATAAGTTCAATCCGTGTTAGCAAGGATGTAATCAAGGGAAAAGAATGGGTGACCAATTTGGAGGATGAGAAACCGAGTCTAGTGTAAGAAGCGATGTTTTTAGCATGTCTTAGGAGCTAAGGTTCTACGGTCCATGTTGCAGGTATGAAGTATTGAAAAAGAAAAAATATCCAACAAGGCAGCTCGAATTAAAAGTAGTTATCTAATCCTGCGCATTCGAGGGAAAGCAGGGGAAGATTAGATGATGAAATATGTCATTAGGAGAGATCCATGGCATTACCTTACTCACTTGGACGGATTCTAAATACGAGTTCATGAAGTAAATTTACATAGTAGTCTGCGGAATTGATGTTTCACAGCAGTTGTATTTTCAATTCTCCTTCAAAACTAGCGATAGATCTATTTCTTTAATTTCTTTTATTTTAGTTTAAGCATTATTTCATTTGTTCCTGGTTTACATATCGTTATTCTTTCATTATTTTCAAGGTTGCTAGGAATATATCAATTGCAAATCATAGTCCAAATAGTATAGAGCTTGAGTAGTCAGGAGTAGTTGATTGTGAATTCTTGAGATCTCTGTGGGATCGATGGAAACAAATCCACTTTATTACTTGTTCGATCACATTGCACTTGGAATCATGGATCAAAACCGGGAAGAAATTTATCTAGTCTTGAAAGGCATTTTTAATCGGGTATAATTGCAAAGAAATATAATTAACAAGTTTCATGGCATTATTGCTGGGGATTAGACAATAGTCCTTGGGTAATAGTGTCATAAATTTGTATAGGTCTTTTGGTCCAGCAAACACTAACTTAGCAACATCCGAGGGCCAAGTTGTCTAAGTGTCGCACGAGAGCTTAGAGGGAAGACTAAGTTCGTGACAGTTGGTATCAGAGCTTGGTTGCGTGTGGGAGTAACTTGGAGGATATGATGGCGGGTTTTCACATGGAGGAAGTTTTCAAGCAAGTTCGGAGAAGGGACCTTGACCTTATTGCTATGGGAAGAGGAAAGAAGGACAAGTCTCGTGATCCTCTCACGAGCTTAAACGATCGGGTGACCAAGTTGGAGGTCGCTATGGCGAACACCAAGGAAGGGATGGACCTTATGGAGCAAAGCATGGAGAAGGCCGTGAAGGATCACAAGGTGTAGATCCAAGACCTTCAAGAGGGGATGCAAGGCTCGCCGGTCCCGGTGGTGTCGCATGAGGAGTTCATGAAGGTCCTAGACATGCTCGCTAGCTTGGAGTCAAAGGTGGAGGTCTTGACTAGGCATGAAGAGGAGCTAAGGCAAGAGGTGGTCATTTACAAGACAACATTGTCGGCTCGGGTCATGGCCACTCATGAGGCACCAAGGGTGGAGGTGCCAAAGCCACACACATTCAATGGCAAATGGGATGCCATGGAGCTAGACAACTACTTGTGTCACATGGGAGGTACTTTAAGGCGATAGAACTAACCAATGAGGCAACAAAGGTACACACTGCTACTCTCTACCTCACCGATAATGCAACTCTTTGGTGGCGTAGAAGGTTCATACAGATAGGGAAGGGGACGTGCACTATAGACACATGGGCAGACTTCAAGAGAGATATCAAAAAGCAGTTCTACTCGGAGGATGTGGAATACATGGCACATAAAAAGATCAAGCATCTCAAGCACACGAGGTTGATCTTAAACTATGTCAAGGAGTTCTCTTCCCTAATGCTTGAGGCACCTGATATGAATGAGAAGGATCTTCTCTTCAACTTTATGGACAACCTATAGAGCTGGGTCGAACAAGAGTTGAGGAGACGTGGTGTCCAAGATTTAGCCACAACGATGGCGGTAGTAGAGTCACTCATGGATTTCCGAAGGGGATGAGCCAAAGACTACATGCGTGACGAGGTACGACTCTTATGAGTTCCTAATGATGCCCTTTGGTCTTACAAATGCACCTGCTACATTCTGCACTTTGATGAACAAGATATTCTATCTTTTCCTGGATAAGTTTGTGGTGGTATATCTAGATGATATAGTTATATATAGCAACACCTTGGAGGAGAATGTTGATCATCTAAGGAAGGTGTTCCAGCTACTAAGGCAAAATGAGCTATATGTAAAGATGGATAAATGTTCATTTGCTCTAGGGGAAGTGGGCTTCCTAGAACACCTCATCAAGGATGGCAAGTTGATGATGGATGAGAGCAAGATCAAGGCCATTCAGGAATGGGATCCCCCTACTAAGGTGCCACAACTAAGGTATTTCTTAGGCCTAGTTAACTACTATCGACAATTCATCAAGGGGTATTCATTGAGAGCAACTCCACTTACGGATCTACTCAAGAAGAGTAAGACATGGACGTGGGATGAGAAGTGCCATAAAGCCTTTAAAGACTTGAAAAAGGCCGTAACGGAGGAGCCAATGTTGGCGCTACCTGACCACACCAAGATATTTAAGGTATATATTGATGCCTCTAACTTTGCTATTGGAGGACTAACATGTAGGAGAGCAGCATGCTTAAGCCACATTTCAATGAAAGCAGAGGCGGTATATAATGCAAGATAGGTGATGATGACGATCATGGCCCCAACTGAACATGGAACTATATCAGGATCACACT
The DNA here is from genome assembly GCA_016808115.1 of Tetrastigma voinierianum. Lineage (NCBI taxonomy): Eukaryota > Viridiplantae > Streptophyta > Magnoliopsida > Vitales > Vitaceae > Tetrastigma > Tetrastigma voinierianum. The sequence continues at coordinate 140,254 of JAEQBH010003063.1, forward strand.
TCATAATGAAGCGGACAATGTTGCTACTAGCTACTTCCAAACCTAGAAGAAGCTAAGCCCCAAGCAGGTAAGGTGGCAGGATTTCATGGCTAAGTTTGACTACATGCTAGAGTACAAGTCAAGCATAGCTAATCAAGTGGCCGATGCCTTAAGCCACAAGGTAGAGCTAGCATCCATGACTAGCCAGCTCTATGGAGAGATGGTGGATCTCACAAAGGAGGGGTTGCTGCATGATCCAGTGGCTAAGAGTCTCATTACCTTAGCCTAGAGGGAAAAACAAGGCAGTTTTAGGTGGAGGACGGCCTACTATACACAAAGGGGAAACGACTCTATGTGTTTAAGTGGGGAAGTATTAGGAGGAATCTCATCAAGGAGTGTCATGACTCCAAATGGGCTAGTCACCAAGGACAACGACGCACAAGAGCGCTACTAGAGTTTTTCTAATACTGGCCATAAATATAGGATAATGTGGAGACTTATGTGAGGACTTTTCTTATGTGCCAAGAAGATAAAGTGGAGGCAAGCATCAGTACAGAAAGAGGATTATTTGGAGCCTTACCTATAAACGGAGAGCGGCCTTGGGAGAGCGACACTATGGACTTCATCATCAGGCCTGCAAATCGAGGATATGGATGCATCATTATGGTGGTGGACTATTTTACAAGTATACTCTTTCATAGCGGCCTAAAGTTACAGTAGAGGAGATGGTCAGGCTATTCCTCGGAAATGTGAAAGGTGAGAGTATTAGGGGGTTACAGGGTCCATCCATCGTGATGATCATGACTCACGCTTAGTGAAGTTTGGACATAGCTCTTCAAGCTCATGAGGCACGGGCTTCACTTCTCTACCTTTCACCTCAGACCGGGTTGAATGAGACCAGAGCAGTGAATGCACTCTTTGGAGCCTGTAAGGCACTGGCGGGTGCTAATCGGACCTCTTGGGCTAAGTTCTTTAGATGTGGCTCAGCTCTCCTACAACCTATAGAGGAGTGAGGCGATAGAGAGGAGTCTATTCGAGATAGTCATGGGGCAACAACCAATGACTCACTACACCTAGCCGGGGGTACACAGGGAGGAGTCCGGCCAACCTACAAACTGGCCCAGGGATGGCATGAGCGCGGTGACATAGCGCCTCATATGAGAAAGTGCACCCGGGAGATAAAGAAGTGGGGCGATAAGAAGATGAGACATACGAGAGTTCATGGTTGGGAACTGGTATCAGTTCATACCACAACGGTTCAAGTCCTTTCGAAGGTACCTGAGGGACTTGTGAGGAAATATGAAGGCCACTTTCTATCTTGGAGACGAGTTGGTAATGTGACCCACAACAGGCACTGGGGTGTCAGCGAGGTATCATTTTTAAACTTATAGCCTTTAAGCTTGTTCAATCATATATTGTTAAACACTTAACTTATACTATATCCTATAGCAACGGATTACAAAATATATACAAGCTCCATACATGGAAGTGTTCAACATTTACAATATTTACATTTGTTAGTATTTGTTTACAAACAACAAAAAGGATATTACATACACAAAATAGACCAAAAAGTCTTCAAGTGAGCACCTAATGATGTGTTAACCTTGGAGACTGATGTGGATTGTCCTGTCCTCTTGCCTCTGCTTTCTTACCTACAAGGATGAAAACCCGTGCTAAGCTTTATGCTTAGTGGGAATAACTCGTGGACGACCACTAATAAGAGTCATCTCACTTTATACATTTACATATACGTATAACATATCATATACTTATGTCATATTCTATACTTGTCATATACACATGCTTATATATGTTCCATACATATAATTTACACATGCTTATGCAATCTTATACTTTCTTATCATATCATGTTTCATTTTAGGTCATTTACATTTTTCTTCTTGTTCTTGTCAACATATACTTGTCATTGTTTACATATCATCACATAGCAATGCTATGCTTCTCATATCATGTCATTTACTTTTATCATTTTCGAATCATTTGCATATACTTGTCATTTGTTTTATGTTTCATGTCTGCATAAACCTTAGAAGTGGATAAAAACTATAAGGGCGAAAGGCCTTGTACTCAACATGCGGCTTGATGGTCTATAAGATGAAGCGACATTATCATTATGCGAGACAATGACCGTATAAGGGCCGAGTGCTTTGTAATAACTAAGCAGGACCAATGATCGATTATCTTTGCAGACTTGTTTTTCCCTAATAGGCATGCCCATCTATCCCTCTACCAGGTTCTAAGAAGACAATCCATGTGTAGTTTATGTTCAGTACATATCTCATATTCCCAAATTATTATTGTCATCCGGTAATCATATGCGATATTTTCACTCATTTATTCGTATCTTTGCATTTTTCATATTTCATTATATGCATGAATAACTATGGTTACCATGTATTCTTATGAACTATTTACTATCATTCAATATCAAGATATATATGGATGTATTCTAGACTCAAATGGGATTTGATAATTCAAGAACATCCAAAACGGAGTTCGAATCAGTTATGACCGTCCAAAGTTGGAGGTCACATGACTGTGGGCCAACCCAATGGGCCGCAGTCTAGAAACCTAGATTTCAGTAGGGTTATGTTCATCTACCATCCCCTCCACAGGTATATCAACCCGACCAACGGGCTTTCCATGTGAGTCTTAAGAAACACCATAAACGGAGTCTCACGGCAGAAGCCATTACCGCTCCAAGCTGTATGTCATAGTGCAGTGGGCTACGTAATCCATTGAAACCCACACAATCAAGGCACTGAGGCGGCAATTTTAAGCCCAGCCACACAATAGCGCGGCTTCCAAGCACCAGCGTGCCAGAGAGCTCCTTGGAAGCTTCGGTACACGCCAATTTTGACCCGAAACCATCCCAACAATCCTTGTCCACCGGCCACATTATCCTCCCAATCGAGGCCACAAACATGTCACAAAACATCGGCACAAAACATGCAAAACACGCATAAAAACCATCCTACAATCAATCCCAAAAGTAGGAATAAAACCAAAGTTCAAAATCCATACAAATTCCTACACCAAAGCATAGCCTCCATATAAGTTCTACACAATCCTTAGTAAGTTCCATACTAAAGTCTAACAAAGTCCATACAAAATCCAAACTAATCTATAAAAACCCATACTTCCTATTAGCCTAAATCCATCCTCAAAGGAAGATTCCATACTCCTACTGAAGTAATCATACTTTTAACACTTCAAACCCTAGCTCAAGGAGGAATTTCTATATAAAAGTCCACACCACACCACTCCAACCCATAAATAATCCACAAACCATACAATCTTAGCTTCCATACCCAAAACCACAGCTAATTCCATATAAAAACTAGACTTCTAAGTACTTAGTTTTCCATACCTTTTCTCTTCTCCTTCTTCTTCTTAGCTCTTCTCTCTTCGCCTAAAACGGAAGTCCTTTTGGTACTTAATCCAAAAAACACATATTTTTGTCCTTCTTTATACAAAATTCCTTTTTTCCTTTATCATACTCTATTGTGTCCCCATTCAACATTTATATATTTGTAAATCAAATCATGCCTTTCTTCTACTAGTCCACAAAGTACACTTTTCTTATCCACACTCATGTCCCCTTAAAATCACAATTTTGTTCTCTAGATCTCAGAGGCACCCCCGCTCCAAAATTCCTTTCTTTTGAAATTTCATTCTGATTCCTAAAAAATATACTTTTACTTTTGGCATACCCAAATATGTTAGGGGGAACTACTTCAATGGCACTAAAATACAGAACTACAAGGTCGAAGTTACCACCAAGGGGCAAGCTAAGATTCCGTCCCGTATTCCATGTCAGTAATCTAAAACCCCATCATGAGGATAAGGAGGATCCAAGACGAGGAGTTTCTAAGAGTGCACTCACAGCAGTAGTAACATCCTATGACAAGGAGGTGGATTACATCATGGCAAACCGGGTCATGAGGAAAAATAACTTCCAGCCCTACACGAAATACTTAGTGAAATGGAAAGGACTATAAGAGAGTGAAGCCAATTGGGAGTCAATAACGACTTTGTGGCAGTTCCGTGAACAAACGCGAGTTCCACGCAAGTGGATCGATCGGACGCCATGGCCATGGGGAGAATGTCACACCCTCACACATGGAGAGCCCCTCTCTTGATCAAATGAAGGCAAATGACCATATGGGGGTTTATATAGGGAGGTGGGAAGATTCTAGAGACTTGGAAAGACCTCCCTTTGCTAGAGAGGAAAGGTTCTGTAATATCTTATAAGTCCACAATTTGTGTGGAAGAGTATAAGTAGGAGAGTATCCCAGACTTTCATGCACTTTGAAAATATGCTACATGTACATGGTGGACTACTCTAGAATTCTCTAGATTTGTACAGAGCCTTCAAAGGTTCTATACACTTCCATAGATGTGTATATATAGAGAGTGTAACACCCCAAATTATACCCTAGTAGTTTATTACATGTTTAGGGTCTAATATAAGTAAAATTTTCATTTTTCTGGAATTTAAGTTCTAAAAGTGAAAAATGATAAAGTCGAGATTAATACATAAGTACTAAGGGTAAATTGGTATTTTTCTAATTAAGGACCCAAGTGACATAAGATGAAAATATTATATGATAAAGTGGAAATATGATAAATTAGATTTGCAAATAGATTGAAAGGGAAGGACCAAATGGAAAAAAAATGGAAAGTTAAGCTAAAATGGGTTAAGACCAAACAAAGCCTCAGAATATCTCCTTTTTTTTTTTTTTTTTTGGCTTTGAAGGTTAGGGCTTTACAGTGGAGAAACAGAGAAAGGAAGAAGAGAAGAAGAAGGAAGAAGGAGGAAGAGAAGAAGAAGAAGATCCAGGTTTGGAACTTTGGTTTGGAAGTTTGGAATTCAAGTATGGAATTCTTGTTTGGAAATTTCTTATTCATGTTTGGAACTTTTGTATGGATTTGTTGGTTAGGAAACTACCCTAACTCTTTCTTTGTTTATGTTTAGGTTAGAAAACCCAACCCCTTCAATACATGTACGGTTGGTTTAAGTCAATTTTTGGGTTGGTTTTGAGTCAGTTTAGTTTTGGGTTGCAGGTACTGATGAAAATGGCCGTAACCCGGCCATTTCGCAGTGACGCAGTGAGTACTAATATTGAAAGTTAAGTACCGGTACTTAGTGTTGTTTTTAGCCTAGAAGATGGCGAGTATAGGTACTGAAAGTTGAGTACCGGTACTCAAAGTTATTTCAAATTAGAGGTATTGAGTGCACTCAGATTAAAGCCGAGCAACGGTACTCAAAGTGACTTAAGGCCTAGATAATGCCAGCACTGAGACTGCAAGCCGAAAGTACACCACCAAAGTGATTTAAGGTCCAGTAGACGCAAGTGATCAAGATCGAAAGTTCTGGCACCGGTACTCAAGTGGCCTAAGGTCCGTAGAATGTTAAGTACTCAAGATCGAAAAGATGAGATTTTTGCAGACTAAAGCTTGCTTGGGCGCTCGTACCTGGCCCCGTGAACCCTATTTTTTGTTATGTTATTCCATTAATTTCGAATGAACTGGGTCAATACATGTATAAAAGTCATATGAAAAATGTTTTGTACCTCACCGCCTTGGCGAACATTGTTTCTTACCCTCATTTGATAATGTAAGTAAGAAAAAAATAACAAGCTCGGAAACACATATAATTGTATGCCTGCTTAAGACCGAATAGTGAATGAATAAGCACCTATCTGAATGCTTTTATTCTGCAGTGCACACTCTCGCTACGTAAGTGTGCACGTCGATCGCTAGCCAAGACTTACCAGCGGTATAAGACTTCGTTATACGCAAAGTACATCCTCGCTCAAGATCAGACCGCACTTCGTACCATTCAGTTCCTCTCATTCATCAAGTTACGTGTCTATGCAGTATATACTTATATGTTGTCCATCTCGAATAATATGACATATGTAAAACATTTATATGATAAGAATCTCAAACTAATGGGTGAATAAAAGCATGAGAAATCGGGCCTAGTTTCTCAGAATAAAATTCACGGGTACCTTCAGATAAGATCTCTATTCGAACTCCTATTGTGAGAGAGAAAACTCCAATGCTAGTAGAATTATTATGTTATAATGTAAACGCTGAAATATAAGAATTCATGCTATATGCATCCCAGAAATGTGGACCACTCCAAGTGGTCATAATGGTTATCCGGCTTCCCACTAAGCTATAAGTTTACATACGCGCTTCATCCGTGTAGGTACCGGCGAGGGTATCCGAGGCTTTCTATATCTCCGTGCACAACACAACAGAGCCCACCCGATGGTAGGTTTTTGATTTTGGTTTTGTAATGCAATGTAAAGTTTTCGTAATAGTGGAATTTGTATAAGTACAAGAAAAGGGACTTTAAATATGTAATGTAGATAGTTTAAAACACTGCTACTAAGAGCTGCATTGTAATTTTTATTTCCTTATGGTTTTAAATATGAAATGGGCCCACCAATGTCCGAAAAGCAGGTTAAGGAGTCTCAGTACTATGTCGCACCCCCTATCTTCTCCCAGGCGAGGGTAGGGGCGTGATAGAGAGGGTGGCCTCATTCACAGAACTACCAAGTCGGTAGCTCTCTATAAAGACGTAGCAGCTTCTTTCAATGTAGCTTCTTCAAGTATTCTCGAGTTCTCTTCGCCTACAGAAGCCGAGCATAAAGCAAATTAAAGCACGAGGTCGACTGAAGAACATCCTATGAGTGAGTTGTTAAAGGCAGCACGGAACTTGGCAAAGAGAAGACCACGCTTCGCTTGCTTTTCTTTACCAATGTCAGACGTTGTAACTTTTTCAGCCTATATAATGCCGACAAGACTTAACAAGATTAAGATTAAGTCATTGCTTTTTTAATATTTTATCTCATTAGCGATTAAAATTATAGTTTCCATTTGATCATAATAATTATTTTATAATTTATTTTATTCAAAAGTTAATAATAATAAGGCAATTTATTATTATTATCATTTTTATTATGCAACACGATGAAAATAGTAAAGAATAAATTTAAATAATACAAATGAATCACAAATACTGGGATTTTGAAAATTTATATAAAATCCATCCTTAATCCATTTATCTTTAATAATGATTTGAGAAGAGGTGGGATGAGCAAAAACTCACTTACACTAAAGTTATTTTTGGCTTCCTAAAATTTATGATTATACATATATATATTTTAATTCTTATATTCAACCATTTATTTATCTAAACTAATACAAAATACGACTTTCAAAATAATTTTATTTTTAACCTGTGGCATAATAATATTATAAAATACAAAATTCCAAAAAGAATTATATTTCGCATACTGCAGTTAAATATAGTTATTATTTAAATAATAGCTTACTACTGGCATTTTGAAAGATTTGTACAACCATTTCGTTGAGCCGGAATTCTTCTCGAATTTAAAAAACCAAATTTTTTTAAGAGGATTTTTATTTTTGTACCTATTTTTTCAAAAATTTCAAATGATAAGCGAGCCGAAAATAAATAGAATTACCGAATGTCAAAGATTGTTTCTTATCTGTACCAAAAACAATACGTGCTCATCATAGAGCGATCCAACTATTAAAGTCTGTGCATCTTCTACTATCCATATTTCTCGTGTTATAGGTATATCGACTGTTTAAACAATTGCATTGAAGTCGCCGGCTACTAACCATGGTTCCGACAAGTCCATGCTGCTGGGGTTGAGGGATTGCCATAGAAATTTCCTCAAGTAAGGATGAGGATGAGTGATTGCCCTAAACTACCGAAAGAAGCCAAGGTTCCTTGACCTTGACTTGCAAGTGAATGTACTGAGGATGAGTGCTGCTGATCACCTCCACTTTTATGTTCTTCCCCCATAGGACCCTAGATTCCTCCACTATAGCCAAATTACCTCTGTCCTGACCCAGTTTTCTAACCCATCCTCCACCCTTTTACTATTATTTGAGCCACACCTCAAACCATATTCATTCCTATTAATAATAATAAATATGAAAATTATATAAGAAATTTTAAGACAAAAAAAAAAAGACAGAAGTAGGTAAATAAAGAAATATTATAATTTTGTCGTATTCAAATATCATAACTCTTTTAATTTTATTTTAATAAAACATGAATTATGAATTTACGATATCAACCCGCTTCCACCGACACAATGAGTTGGTTACTTTTTTACTGATCCCACCTAAATATTAGTTATTGTAATATTTCGCACGTCACACTCAATTCCAACCAGGAATACATTGATGGAAAGTGTCTACATTATATATTAATTATTAATGAGTTGGTTAACTATTCCACCTATATTTTCCATTTTCCCTTCATAAAATATTAAAAGTAAAAAAGCAACATCATGTTAGTGCATCAAAATTTGAAAATAAATTATTCAAACAGGCAAAATATAAACAAGACAAAACATAAACAATACAACAACTACTACTATTGGATAAGGCCATGTTAGAACAAGAAAATGGGGGTTCTTCGGATAAGGATGAAATTTATGAAATAGAAGAGTCTTGGATCTTAAAATATAGAGAATTCAACTAAAGAAATGTGACTCCTTAACTTTAATGATGTAGACTCCAGAGGGAGTTGGGACTCTTCTTTTGGGATATTGTTTTCATGGAATCTCCCTATGTTTTGCCCTTTCTATTACATGGCAAATCTCCATTAACCTTTAATGTTTTTCAAGTCCACCATTGTTCTTAAAGTTTATTTCATACCTTAAAAATGCTTTTATCGTCAACAATGATGTCATAGACTTAATTTTTATCAGATCTGCTTAGAGTCATATTTTTATTTTATTTTCTTTTAAAAATAAAACAAAAATAACATTATGATCAACAAATCAAGTTATAGTCATTTATAGAAGTAGAGTTACACTTATTCTAATCATTATAATATTATTAAATTTATAAGATTTGAACTGATTTATTATGATTTTTAGGAGATTTATGTCTTTTTAAGAGCATCCCCAATGGTGCTCTTTATTTTAATGAGCATCATTTGTATAAATAAAGAATATTATTACTGTTTTTTAAATATAAAGAATGAAGATTTTATTCAAATCTAATGTACTCTATAAATTAAATATTTATTTTGCTATTTCTCATAAAACATTAATTGATAATTTTTTCTATGTTTTAGATCGTATTCCCTCTTTTTTTTTTTTTTTTGGATTATATTTCCCTTTTTCTATATTTCATTACTTTTCCTCTTCTTTTTTTATAAATCAAATCAGTTTTTTTATCAGTCACGCTCTCAAATCGTTCAGTCTACTTTTGCTATCATGAAGGCTAGACATACCTCTTTTCTATGAATCTTTTCACAAAATATTAAGTTTCATCAATCACAAAAAAAAATTTTCTTTCTCTTCACACTGTCACAATGGCCGGACAAAAACAATCATTTTTGTTGTAGATCTTTCTTTTTCTGTTATTTCTTATCTGATGTGCAAGCTGAACAAAAAATCATCTTCAAAATAATCACACACCTGCCCCCCCTTCCCTTTTAATACACCATGCTTTCTACTAGTTTGATCAATATTACACTTTGAAGATTCTGATTCAGATGATGATTTGAGATGAATATTATTTGTTGTGGGAGAAATAATTAATAAACGAAGAAGAACATCATTACATCATGGTTCGATTCATGGTCATGCCAATATATGGATTGATAGAGTTCATGGGCATCACAAGCTTTTTCAGGACTATTTTGGAGAAAATCTAAAATATTCTCCAAATGATTTCAAGAGGTTTCACGAGTCGATTCCTTCTATCTAACTGCCATAGAACTCCACACCAGCATGTTCACATGCAAAAGGTGAAAAAATGGATGTTGTCAGGGTTTTTGGGTTTCTCTTCTCTCCAAAAGATCACTACTACATACGGAGTTGCAAAGAAATTATCCCCTCTTTCCCTTTTGTACTACAATTACATGCTTCTACTAGTTTGATCAATATTATTCTTGAAGATTCTGATTCAGATGATGATTTGGAGATGACGATATTTGTTGTGGGAGAGATAATTAATAAACGAAGAAGAACATCATTACATCATGGTTCGATTTATGGTCATGCCAATATATGGATTGATAGAGTTCATAAGTCACAAGCTTTTTTCGTGTGACTATTTGGAGAAATCTCAGAGTACTTCTCCAAAATTATTTCGGCTGGTGTTTCAATGAGTCGATTTCTTTTCTTCAGATTCAATCCGCTTATAAACTCATGACCCATATTTTGTTCAGCAAAAATGGATGTTGCTGCTCTTTTGGGTTTCTCTCCAAAAAGATCACTACTACATACGGAGTTGCAGCAAATTATCCCTCTTTCCCCTTTACTACAATGCCATGCTTTCTACTAGTTTGATCAATATTATTCTTAAAGATTCTCATCTTATGATGATTTGGAGATGATGATATTTGTTGTGGGAGAGATAATTAATAAACGAAGAAGAACACCATTACATCATGGTTCGATTTATGGTCATGCCAATATATGGATTGATAGAGTTCATGGGCATCACAAGCTTTTTCAGGACTATTTTGGAGAAAATCTTGTATATTCTCCAAAATTATTTCGAAGGAGGTTTCGAATGAGTCGATTTCTTTTTCTTCGTATTCAATCTGCTATAGAAACTCATGACCCATATTTTGTTCAAAAAATGGATGTTGTTGGGTTTTTGGGTTTCTCTTCTCTCCAAAAGATCACTACTACATACGGAGTTGCAGCAAATTATCCCCCCCTCTTTCCCTTTGTACTACACCATGCTTTCTACTAGTTTGATCAATATTATTCTTGAAGATTCTGATTCAGATGATGATTTGGAGATGACGATATTTGTTGTGGGAGAGATAATTAATAAACGAAGAAGAACATCATTACATCATGGTTCGATTTATGGTCATGCCAATATATGGATTGATAGAGTTCATGGGCATCACAAGCTTTTTCAGGACTATTTTGGAGAAAATCTTGTATATTCTCCAAAATTATTTCGAAGGAGGTTTCGAATGAGTCGATTTCTTTTTCTTCGTATTCAATCTGCTATAGAAACTCATGACCCATATTTTGTTCAAAAAATGGATGTTGTTGGGTTTTTGGGTTTCTCTTCTCTCCAAAAGATCACTACTACATACGGAGTTGCAGCAAATTATGTTGATGAGTATATAAGGATTGGTGAAAGCACTACAGTTTAAAGTCTTAAAAAATTAAAGCAATAGTTTCAATTTTTTTAGAGAAGTGCATAAGATCTCCAAACCAATCTGATATTCGTAGATTGTTAAAAGGTGAAAGTCGAGGGTTTCTAGGAATGCTACAGCATTGATCAGATGCGATTGAAATGGAAAATCATTCACTGCTTGAAAGGTATGTAGAGTGTCAAGCATGTGCGTGGAACCCATTGATAGTGCTAGAAGCTATAGCTTCATATGATCTTTGGATATGACATGCATTCTTTGGACTACCAAGATCACACAATGACATAAATGTTTTAAATCACTTTTATTGTTAAATTCATTATAGATTTATATTCTGACTTATGCAGATCTATCTAATGTTAAACATTGATTTCATATGCTATTATCTCATCCAACTGGTGATCATAATGCACCCTCACTTCCTTTCATTGTTCTGACTGAGACTTTTCATCACTTTGTCCCGAACATATGCCTTCTCAAATAATTGCAATTTCTTTCATTGAATTGTCTTTTCTCCTCTCTCATTTCTTGTAAAAGTCTTCACACATTGTAAACCCGCTGGTGTTATTTTCCATATCTTTGCCCTTCCTTTTCTTTCTATCTTTTTCAGCTTTCCTTCCAGGTGGTCTCAGTATGTCCACAAAGTCAAAACTCATAATGCTATCATCTTCAAAATTCACTTGATTACCTAACATAGGAGTAGGACTTTTGTATTTCTTTTATATCGGTTTTTTCTTTTGGGAATCTTCCTTCCATTTTGGTTGAAGTCTCAATATATTCCAACAATTCTCAAAATGAAATTTTCCTTTATTTAGTTCTTGGTATAAGAGCTTTGCATTAGCAATCTGGAAAAGAAAAGAAAGCATACAAACTAAGAAAAGTATCCAATAATACCAATAGATTTCTAAAAATATTAAATAATAAATACCTTGGCTTGCTCATTCTCCAAAGGGCTCTATATATATCTACTATTTTGTATTATAAAGAGTGTCTTGTTAAAACAAGAGACCAACAGGTTCTTTATTTCTTAAATATAAATTACAGAGTCAATTTGACTCTCTACATCTAAAGAGTCCAGTTTCACTCTCTATAATATTTGTAATTAATGCAACTCAACTTTCCATAATTTATTAATTGTTTCTCTCTGTTTTTAATTGAAAAAAACGTTCTTCCTTCCCACAAAGGTCATATCTTCATGATCTGTTTTCTTTTTCTGACTATATATTCATGTTTTATTTTCTTTTCTCTGCAACATGAATTTTCAAGCTGATGGTGATACAAATTTATATATTGGTTCCATTGATAATCTCAATTCTCAACCCAATTATCAAACTCTAATAATGATATATCTTATTGCACCATCATCGAAGAAATTCGTTTATCACTCTAGTAGAATCCAACTCTAAAAGATCTCATGGCGGCAATGTTACTGTAGAAGAGGATCTTCTCATCGTTTCAGCATAGCTCAATATCAGTTTAGATGTTGAACATAAACACAAAACATATTGGGCACGATTGTGGGAGTATTTCCATAAATACAAAACTTTTGAATTTGATGAACCGTTGGTCAACAATTCAATTAGCTATAAATAAATTTTGTTGATGCTATGCTCAAATTGAATCAAGAAACCAAAGTGACATCAATGAGCAAGACAAGGTATTTATTATTTAATATTTTAGAAATCTATTGGTATTATTGTGACGCCCTCAACTCGGCATAGGGTGTCAAGTGAGGGGTCATTTTTTTTTTTTTTCACAGATAAACTTTAGTTAGTTCATTCATATATAATGTTAAAATAATTAACTTGTATTATATTCTGAGTAAATGATTACAAAATATATATACAAGCTCCATATATGGGAATGTTCAACATTTACAATATTTACATTTTTTACAAAATTTCATTTACAAAATAGACCTAAAGGTCTTCCAGTGGACACCTATTGATGCGTGGCCTTTGACTGCTGATGTGGATTGTCCGATCCTCTGGTTTCCTCTTCTGTACCTACACAAATTGAACACCCGTGCTAAGCTTTAATACGCTTTAGTGGGAATAATATACATGGATGACTCTACTAAGGGTCACCACACTTCTATACAAATGCATATAACACATAAATTTTGCATTCTTATCATTTCTCATATATATATACTTTTCTATAACCAATTTCTATTTTTATCATCTTCCCATATACTCTTTTCATGTCATCTTGTACTTTAATACTTGTTCTTAATCAGATACTATCAATGTATATAATGCTTATGTTTCTCATATCATGTCATATATTCTCTCTATATTTCATTTGTATATACCCATATTTCTTTATGTTTCATGTCCGCATAAACCTTGTAAGCGTGACAGTGAAAACCGTAAGGGCCCGGGCGCTGTACTCACTGGGTGGTGAAACAAGGGTTCATAAGGGCCCGATGGCGCCGCATCACTGCATTTGCAGACAATGACTATCTATAAGGGCCCGAAGGCGCTTACGGTGACCCATTCGGGCCACCGTGATCCAAATCCAGATCCAATCCCCATCGACCCAAACAAATTCCTCGAGACAGAACTTGTATGTCACACTTGGTTTTCCTAATAAGCATGTCCATCTATCCTCACTGTGTCTTCTAAGGCATAATCAATATGTATTTTATGTTCGTATATACCCTATATTCCCGAATAATTATCACATTCAAGAATCATATGGGATATATATATACAATCATTTATTCATATCTTTGTATTTTTCTATATCTCATTATATGCATAACAACTATGCTACTTATGTATGCTTATGAGCTATTTATGAATTCATGCATGAATAACTATGGTTACCCAGAGGGCCTACTATTTTTCATATGATTTCTGGAACTAATATGAGTTCCACCTTATCGTTATCTATGGATATATCTTTGACTCAATGGCTTTCCATAGAGTCTCAAGAACACCCGAATCGAAGTTCGGACTGGCTGGAGCAAGTGACCTTCCGTTGGAGGTCACACGGTAGTCACACTCACCCGCACGAAATGCACCAACCAATTGTTGACCTGAATCTCGGGCAAACTCTGATCACACCTCGGTTCACACCTGCTATCCTCCTCTCAGGCATATGAATACCCTGACTAATGGGCTTTCCATAGAGTCCAAGAACACTGAATCGAGTTCGACGAAGGAGTTAGCGACTTCCAAAGTTTGAGGTCATATCGTGAGTCACACCCGCACGAGTCACCTGAATCGACGACCGGAAATGACCGACTTCTAGAAAACTTGATCCGACACCTCATTCCCGACACCGCCATCCTCCTCGTATATAATGAGATTCTTGACTCAATGGGCCTTCATAGAGCCCAAGAACACCCTAATCGGAGTTATGACCTTCCGCTCTGAGGTTGCGCGCGAATAAACTCCACCGGATGAGGGTCTCACGACCTTCGCAGATGAGGTCCGTCGACTTTCATCGGACGAGGTCTCACACTTCGTCGATGAGGTCTCGCTGACTCGCCAGCCAGCTTATGTTTACCTTCTGCATGAGGCCCATTGATTCCTACTGGATGAGTTGACTCCTACTGATGAGAGGTCTCGTTAACCTCTGCCGCATGAAGTCTCGCCGACCACGACGAGGTCTATCACCTTCATCGATAGCACTTCAAACAGCTAATCAAACTCGCCCATTTGACTATTTCTTAGGAGTAAAAGACCATTACTGGTCTATAAAATCTTGACCTGGTAAAATTAAAACCTAACATCGTTTCATTGATGATACAATTTATTGTAAAGGACTCACTCAAATTCCTTTATTTACTCTGTAAATCAACTCTAAGGTCCCCATTTAGTTGGACCCGAACTCCGTCGAATCGACCGACCAGATCTAGCTAAGATGACCCTGCAAAGGACCATAACTTAGTCTACAGGAGAGGTCCAAATCAAGAAATTTAAAAGCCTAACATCAGTTCATTATGGCTACAATTTACTAGGAAGGACTTCTACTACCAAATTCTTTTATTTGACCTTAAAACTATTTCCTGAAGTGTCCTAGCTACTCAAAGAGAGATATGATCAAAAATAGGAATTTTCTAGGTTCAACTTGCACCCGACCCTCTCCTAAAACACATATCTAGAATTTCTAGAGCCCTTCTCAACTCAACTCCATGAAATGAGTTTAGAGTTCCCAAACCCAAACCATACACACAAGATGAGGGTTCTAAACCATGCATTCAAACTTTCTAGATCAAAACTGTACTTCACACTCCATAGTTTCCATACAAAACTATACTAAATTCCATAATTAATACTATAATATACAACTCAAGATATGTATCCATATACCTGCATCTTTCTTCTTCTTCTTCTTCTTTCCTCTTTTCTCTCTCTTTCTCTCTTATCCATGTTTGCTCTCCTTTTCCAAGACCAAAATAAGTATATTTCTTTTTGGCCTTATCCTTATTTGATTCTTATCCCCATTTTATTTACTCTTTGTCCTCCAACTCTATAATATTTATTTTGCAAATCAATTTATGATATTTTTACAATAGCCTCAAATCTTCTTTTTTATTATTTGTAATTAATCATGCATATTCTCATTTTTTGTTTTTATCTTTTATTTTATTTCGGGAAATTATATTATTAGTTTTATTAAGGCCTTAAATATGTTATCAAACCTGTTAGGGGTATAATTCAAAAGTTATAACCCTTCCCTGGGGTAAAAAGAATTTCATCCTCAAATTCATTCCCGATTCAGCAGCCAGATATCGTGTTTCATAGTTTTCGCTCCCAAGTAGCTTTTTCTACCGTGGTGTTGCCAAAGCACTTAATACTAATGGTACTTGTTTGTTCCAAGAATCGTTTCACCTCTCGAGCCGAATGGTCTGCCCTCATCATAAGACAAACTTTCAGACTTGTATCTCGCCAGCAGTGGGCAAAGCATCATCGTAGTGGTATCTCCGAAGCATCGACATTACGAAACACATCGTAATTTGGCTAACCTGCAGGGAGTGCTAATCGATAAGCCATGTGGCCAAAAACGCCTAAAATCTCATATATGGCCCTATGAACCTTGACTCAACTTGCCCTTTTGACCAAACTCAGAATTTTCCCCTTCCATGGTGATACCTTTAAAAAGACTTGCCTCCCACGTTATATTCAATATCTCTCATCTTTAGCTCGGGACATACCTAATTTTGTCGATCATTAGCCCCCTTTAACCTCTGCAGAATAACTTGTACTTTCTCTTCCTCAGATCTCTTACTATGTCCGGATCCTATCAGTTTATGCTCATTCAATTCTGTCCAACACACAGAGTCTCTACATTCTGGCCAATACAAAGCCTATTAAGGTCATACCAATGCTTCGATCAAAATCATCATATAAAGTAAATTCCATCAATGGAATATACCTATCCCAACTTCCCAAAATTCCATGACACAACCTCAAGCATTCGAAAAGCACTTGAATCGGCCTTCATCGTCTAGTCTATTTGCGAATGGAATGTTGTACTAAACTTCATCTAGTGCCATAAAGTTTAACGAATTCCTTCCAAAACCTTGATGTAAATCGCAGATTCTAACCGACAATAGACAATCTGCACACCATGCAATCGCACAACTCATCCACATATAACTCGCTAGGTCGATCCATAGAATAATCAACCCGACCGGTATAAAACGGGCCGACTTTGTGAGCCTATCCACAATCACCCATACAGAGTTCATGCTTTTCAGGAGGGGAAAACCCGACACAAAATCCATAGTAATGTTATCCCATTTCCATTGAGGAATTGGAAGGGGATTTAACAAACCCGTGGGCACTTGGTGTTCACTTGACTCCCATAACACGTTAAAACACTAGACACATACTCAAATACACTTTTCATTCTCTTTTCCACCAATAAAACTCTGCTTTCAAGTCCTGGTACATCTTATTCTAGGATGCATGGTAAATACTGTGATTATAAGCCCTTCTTATATAGCAACTTTTGCTTTAACTCTTATCATCCCAAGACACATAATCCATTCCGGAAATACAAACTTCCAGCTTCTTTCTTAAAAACTTGGTTCTAATACCATCTCTAACCATCCTGTAACTTTTTTTCAGAGTTTCATCATTTTTCTCAGCATTACTCCATAATCATTTGCTATAAATACCTGTTGCGCTTCTAGCTGAGCTAACATAGCTCCATCATCTCGCTAGTCTCCAATCACTGCATCGTGGGGTGACATTAGAGCACATCAGTTTTTCAGTTTAAAGCATTGGCTAGCCATATTAGCCTTCCAAAGTGGTAGTCTATGATGCAATTCATAATCCTTTAATAACTCTAACCACCTCCGTTGCCTCAAATTTAACTCTTTCTAATGCTTAGCAAGTACTTGAGAGACTCTTATGGTCGGTAAATTCCCACACTTTCCCCGTATAAGTAGTGTCGCCACATTTTTAGCCAAACACTACGCTGAGCCCAACTCCCAGTCAAGGAGCGGGATACTTTGTTCATGTGGCTTCAACTATCCGACGCATAAGCTCACTACTTTCCCATCTCGCATTAACACGCGCATCCTAAACCAATGCATGAAGCATCACTATACAAGGTATACTCTTTCTCCTCGTAGGTTACGCTAACATCAGTGTTCAACCAAGATTCCTTTCAACCCTCAAAACTATTTTGACATTTATCTCGTCTAATTCAAACTTTGACCTTTCCCCGAAAATCTCGTGAGCGGGAGAAGCTATGACCGAAAAGCCTCTCACAAATTCTCACAATAACCTGCTTAAACTCCAAGAAACTCTCACCCGATTACATTTTGAGGTGATTTCCACCTCATAAACCGGCTTCAATCTTAGCAGGATCAACTCTTATACCTCGCCAGACACAATACGGCCTAGGAATGAAATCCCTTTAGCCAAAATCACATTTTCCGAGCTTGTTGTTACAACTTCTTTTCTCTTAATGTCTCTAAGACTATTCTCAGTGTTGTTCATGTTCTCAGGCATCCTTAGAATACACCTCAGATATCAGCCAATAAAACCACAACAAATTGATCCACATGTGGCCTTAAAACCCTATTCATCAAAATCCATGAAGAATGTCGCTGGGCATTAGTCAACCCAAATGGCATTACTAAAAACTCATAATGGCCATATCGAGTCCTAAATGCTGTCTTCGGCACATCTACTTCCTTTACTCAATCGAGACACTTAATCGGCAGTGTCTATCTTCGAAAAGACACTGCCTCCCTTTAACTCCATCAAAAGATCTTCACTTCTGGGTGAATGGGTACCTCGTTTTCACTGTCACCTTATTGATCTCGTCGAGCACCTACAACATCCAGAGTGCCATCTTTCTTTTCACAAATAAAACAGTACCCCAAGGGGGGACATCGTCGGATAAATCCTCATCCCAAGCTCTGCTAATCGACTCTTTAATCCTTTCTCATCCACTGAGCTTATCCTCGCACATGCCCCAGGACATGTGGACCTGCTCCCGGTACAATTTATAGCTAAGTCCACCCTCTCTCAAGTGGAATGTCTGCAACTCTTCGTGGAATACATCCTGAAATTCTCTTACTACTGGATCTTTCTACACTAACTGACTCCTTAGAGTCAAGTATCACAAATGAAGAATGTCTCACATCCTTTCTCATAAATCTCTTAACAGATGGAGAGAGATGACATTAGACATTACACTTGGATCCAATGCCTTGTACTATTACCTCCCTGGTCTGGTCGTGAGATCCTTCAACACTACCGTCTGTCCATTAATCAACGAGAAGCTTCGATGTTTAGACAACCAATCCATTCCTAGAATCAAGTCAAACTCTTAATTGTGGGCAATATCAAATCACGAGGAAACTCTTTTGTTCAGATAATGGGGCAATTTCTATATATGCTATTCACACTAACGCTGTGCCCCAACGGACTAGTTACATGCATGTCATATGCTACTCTCCATTGCCGGTACTTTCATTAAATACATGCTCCATGCACATATGGAATGAGTAGATCCAGGGGCAATCAATGCATGCATCTTAGTGTCATATAAAGAAAATATAATTCTTATAACTCAGAGCATTTTCCGATCCTCACGAGCCTTCATAGCAGATATGCCTCGTGTTGGTGCTGCAGGCATAGGACGACCCACCGCTCCGAAACCATGCCTCGTCCCAGGCCGAGATGGGCCACTACGACCCTACCACGATCGAGGCCTGTAAAGTGCCGCATCTTCCTCCGCCACTCTTGCCGGGACTTCATTATCCCCCCTGGTCTCTCGGGACACCGTGGATATCAAATGCTCAAGGCTTCCACACCGGAAAACACCTCCCGTCATCACCCTCGCAAACTCCCAAATGCCTTCTATGGCAATGAAAGTATTCAAGAATTTCTCCCGTCTAACCCGGCTACTTCTCTACCACCGTACTAATGCCAGCACTTGACTCCTTTGCCTTCTACCTCTCGTAGCGAAACTATATTCTGATTGAGCTGGAGGTTCTCTAGCTTTTTCTCGAGGAGGACGAAGCTCCTCTTAGGAAAACTTCTTCTTTTGAAATCTTTCTTTACACTGCTTAGTCTCTTCTACTTTACTGTAAATTTTTGACCAACTGATAGAAATCAACTGCTTGAGAGAAGTCATAAAAGCACACTTTCATGGAATCACAGCCACCCTAATTGCCTCGCAGACCAAATGCCCCTAAGTGAGGACCAATTCTGGTGCATACTTGCTAAGATGGCTAAATTCTTTTTCATATTCAGCCACCGATAAGCCTTTGCTTCAAATTCAGAACCCAAGCTCACTTGAACTTCCTATACATCTCTTGCAGAATATACTTCGCCTAAACTCGTGGACAAAGAACTCCCAAGTCATGGGATTTGGAACTTTGGACTTCTCAAAGCTAGTTTCACTAATCATATGCCTCACTGTAATAGTGAGATCGCACATGATACTCTCTAACTGGAGGAGTATCTAACCTCTTCTATCACTTTCTAGCTTTTCTAACTGTGACCCGGCTGGCTGACTCCTTCCCATGCTCGACCCATGGAATCTCCGTCCATGTCTTCTTACCGCGGTCTATTGAGCTTTAGGAGAGGTCAATCTATCCAAAACCCTAGCCATGTCTTTATGTATTATTCTCAGCAAGGCTTCAGGGCTAATTAGGTACATTACTAAGGTTCAAAGCCGATAACCTTTGTTCCTCGGGTTAACACTCAATGGACGATCCATCTATACAAAACACAAGGACATCCACACATCGCATCAACACATTACTAAACACAGCTTTCTATCACATATACTCTATTCCGCAGCCGCCTAAACCCAGGCTTTTCCGTAAACGCCAAACCTAGGCCTGATACCACTAAATCGTGATGCCCCAACTCCCCAAGATGTAAGTCGAAGTGAGGGGTCATTTTTTTTTTTCTTCACGATAAACTTTAAGGTTAAGTTCATATTCATATAATGTTAAACAATTAACTTGTATTATATTCTGTAGTAGCGGATTACAAAATATATATACAAGCTCCATATATGGGAATGTTCAACATTTACAATATTTACATTGTTTACAAAATTTCATATATAAAATAGACCTAAAGGTCTTCCAATGGACACCTATTGGATATAGCCTTTGACCGCTGATGGGATTGTCCGGTCCTCTCAAGGTTTCGTACCTACATGGATTGAACACCCGTGCTAAGCTTTTTACGCTTAGTGGAAATAATACACATGGACGACCTCACTCAGGTCACTACACTTCTATACAAATGCATATAACACATATAACATTTGGCGTATTCTTATCATTTCTCATATATATACTTCATAACCAACATTTCTTATCATCTTCCAAATACTTTTATGTCATCTCAGACTTTACTCTTGTTCTTGTAACTATATACTATCATCGCATAGCAAGTTATGCTTCTCATATCATGTCATATATTCTCTACATTTCATTTGCATATACCGATATTTTTATGTTTCATGTCTGTATAAACCTTAGAAGTGGATACAGGAAACTATAAGGGCCCGGGCGTTGTACCACTGCAAGGTGAAACAGCTGGTCTATATGACCCGAAGGCGCCGTTATCACCGGGCAGACGAGACAATGACCATCTATAAGGGCCCGAAGGCACTATGGTGACCCTTTCGGGGCCACCGTGATCCAAACGGGATCTATCTCATCGACCCAAACGGGACCTCGATATCAGAATTTGTATGCTACAGACTTGGTTTTCCCTAATAGGCATGCCCATCTATCCCTCTATCAGGCTCCCACAAATCAATATGTATTTTATGTCTTCAAGATATACCTCATATTCCTAATAATAATTATTTTGTCATTCTTAAGAATCATATGATAGAGATATACAATCATTTATTCATATCTTTCATTTTTCATATCTCATCAAATGCATAAATAACTATGCTTACCATGTATGCTTATGAGCTATTTATGAATTCATATGCATAAATAACTATGGTTATCTGTAGGGCCTACTGTTTTTCATGGTTTCTGGAACTAATATGAGTTCCAATTTTATAAAGCTATCTATGGATGTATTCTTGACTCAATGGGCTTTCCATAGAGTCTTCCAGAACCCAATCGGAGTGTTCGAATCTAAGAAGTTATGACCTTCCGGGTTGAGGTCATACGTAGTCACACCTGCATAAGTCGACTAATCGGATCGAGCTGATCCCACCTCAAACTGGATCCGACACCTCACGATCTCGACACCTTCTATCCTTTCGTGCACAGAATAAAATTTCACCAAATGCGGGCCTATAGAGTCTCAAGAACACCAATCAGTTCGGACGGCGAAGCCAAGACCTTCCTAAATTAAGAGGTCATATCGAATACACCCGCACTTAGCGCGATCTTTAATCGGATCGAGCCGATCCCACTGCAACTCGAGGATTTGACACCTCGCCCGACACCGCCATCCTCCCCGTGCATAAGGGAATAGATTCTTGACTCAATGGCCGATGAGTCCAAGTCCAAAACACCCGAATCGGAGTTACGACCTTCCGAAGTTGGAGGTCATACGTAGTCAAACCCACTAGATGAGGTCTCGTCGACCTCAGCCGTGACAGGTCGTCGACCTCTACTGCACACCCCCACAGCTAAATCCCGCCATTTGAATCAACAGCTAGGAGTAAAGACTCATTACTTGGTCTACGTGGGCTCCGAATTGAGAAATTAAAAGCCTAACATCAGTTCATTGATTTGGCTAACTACTTAGGAAGGACTCACTTCTAAATTCCTTTTACTGTACAAATCTAAAAATCAATTTAAGGTCCTGTTAGCTAGACCCAAACGCTGAAACTGGCAATCACTGGTATCGTTTGAGTTTGATCTCAAAGGACCATAACTTGGTCTACAGAGGTCCATTCCAAGAAATTATGTCAACATCAAGTTCATTGATGGGCACAATTTACTAGAAGATTTTACACCAAATTCCCTTTATTTCTGACCCAAAAACCCGTTCTAAGGTCCGGCTACTGCATGATCAAAATAGGGAATTTTCAGTTCAACTCAACTGTGACTTTCCCAAAACAGAGATCAAAGAATTTGAGTCTTTCCCCTAACTCAACCCTACACGAAACGGTGAAGCTTAGGAGCTCCCAAACCCAAACCATACACAGTAGAGTGGTTCTAAAACCATGTATCTAAACTTTCTAGACCAAAAATTAGACTTCCATACTCCCATAGCTTCCACATACAAAACTATACTCAAATTCCATACAATATTTCCAGGCTCATTACAACCGGTTACATGTATCCATACTCGCATCTTCTTCTTCTTCTTCTTCTTCTTCCTTTCTTCTCTCTCTGTCCAAGGTTTGCTCTCCCTTTTCCAAGACAAAATAAGATTTCTTTTTACTTTATCCTGTCAGATCTCTAATTCCTTTTATTTCACTTTGGCCCTCCAACTCTTATAATATTTGCAAATCACACTTACGATATTTTTACAATAGTTCTCAAATCTTCTTTATTATTTGTAATTTAACTTATGCATATTCCTACTTTTGTTTTTATCTTTTATTTTATTCCAGACAAATATACTATTAGTTTTATTATACCCTAAACATGTTATCAAACCGTTAGGGTATAATTTGGGGTGTTACAATTATTGGATACTTTTCTTAGTTTTTTGTTTCATTTTCTTTTCCAGATTTCTAATGCAAAGCTCTTATACCAAGAACTAAATAAAGGAAAATTTCATTTTGAGCATTGTCGGAATATATTGAGACTTCAACCAAAATGGAAGGAAGATTCCCAAAATAAAAAACCGATCAAAAAGAAATACAAAAGTCGTAGTCCTACGTTAGATAATCAAGTCAATTTTGAAGATGATAACATTATGAGTTCTGACTTTGTGGACTTACTGAGACCACCTGGGAGGAAAGCTGAAAAAGATAGAAAGAAAATGAAGGACAAAGATATGGAAAATGACTCAACAGGTTTGTGTGTGAACCTTTTACAAGAAATGAGAGAGGAGAAAAGGCAATTCAATGAAAAGAAATTGCAATTATTTGATAAGGCACATGTTCAAGGACAAGAGAGACTTGCTTTTGAGCAAGAAAAGTTACGATTATAACAAATGAAGGAGGATGAAAGGATAATGGCTATAGATACAGCTAGGATGCCTCAAAGGATAATATATAGTCATGAACATTTATTGAATAGTTGGCTGGTAGAGCTCGTCCTTCGGCAAGTTCTGTAAATAAAAAAGATCGGTCTAAAACATTTATGTCATTGTGTGATCCTGGTAGTCCAAAGAATGCATGACACATCCAAAGATCATATGAAGCTATAGCTTCTAACACTATTGTAGGTTCATGCACATGGCCAACATACATACCTTTCCAAGTAACTAGACAATTTTCCATTTCCAATGCATACAATCAATACTTCCTAACATTCCAGGAAACCCACGACTTTCACCTTCTTTTAATAATCTGCGAATATCAGATTGGTTTGGAGATCTTATGTACTTCTTTGGAAAAATTGAAACTATTGCTTTAACAAATTTTGTAAGACTTTCAATTGCGGTGCTTTCACCAATCCTTACATAATCATCAACATAATTTGTTGCAACTCCATATGAAAGCATCCTTAATGTAGCAGTAATCTTTTGGAGAGAAGACAAACCCAAAAACACAACAACATCCCTTTTTTGAACAAAATATGGGTCATGAGTTTCTACAGCAGATTGAATACGAAGAAAAAGATATCAACTCATTTGAAACCTCATTTGAAATAATTTTGAAGAATACACAGGATTTTCTCCAAAATAGTCATGAAAAAGCTTGTGATGCCCATGAACTCTATCATGCCATATATAGGCATGACCATAAACCGAACCACGATGTAATGATGTTCTCCTTTGTCTATTAAGTATCACTCCCATAGCAAATATCGTCATCTCCAAATCGTCATTTGAATCAGAATCTTCAAGAATAATATTGATCAAACCAGTAGAAAACATGGTGTAGTACAAAGGGAAAGAGGACGGGTGATTATTTGGAAGATGATTTTTTGTTCAGTTTGCGCATCAGATAAGAAATAACAAAAAAAGAAAGATCCACAGCAAAAAGGATTGTTTTTGTCCGGCCATTGTGATAAGGTGAAGAGAAAGAACAAGAGTTTTTGTGATTAATTTTTTGTGAAAATATTCAAAGAAAAGATATATGTCCAACCTTCATGATAGAAAAAACAGACTGGACAATTTGAGAGTGTGACTGATAAAAATATTAATTTGATTTATAAAGAAAGAAGAGGAAAAGTAATAAAATGTAAAAAGAGGGAAATATAGTTCAAAAAAAAATGAGGGAATACGATCTAAAACTAAGAAAGCAAATGAGAGAAAAAACTATCAATTAATGTTTTATGGAAAATAGCAAAAAAAGATTGAATTTAGAAAATACATTGAATTTGAATAAAATCTTCATTCTTTATAATGATACTTTTGTTATAAATATTTTAATGAATGACCATCATTATGAAAGGTCCTCGGTTTTTCACCTTAATCTTTTTGGCCTTCTCTTATTATAAGCTTATAAATAGGCCTTATCAAGTGGAATAAAGATCATCCTAAGTTTTCTTCTCCATCTCCTTCTCCTTATTTTATTTTTATTACAACACGTTATCAACACGATTCTCCTGAAGCGATAGGCAGTTTCGGACATTTGCTAAAACTCGCTCCACCCCAGGTCTGCCCAAATTCTGTTTGTTGTTGATTTGTTTGAAAAGTTTTTCCTATATGTACTTTGCTGGCATCTAAATTTAAGTTCGAGATCGCTGAAATCCTGTAAATTGATTTCCAATCGCTAGATTCTTTTTTTTTTTTTTTTAGTTCTCTACTTAATATTTGGGAAATTGATGGCGTTTATTTTTGGATTTGTTCACATTGTTTTTGTTATTATTTTAATAGTCAAAACAATAAAATGAGATACTTTGAATTCCAGAATAATTCAATTTTGTCATCATTCCAAATGAATTTTGTAAAACTCTTTGAATTCACGGAGAATTCACATTGCAATAATTCCGTAAGCACTAGCTTTCTAACCCTTGAATTCTAGCAGACCATTATTGCAATAATTTAAAATAAATTTTGCAATATAATTTGAATTTCAAGAATTTTGCATAAAACTATAATTCCAAGGCACAAGTCATTTATTTTAGATTCTTGAAAAACATCTATATTTATTTATTTCTTCTTGTTAAATTTTGATCATTTTTATTACAATTTTTTTTTCCTATTATTTTCAGAATATGTTCCTATTATTTTCAGAATATGTTTAATTCGCAAATTATGAACTGCTGCTCTGAAGAGTCAGCAACAACTACTTATCCCTGATTTTAGATGCAAATACACTTAGATGCTCGAACCCGGAGAAACCATCAAAGGAAACTCAGACAGTGCAATCCCTTACAGATCTGCACATTTGAAGCTTTAATTTTCCTTCGCCACTCATCTGATGCAAGTCTCAAGAATGAATACCTTACTGCAAAAGACCCATTGTCCCCACAGAGTTTTTGGGTAAAATAATCTCTATATAATTCAATTAAAAACAACAATACCTCAAAGCAAGATAATGATTATTTGATTTCATGTTTTCCACTTTAAGTCCTGTTATTTAACACAATTCCCGCTATTTAAGATTAGTCTAATAGCTAAAGTTTGGCTGAGAAGACCACCGATGAGGATATGTTCAAAAAACTTTACTATCTTTCTAATGCTCCTCTAATGTGCTCCCAGCAACAATACAGACGCCAATGTAAATGATTCTAAACTGATTGCATGTCCCCTTGTACCTTAAAAGAATAACGAGCTTTACTCAAAATCATCAACTTCACCCTAATAGTCTAAAGTACTCAAGCAAATGCTATACTTTTGTGGTAACCCAGCAAACAAGTATTACAACAAAAAATGGCCGACTATGGGGAAAGGATCTAGGACGTGGTGGTGGTCAGGAAGGCACGTGGTAATGGACCTGTGATATCATAACAACTGCCTTCAAAATAAGGAAAGGCAATTCCACCATAGCTTCCGCAAATCCACAAAAATCACCACTAGATATCACCAACGCCAAACAAGATAATACGTGCAGATGCACATGATCAGTCATACACGCACCTATCGTATTGTACCTAAACATTCGCTGATTCTACCGGGGTTCCAACTAAGACAAAGGCAAGAATATTGAAGTCAATTTCCTTGATGATGATGGTGGAGGTGAGTGGATTCGACCCACTTTGATGTTTATGATTCGAGATCCTATCGGGAAATATTTCCATTCAATTAGTGATAAAGTATGTCAATTCGATTAGTCTTTTATTTATTTTCATGTAATTCTTTCCACACGTAACCTTCAATGCTCTTTAAAGATTTGCATATTCTTCTAAACCTTATTTTTATATATCTTTGAAGAAACATGATGCCTTCACCACTGACACCCGGGAGTCCAAATCCACTGAGGATATTTGTCTAGCAGATCAGCAACTCATTCTATTCTCAAATAAAGAAGTATTTTCCCAATTAACATTAGCCCTTCCTAAATGCTTTTGGCTTACTGTATTTCTAGTCTTGTCAACCCAATCAGGTCTTAGGAGCCACTCTCCTATTCTGGCCATGGTATTATTCTCTACCTTCAAGATGCCCTTTATTCACCCCAACCAAACCCAATTACTTAGTTTTAAAGATATCCATCGAATGGATACCTATCTAGAAACAATGGAGCGCGATGAAACTACTCGAATTCTCCCTCATTACCCAACTCAAGGATAATAAAACAGGGCCCTGAAAAATCATGATCATTAGAATGTGTGTGGTTTATATCTCACCACCATTAACACTGCTGAATCTTATGCAAATTCTAAACCCAAGTTCGGGTGAATTCAATCCCAATGCTCATGGCATGAACGTACTGGCCTGGTCCAGCACCTTATGCTTAGGCGTATACTTCATCAACCCACGGCCATTCCTCAACACTAGTCATAAGGGTCTTGTAGTCACACGGACATAATTGTCTTCGCCGTACTCATGAAAGCTATCACTCGACCTTCTTCCCTCAAAGTTGGGATTCCGGGCCACCTCAATTTCTAGAACGACCAAGGAGACATTCAGGACCCATCGACCCAACCAGTGGACCATTTCTCGTTACTTTATGTTTCTGCTGATGGTCACTGTCGTTCTGATGAGCCATCAAACGATCTCTCTCTCTCTTTTTGCTTATGCTCATTTACTTGGTAATAAATTATCAAACTCCGCGCACATTTTCCTGATCATCCTATTAAGACTATCCGTTTGGATAATGCTGGTGAATTTTCTTCTACAGCTTTTCATGACTATTGCATGTCCCTGGTACAGGTCAATATCCTCAAGAAACATACACCCATGTAATTGCTAATGGACTAGTTGAATCTTTCATTTGGCAGATTGTAATGAATGCTAGACCATTACTCTGGCCAACTTCAAATTACCTTTATTCGATCGGGGCATGCCTATCGTATACAATTTAACCGATTTCATCCTATCGTGATCATGATTTTCTCCTTTACAAATTGTTTTCTAGGTCCCAACCAAATATTTCCCATTTGGCCGTGTCTGCTGTGTAGCTTATGTCCCTACTTCCTCCAAAACAACGCTCTAAATGGGTCATCAACGCATCGGTATTTGCGTAGTTTTCTCCATCGATTATCCATTTACCTTGAGCCTTTAATGTAATCTTTACCGCCTCGCTTGTATATTGTCATTTCATGACTGCTTCTCGCCATTAGGGGAAGATAAGCAAAAAATTTAACAAATGGCATGAAATTCATTTGGAATTATAATTCAACACGTCGCATCTTGATCCTCATATTAAAGAACCAACTAGAAGTTCAAAGAATCATTCATTTACAAGATCTTGCATCAATTACCGATGCTTTCAATGATCCCAACAAAGTATTAAAAAGTCACATTCCAACCGGTTAATGCACTTAGCGCCACATTGGAGATCCCCTAGATTCGGGGAAATGCCATAGTCACATTATCTGAAAACCATGTTCAAAACGTGGAAGACCGATTTATTCTTAAAAGATTCTTTCCCAAGGAAGTAAAAACCAATGTCGCTGGCTCCTGTAGAGTGGCACTTTTGATGAAATTGCCCTCAAAGCCTATTACACACGTCGCCCCGTTGAGCCAAACATATTGTTAAGGTTAAAGGAAATACTATAAGAGAAAGTAATAATCGACCACCATTCTCTATAAATGAAGAGATTCTATAAATTATATGAATCAAGGGAGAAATATGGGACCGTAGGACATACTCTTGTCAACAATGTTTTTCTTCCAAGCGGCACATGGGGCATCATGCAGCCAGGTCAATGATCAGATCCATAAATTGTAAATGAAATGTCGAAATCGATATGATTTGGGAAAATGGAAAGAAGCACCAGCAGAACCGAATTGTTTATCTAAAAGGGAGGTATTTGACCCAGTGAGTCTACCAATTTGAAAATGCTAAGCTTGTTGATACACGGGCCTTGCACGAAAAAAGAAATGAAAAATAATGAAATCATACGATATAAAGCTCGCTTTGTTGCACAAGGTTTTCACAAAAAGACCCGACATCGACTATGAGGAGACATATTCACCAAAGAATGGATGCAAACCCACATTTAGATATTTAATACATTTAGCGCTTCGGCTGCCTAGAATGCATTTGGATGGATGCAGTTGTCACAAAAGATATTTGTATGGATCCATAGATAGTGGTATATAAAGGCTTAGAAAACCCTAAAGGATTTATATCGCTCGAAGCAAATTTTCAAAACCACATGGTATGTATTCAATAAAGTTGTAATCTATCTCTTGTAATGTGACTCAAACACCGTCTAACGTGGTACAATCGCTGAGCAATACTTATTGAAAGAAGGATATGTAACAATTCAATCTACCCATGTGTATTTATCATAGAAAATTAAGTCGGGCTGACAATTATAGCAAGAGCAAGTGGATGATTTGAATCTAAATGTAGTGGACCCCGAAGGGCTTCTAGAAATCGCTAATTATTTAAAGAAGGAATTTTGAGATGAAAGATCTACGCAAGACCAGATACGCCCCGTACCATAGACGAGTATTTTTTAAAATGGAATTTTTGTCCATCAATCAACATACACTGAAAAAATCTTGAAGCGCTTTTACATAGACAAGGCCCATCCCCTTAACTCCCCTATGGTTGTAAGTGATTCGTGCCACAAGAAAAAGCTATGAATCAACAAAATTTATAATCTCTAATTACTTCTAATGAAGCAGAATTCATCAGAGTATAGCGCTTTAGGATCTAACACATGATGGGTTTTCTTCGTAATTAAATGATTTTTGCGTAGGCTCAAAATGGTGAATTTGTTTTGGGAGCCTTAGATTTGGTGTGAAAAGTGTGTGTGAGCTCATGTCAAGGGAAATTGAAAAATAAAACTAAAATAAACTAAAAAATAAAGTAAAAAGAAATCCTTTATGTCGGGTTGCTAGGTCAGGGTTGATGTGGTTACAAAGAGGTCCCTCTGCTTCATTTCTCATTGGGAGGATAACTCTATACCACCTCTCGAACCTGGATTCTATTTAACTTTAAAAACTAAACCCTAATAATTTTCCTTTGATAGAAAGCATTTCTTTAGCATTTATGGTTCTGTGCTGAAAATCTATCACCTTGACCCATCCTACAATGATTCGTAAAGGGTAACTAATGAATCTCAAGGATCTTAATAATAAGCATCCACCGAACCCCAGCAAGATTACTGGCATTGATCAATGAGGATACTCCATAAAGTGGAAAATATAACCCTTAACCTACCCAAAGGGCTCAGAATAGAAATCCAATGGACATCGCTGTACTTCCAAGCCAAGAACACACTCGAACCTTAAAAAGCTCCCAAGTATCACAAAAGAAAGATAAAGAAAAGCTTTAAACCTAGAGTTGTAAATTAGGGAACCAAAATGTCAAAACCTGCTACGTGAAAAACAAGGGAACAAAATGCAAACCTTACTTCCCAAGCCTAGAAACCCTCTTCTTCAAGGTTAAGAGGCTTTAGCCAAACATCCTTTGAGTTGTCATCCTCAAAGGGTGTGTTTGGTTGCCTAGAAAGTGAGAGAAAGAGGAAAGAGAAGAGAGAACGTGAAGGCCAAAAACAGGGGCCCGTACTGGAGAATGCTTCGAATTAAAGTTAGGTTACAAAATGTTCACAAAATGTCTAGAGACAGCCTTACAAACAAATTCGAAAATACCAATCTAACTCTAACTAAAGATAATTAGTAGCGAATTTTCCAGCTTGTAGCGAATTTTTCCTCCTGTTCATCACTGTTGGCTACTGTTCCATTGCTCCTGCTGCTACTATTCACGCCGCACTATTCTAGCTTTCTGCTTGATATTTCATTCACTGTCAAATTGATAGAAACCATATGAACGACAAATCAACTGACTTTGTTATGATTGGATTGGATACTTATCATTTGTCACCGGTAAAACTATCAAATTTCTGTATCGCGTGTGGTCACTCCAACCATGGTGGGCTTGGGAGGATGCAACCAGGTCAGGCAGCCTGGGACAGGAGGTCCACTGGGAACCCGGAAGCAGAATAACAGGTGGTAAGGCAGTAAAGCTCTCAACCTAAAAGGGCAGAGAATGGTTGGGTGGTGTGTAATAGGGCAAGGTCCACAAAATAAGAACAGGTGTGGCACAGCTTAATCACACCTCCCTCCCAGGAACCACTGTGGCACATACAGAGAGCACATATATGTAGAGACAAGGTCCCTTAGCAATGCAAGAAGAAAATAAAAAAAAAACATAAAACTATAACAAAATTATGCTTACAAGGTTGGGTGGGTCAGTGTTGTCAGAAGGCAATGCTCAACCTCAATGAAAATTACCTAAACTAGCCTAATGACTACCTCGAGAGAATGAATGCTATACAAAATGGAGATCAAAGAGCTTCCTTCTCACAGATCAACTGAATTTCACCAAAATCTATGTTTACTTGATTAACTTCAAAACAATAAACCCGCCAACAAATTCTCCCAACTAAGTTTAATGGTCACAACCTAGTATGCTAATCAACTAAATAAATCAGACTCCACCTCTTATTACACAATTCTTTTAGTTAGGTGCAATGCTAAGGAATCGACTTAACAAAAAGTCCAAGCTAAATCAGGATTCACGATGTCTCCCAACCGCTAAGGTTTAGGGGAACCGTTTACAAAGATTCGGTCAACCACAAACTCCTTCGTTTCACCCGACCGGTCGATTTTCTAGACTCCAACACCTATAACTTGCTAAACTTCACCCATCCACCGTGTAGCAAACACTAAAGCCGTCTAAACCAATCACAGGCAATTAAGTGCCAAGGCTTTCGCCATAAACCTCTAATTTGTTCGTTTCATGTTGCCAAATTTTTCTTCTTTTTCTTCTTTTCTTTTTTGTCGCTTTTCTTCTTTATTTTAAAGACACATTGTTTTTCATGGGGTCCGCATCCCATTCATATAACTCACTAAAAGGGTTTGTACCCAAGAGGGTTTTGTGTTGTTTCTTAGCCTATCATTGAGACCTAATGTGCTCGGTGTGTGGTTAGCTAAAGGTGGAAGAAAAAGGTTAAATACAACAAGAATTCAACTAATCATTCACTCAACTAGGCATGGGACCAACTAACAAAAGATAATGACAAAGTCAACTTTTTCAAATCTGTAGGCTGTGCAAAAACACACAATAAAAAAACAAAAAAAAAATGGTGCAAAATAAAACTAACTAGCATGACATTGACTAAAACAAAAAGACTTTCAAAATATAAACAACACTTTCTTTCCCACTCCTCCCTCATGCTCTCCCTCTGGCAACCAAATTGACACTGGTCTCTCAATGTGGCCATGGAGGAAGCTTAAGGAGTGTGCTTGACACTCCTTGGATAAAGATATCAGCTTGACAGATGATCTCAAGCTTCCATCACCCTCATTCATCTGCTCAGCTCAAATAAACAAGGTTAGAGGAAGAAAAAGAGAGAAAAAGTGACCAGCTTGGAGATTTTGAAAATTACACCTAATAAAAACTAAAGTGTTATTTCTGGTTAGATTTATATTCTACACTCTAAGATTTCCAATAAGACCAAGAACGCCTAAAAACGGAGTCTGGACGGTGTTATACTCAAAACAAAATCGGGAGACAAAAACAGGAGATTTTCGCTATGTAGCTGAAAATTCTCTCCGCTTTTTCCTTCTTTTCCCGATCTTCACTCTTGTCAAACTTTACCAACCCCAAAATTAATACAAGAAAAAATTAAGAAAAATCATAGAAAGTGAAAACAAACTATAACAAAGATTAACTTAAAATTAGAGAAAATCTAAAAATAAAAATTAAAGAAATCAAAATAAACTAAAAACAAAAACAAAAATAAAATAAGAAAATCAAACAAAATGAGTGAACTTTGTTCATCAAACCAGCTTGCTCGTGTCTTGTCCAAGGGTGCTGGGGAGGAATTGGTGGATGAAATGTCGAGGTTCGTGCTCCAACCGAACCAAGACCAATCCATCCACTATGCCATGCAGATGTGTAAATCGCTTATTGTCTTTGATGTGTAGTGGTAAAGGCTTGTACAATGACCACTAATTTCTTGAAGCTCGCGTGACGTGCAAGGTAATCAGGTGGCCTTAGTTTTACCAACTCTCTCAGGTGTAAACTGTGTTGCAGGTATAAGCAGGATATGCAATGGTTCAAGATAGAGTGCTACTGGTAGTGGGTCAGTAGTGGCCCGGGTATCATGAAGTGGGGTTCACTACGTGGGAAATGGTTTCAGAACATGCTTTTTAGGCTCTTCCATTACTTCTTTTCCACTCCGCCTCTCAATTATAAGGGAAGGATTTCTTCTTTCTTCTCCCTCGAAAACAATGAAAGACACATATCCGAGGATCTCGCACAACCCTTCACAATTCAATAAAAATCCTCTATAAGCCCCCGGGTGTGGTTGCCGGTTGGAGACCGCTCCTACCATGGTGTCACTTTGGCACTCTTCCTCCGTGGACATTACCGATCGATGAGGTTTTCTACGAGTTCGCAGTCGTCCCATTTATGCTCAAAGTCATTTTTCAACCCATCTAATTTCTTGTTCAAATTGTCTTCCACAGTGACAATTCTCTTATTCGAATGGTCATTAATCCCCTTCTGCTCTACCACAAAGTCATCCACTATCTGGGTAAGGTCCAAAATGGCTTGTTCAAATGGAGTGGATCAATCGTGGGTGGCCGAGGTGACTGGGAGTCAAGCATAATATGGAGGTTCAGGAGGTGCATACTGGTGGGAGGTCTCGTTCCTGGCGAGGAATTCAGGTGATCTCCCAACTATGGTTGTAAGTACTACCATATAGAACTCATCTATTGGGCTTCTATAAATTCCTCACACCTATATTCATTTGGATTCTCTCCACTGTTGTCGACTTGTCATGGTCGGTTTCGTAATCCTCATGGACATATATGCACTAGGTTACCCCCGCCACATGCCGACCGTGACCGGGTCCCTCTTCCATCGGGTTCAAATTCAACCTGATTAAGAAACCTCATCCCACCGGGAACACGAACCCCTCGCAACAAGAACAAAGCAAACACCAAACAAGGAAAAAAACAACTCTACCAAAAGGTAGTTAGGCTAAAACAAAATAAAAAATTAAACACGTTGAAAACACTAAAAAGATATATATATACAAGAAAATTCACACTTGTGATGAGGATCACGCAGTGCTCACATGTCATTTGCACTTAGGCACCATCCCTTAATCCGCGACATTCGATTCAGGCTACGCAAGTGTTATGAATCAACAAAATTTATAAACCTAAATTACTCCTACCGGCCGTAGTGTGAACACTACAGAGATCACTACTTTAGGATCAATGGATGGGTTTTCTTCTGCACTACCGATTTACAAGAGGCTCAAATGGTGAATTTGTTTTGGATTTTAGGATTTGGTGTAAAAGTGTGTGGAGTCGATGTTGTGGAAATTGAAAATAAAACGAAATAAACTAAAAATAAAGTGTAAAAAAGAAATCTCAAGTGGGTCATTGCTAGGTCGGGTTGATGGTTACAAAGAGGTCCTCGGGTCTACTTCTCATTGGGAGGATGACCTATAAATAATTCCCGAACCTGATCTTCATTTAACTTTTAAAAACTAAACCCTAATAATTTTCCTTCGATTGAAAGCATTTCTTTAGCATTTATGGTTCCTACAATAAAATCTATCACTCACTCCATCCTACAATGATCTCGTAGTAACTAATGAATCTCGGATCTAATAATAAGCATCCACTCGAACCCTAAAATATTACCAA
Organism: Tetrastigma voinierianum; assembly: GCA_016808115.1. Classification (NCBI taxonomy): domain Eukaryota; kingdom Viridiplantae; phylum Streptophyta; class Magnoliopsida; order Vitales; family Vitaceae; genus Tetrastigma; species Tetrastigma voinierianum. Next base: position 175,276 of record JAEQBH010003063.1, read on the forward strand.
GTATTAATCAATGATGCATCTACAAAGGAAAATATAACCCCTTAACCTACCTCCGCAAGCCAGAAGGCAACGATGGATATCAATGTATCTAAAGCCAAGTACATTGAACCCTAAAAGCTTGCCAAGTATCACAAAGAAAGTACATCAAAAAGCTTTCAACCTAGAGTTGTAAATTGGGAACTAAAATGTCAAAACTCAAGGGTGGAAAAACAAGGGGAACAAATGCAACCCGCTCTCCCAAGCCTAGCAACCCTCTTCTTCAAGGTTAAGAGGCTTTAGCCAAACATCCTTTGAGTTGTCATCCTCAAAGGGTGTGTTTGGTTGCCTAGAAAGTAGAGAAAGATGAGAGAGAAGAGAGAACGTGAAAGCCAAAAACAGGGGCCCGTACTGGAGAATGCTTCAAATTAAAGTTAGGTTTCAAAATGTTCACAAAATGGCTTATATAGCCTTACAAACATGTGAAAATACCAATCTAACCTAACTAGTATAATTACAATGAGGGTAGAAAAGAGAAAAACCAAAAACGGGGTCGTTTGAAGAGCTGAAATTTTCGCTACAAGCAGAAAATTTCGCTACATAGCGAAATTTTCACAGGTTAGAATAAAATTCGCTATGTAGCTTAATTTTCCACTTTTAGCTTAATTTTTCCTCCTCGCTCATCACCGGCTACACTGCTCCATTGCTCCCCACTGGCTTACTATTCACGCCGCACTATTCCATTTCCTTCGCTTGATATTCTTCATTCTCGCCTTGTCAAAATTGATAGAAACCATATGAAATTAATGCAAATCAACCCACTTCATATGATTGATCGACACGACGATTCGCTTCCAATTCTTGCAAAACTACAAAACAAATTTCCTAATGCGATCGGCACAATAGGGACCCTAACATGTCGAATTGGTTAATTATAACAATTAGTATACAAAAAGCGCTCAAAACCTATTAAAAATAGGTTCAAAATAAAGACGCTTAGAACTAATCAAGCAGGCATCCTCGTCGACAAGCACCCATTTCGTCCTAGTTAAGAGAATGAGAAACTCCGTCCGTATATCATACTATGAAATCGAGCACACGTATTAAGAATCAGACAAGGCCGTACATACTTTTCAAATCGAACTCATTTGCAAGATATAAATCGCCTACTCTTAGGCATTAACTGAGTAAAACATTTATCGAGATACCTTCGTGGGAACAAGTGATATGTGGCTCTTATTCCAGTACCAAAACCGTAGTTACTGTTATACTGATGCAGTGATACCTTTCTGATCCCCATAAGGCTCGATCACAATCGTGATATGTATTTACTGCTATGACATCACATTCTCGAGATTTGTTAAGCAAACCATGGTGGCAACCTCCTCCAATCATTCAGCTATTAGCAATACACGAGGCAAGCGTGATTTATGCGGTTAAGATCCATGATTCAACATATTCGTGACTCTAGTGGTCTTTCTTATTTCAAACACAAAGAACATTATTATAATAAGATAATACCGCTTGTATTGCACAACTCAAAGGCGGATACATCAAAGGAGACCGAACCAAGCATATTTCTCCAAAATTCTTTCACACGCATGAGCTTCAAAACAATGGTGAGATTGATATACAACAAATCAGGTCTAGTGATAATCCTGCAGATTTATTCACTAAGGCATTACCTGCTGCAACCTTCAAGAAATTTCTACGCCTAAATCGGAACAGAGGGGCTCAAAGATCTCCAAATTGAGATATTATTACATTGGGAGTCTGAATACTCAAGGTGTAATCGTACTCTTTCCTTCACTATGCTTTTGTTCCATCGGGTTTTTCCTAATAAGCGTTTTAACGGCGTTAGTTTATACTTCAAAGCATACGTACTTTTTCTTCACTATATTATTCCACCGCTTCCAAGTAGCTTTATCGGCGACGTTCTTCGACGCACACATTCAAGTAAGTCATATAAATATTTTTAATTAATGACCATCATTATGAAAGGTCCTTGGCTCTCTATCGAACCTTTCTGACTTTCATTATGTTCTCATAACAAAGTTCTTTATCAAGCACTAATAAAACGACTGTCCTAAGTTTTCTTCTCCATCTCTTTCTCCTTATTTTATTTCTATTACAACAACTTTCTTCTTCTTTTTTTCTTTTTTTTTAAAAGAAGTAATGATACTCTTTATTTATACAAATGATACTCAATAAAATTATTTAAAAATAAATAAATAAATAAAAGAGGTAAACACGCAATTGGGAACAACCGGTTTTCCGGATCCGTGGACAATTGCTTTACGGCCACACGGCAAATCAGAGGGGGCTGCCAAACGACTAAACCAGGCGTCGCGTGGATAATTTGCAAGACACAAACAGACAGTGAAAGAGATGGAACCGGTGAAAGAAGACGAAGAAGAGTACGGATGGAGGGAAGTGCAGCTACCGTCGCTGATTCCGGTGGTGCCCCCGCCAGAACTCGGGAGAGAGACCGGCGAGAGGAGGAGAGGCCGTGACATCATCGTCGCCGTCGATCATGGTCCCAACAGTAAATTAGCCTTTGATTGGACTCTTATTCACCTCTGCAGACTCGCTGATACCATTCACCTTGTCAACGCTGTATCCAGTATGTCTCTTTTCATCTTCATATTCGTTTAGATTTCTGTTTTCGATTTTGTTTTTTGCCTAATTTTCTCGGTTTTATGTCAGGTGTGTCGAATGAGGCTGTTTATCAGTCTAGTCAATTGCTTATGGAGAAGCTTGCGGTAGAGGCTTTTGAAGTTGCCATGGTGAGTAGCTCTGTTCCTTCATAATTGTGATCGGAAGGACGAAATCGCATTTCTTTATTCCTCATTTTTAATGCCAGAAATGAGGAGTTTCAAAATTTTTATTGATTTCGTTACCTATCCCTTTGTTTCGTAGTTTTTTTTTTTTTTTAATGAAAGAAGATTACCTAACAGAGAACTTACAAACAAGATTGGAAAGAGAACCATAATAATCATGAAAACTAATATTTGTAAGGAAATTTGACCACCAAACACTTGAATCTAAACTACTAAGCCTTTTTTAGCTAGACAATATCAGCAGTTCTATTTAGCTAGACAATCTAAACTACTAAGCCCTTTGTTTCGGAGTTGGTACATGCATATACCTTCACTCCTCCATCCTTTTTTTATTTATTTTTATCCCCCTCTGAATAAAAACACTCATGAGTGAAAATGTGGGGAAAGAAAGGGGGCAAACTTATGGGTTAAAAACACAAAAATGAAGAATAATATGGAAATTTTTTAAGTTAATAGTTTTGTTTGTATTTCTTTATTATATATTCTTTTCTGTCACATTCTCCAACTCAAAGTAAGATTATGTAAATAAAATTCCAACTACATGATTGGGAGGTTAGGATTATTAGACTATTTTGTGCCTCCCTATGCTAGTGGGTTATATATATGGTGGCAATTTTATAAAAAAAAATTGAAGTAGATTGTTCAGGATTTTTTTTTTTTTTTGGGGGTGGTTTGTGGTTGGTGTTGGTTCTCATTATCATTTTCTCAAGATATGCAGTTGGTGATGGTGCCTTCCTTGGCTCAAGCAATTCTATTCTGGTTGGCTAATTTTTTTAACCCCTTTACCGAGTGGCACCACCTTTGTCCTAACAAATTGATTTTATTTAGCATATAGGTATCTCTAATTCTGCAATCGGGTTTCAGTTCCTAGGACTTAACAATATCAAATTTTTGTATCGCATGAACAAAGTTGTTTATGTACAAGTGAAATCCTCTATTGAAAAGAATCTTAGTTAATTACCCAAACACCAATTTAACAAATGCCTGTGTTTTTCTTACCATGGTTAAATTATTTACATGCAATCAATTGTTTGCTAATTCTTGGTTCCTGATAACATGCTCTGAATTCAACACTTTATATGTACTTATAAGCTCCTGTCATAAACATATTCCACCTGCCTAATCCCTGTTTCCTGTTACCCAAATTGATCATTTGCTTTCTTTGATGTTCAGTTAAAGGTGGGCCTTGATCAAATTAGATAAACCTAAACCAAACTGTTTGAGAATAAATAAAAGTTGGCAGAACTGCTTGTATGAACAGTGTCCTTGGTCAACTATGAGTGAAGATTTTTACAATAATACCGTTTTAGTATGTGAATATCTTATCAAGGATTTTGTATAATTTACATGGAAGCAGGTGAAGACTGTGGCTAGGATCGTAGAAGGGGATGCAGGTAAGGCAATTTGCAAAGAAGCACAAAGGATAATGCCAGTAGCGGTAGTGATGGGTACTAGAGGCCGAAGTTTACTTCAAAGGTTTTCTCTCTCTTCTCCCTGTGTGTAATTATACTTAAAAAATATATCTTATTCTGGGTACAGTGTGCTGCAGGGAAGTGTGAGCGAATATGTCTTCCACAACTGTACAGCAGCGCCTGTTGTGATTGTTCCTGGGATTGGTATTATTTTCAATTTATTAAACCCTTGAATTTCTTTTATTGAGTTTAAATTTTTGAGGAATTTACATGCAAGTAATTGTTTGGATTTTAGAAGAAGCTTGAGACCCTTAAAGTGGTGGAACTATGGACAGATACAAAACTGTAAGTCTTGAAGAGTCATGCATTTCTAGAACAGCTTGGTTGCTAGTGAATCGTAGTTGAGCTTGGGCAGAAGACAAAGTTGGGTTTGTCATTTATGTAGTCTGAAATGCAAGATATATTTTTCTTTTCGTATTCTATGTGAATTGCACTAAATTTGTGTTGTTAATTGATATCTTTGTATTAGCTGGATAAATGAATCTAGGATCTGAGGTTTGATTTATGGTTCTGTTTAGGTGTGCATATTTATTAGATGTCTATTCTTATCTGCATGAGAAAATTTTGGCCTTCTCAAATTCATTAGATGAGGAATATTCAAGTTTGAGAACTTTGCTTTCCAAGTGATTTAGCTAGCCTGCACTCAGCTGCCTTCTAACCATCCCAAGTTGTATTAGAACCAGTCCACTGCAATTGCTGGTTCTTACTTTCCCAAACTTCTAGAGATTGAAGAGCATTCTTCCTCAATTTCTGTCCTCTGGAAGTATCAGATCAAGCTTTGGAGGGAAAAAAATGAACATAGCACTTGCCTATCTTCCCAAATACATTTGCATCTTTGCATTCTAGGTTCAGCCTGTTCAACTTTCCTTGAGAAATAACCATGAAACTGTGGACAGCAATTCCTAATGAAAATTTTCAACAGAGGGAGTGTAAAGCATAGCCACTGCAAAAATCTGGAAGAACCAAATGAAATGATTGCTCAAAGAAAATGCTCATGGCCAATGAAGCTAGAAACTGTGATGGGATAGACCAATTTATTTGTCCACCAATATAGATTACATCCCTTGCTCTGGAACCATAATGCGATTTGAGTGTATTTATATATATTAACATTGATCTGATAGTTCATTCAAATTTATGACATTATGTTATTAAATTTTAACTATAATCTCATTACAAATTTAATTTGGAAATTTTATGCTTACATATAATCCAGTTACTTATTCCGATATCCATATTCCATCCAGGTTGTGTACCTCCACTACCTTCTCATTCAATTGAGATGTTATGAAAAGAATCTTCAGTGGAATTTAGTGCTTGATTGTTTTTTTTTTTTTGTATATATATATATATATTAATTAGTTTATGGCTTAAGAAATGTTGGCATGAAGCATGGGCAAGTGCAAATGCTTTTTTAATCTATCAAAAAAAAAAAAAATGAAGCATGGGCAAGTGCATGAAAATGTTTCTGCAGCACTACTGATCTTCATGCTAATTGGACAGATATTCTCTATTCCCTAGTTCTCTTGATGTGTTACTAGTTGATCAATCCATCCGGAACAAGAAAAAGAAATTAAAAAAAAAAAACCCAGCACTGAGACTTTGTTAAGTTTGCTTTCCATTTATTTTCTCTGTCCCAATCATTCCAATTCTGAAGTCAAATCTTTAAGATGGCTTACTATAATTGTATTATTACTCCTTTTAAAGCAGTAAGCTGCAATATTGATTATAAACCCTGATTCTTTTACTTCAGTTTATGATTCAGTGAAAGAAAGGATCCTGCTAATTTCAATCTTTTATGCCGATTTAGATGCTTGTGGAAACTGTTGACCTATAATCAGCTTTCATTTCCAAAAGTTTGGTTTAGGCTTTCGGATTTATCACTTGTACGGCTCATGGATCACATTACCTTTTTGCCTAATTTCAATTCAAATATCTCACTAACAGTAACACAATGTCCTTAACCTTCTGCTACTCAGTAGGACTATGCAAAAGAAAACCCTAACGCAACATTGGTCATATTCCAATCGTATTATCCTAGCTTGAAATTTGACAGGTTTGCTTTGTAGCATCCTTAGGGCAAGTTTGGTTCTTCATTTTATATAGGACGCAGACAAGCCTGGGATTCCTGATTATTTTGAGAATCAGGCATGGGTCCTTTTGATCTATGCTTGAGACTTTGCTGGGCATGGCCTGGCCTGGCCTTGTACTGCCCAACAAAATCATAGTTGAGTTGTTCCAGCAATGACAAATTTGAGGACTATCCAACTATGGGCCTTTCACCCAACAATTAGGATGAGGTTGAACAAACTTCCTGTGCTGGCCTTGTTTGGTTTCTTCTTAATAACCAAACAACCATCGGTTTTTTAGGATCATGTTAAGGACATTTTTTAGGATTCTCATGCGAAGAAAAGGATAAAACTCAGGAACTGACATAACATTTCTCCTAACAAGTATTGGCTCTTGAGAGTTGTACTCATATCTGCACATGGCCGAGAGAATCTGTGTTTGTGAGTTTTTAGCATTTATTCTTTGGAACTGCGTTGTGTGAAAAGTTAGAAGAGTGGTAACCTCTTTAACAAGGGAAAATATCACACCAGCTTAAGTGGACCCAGGAAAGAGAAAAGGCAAAATCATCTCTCTCCATCCATGAAGCAAAGAGAATCAAAGAGATCTTGCCTATGGATTGGTCTGGCCCACCCCTCTCACTATTATGTATTGCTTGAAAACGAAGGAAAGCTCAGCTTCCTACAAATCCAAGGGACAAGAAGATGCAGTTAAGGTGCAGGCAACGTCTGGTGGGGCCTGCCCTCTGCAGCGGCAACCCAACACTGAAAAGCTCCTTTCTTAAGCTTTAAATCTTGAATGAGAGGATCAAGTCTGTCTGTTAGAAATATAGAAGAATTAGAACTTCTCATAGTTAGAGAAGTCTATCCAAATTGGTGCCTTTTGTATACCACCTGTATGCATTGGATGCATCCCTTTTTTTTAGGTGCTGTTTAACATATTCTCTGCTTGCCTATCAAAGAAAAAAAACAGGAACTTCATCTAAATTATGCTTGCCATTGTATTTGTTTATGTTCCCGAAACGCCACAAGTTGCTTATAAATTTATTCCAAACATTCTACCTTAACAAACTGCATCCAATCCTACCCAAGACCACTAAAAAAAAGTTCAAATTCTTATATACCAAACAAAAGAGGAAAGGGAAAGAAGTAATCTTTGATTGATGTTCCCTTTCTACCTCTTTGACATGTTGTGTAGAAAAACTTTTGAACTGACCCTTTATATTTTTGCGTAATCCTAGTAGGGCTCTTTTACTTTTTATAATGTTGCATACACCATCTCATAATGCTAAGTTAATTGTGACCATTTGAAAATCAGAACATCATAGATGAAGATAAAGGATACAGAGCTATTAGTCATTGATAATGGCTATATTCAAATATTAGAAGACTTTGGAAAACTTGTCGTTTCATTGTCTCTATAACTATTTTAGGTAAATAAAGATAAAATTGATAAGTGTCTAAAATGGCACAAACTCAGCTATAGGGAAAGTGTAAAAGAGTTACTTATAAACAGAATAAAAAAGGAAAATTTTAGCTCTATCTTTAAGGCCATCTGAAGCATTAATGAACTTACAAAAGGATAGTCTTCCTTTCCTAATAGTTATAATTCACCTCTCAAACAAGGAATTTATGAAAACTATTTCATTTGTTATTCTGTCCGTTGTAGGCCATCAAAGATTCTTCTGTTATGTTCATTTGATAAGCTCCAAAATAATTACCTTACTCTTGCCATCATAAACAAAGTTTTCTTGCAAACTAATGAAAGTGTAAACCTCTTTATTGATAACTGTTATAATTTTGATTAATAATGATAAGACCCTGATTTATATACATTAATCGGGTACATGAAAAGTAGCTTTCTGCTTATTTGACCAGTGATATTATCATATTATGAGCTTGTTTTAAGATTTGACATTCAGAAACTCTTTACTTTGAAGAGAGCCTATGCTACTTTTAACCAATTTTGAGCTCTCAACATCTGGCATGAGGTTAGATGTGGCCCAGATACCTTTGGGCGATAGACCTTTTTTTTTTACGCATTGTCAATATAATTTTTGCTTGCTTTATCCCCAAAATTGCATGGGTTGTCTGAAACAGAGTCATCTCATGATTCAGCTTGAAGATAGCTAAGATAATCGATGAAAGTCCGAACTAAAAACCTAATCATTTTGATGAGAAATATGTAATGGTGCAACTTCAAAATAATTTTTTGCTTGTGCTGGGGACAACATGAAAGCCCTCCTGACTAATTGTATGTGAGAAGAGTGGATATCAGGTTGTGCTCTATCCAGGAAAAAGAGGGAAAAAAAGAGAGAAATTCTCGCTCCATTGTCTAATTATCAGTGTCTCCATCTACATGCATTATTCTGTACCAAAAGAGAAGCAAGAGGTCCACCAGTGGGCTCATGCTCACTGTTCTTCACTGGAATGCTTGTAGTTGTCTCTTAGGTGTATCCAACACAGGGACAAGTTGTGCCACTGGATTAGTACTTCACATTTCTTCTTCTGTAACACTTGATTTTTGTGGCAATTCTTGCAATCCCAATCATAGTTTGTGGCACTGTTGTACATTTGGATTGTTTTGCCTTTCAACTGATTAAAAGGGCAGTTTAGTCGTCGAAACAGTTATATGACTAGCAAAGGATTTCTTAATGACAGCACCTTTCCTTGCATTTCATCCATTTCAACCCAGCTTCCTTGCCCCACCAACACTAAAACTTGCCTTCAACCCCAATTCCTTGGTCCCCTCTCCATCACTATCAAACTTTTTTGGTCCCTCTGGTGTGAATAAGTCTCATTATGTTGTATGGATTATAGAATACTAACAAGAAACAGTTGGGGTCAATAAGTATTGATATTATTTATAGTACGCTGCGGTATACATACATTATATACTTTATGTACTTGGAGGAAAAAAATAGAAAAAGAATCAGGGGAAATGCATATGGATTAAACCCATCCAAGAAATTGTGTGATTAATATTCCGATTCACATCTCCATCTTTAGATTGCTAGCATCAATAGGACCTGCAAAAGCGAGTTTAAGCCCTTTAGATTCAACAATTCAATGTAATATCCTCTTTTATGGTTTAGAGAAAATGTAATTGTTATAGAAATAGAAGAGCATCCCCCCTTATTGTCCTATGACACTATCATTTTCATTTTATTCTCCTAACAGTTAATGTCTTAAGCAAGTCCTATGCTTTACTCCTTGATTAGCTTTTTCTTTGTGGAAGAACAGCATATGCAAAGAAATTTCTTCAAATTTCTTTTAACCATTTGTGGGTCTCTTAATGGTCTCCATCATCTTTAGTTGAATCCATTTGCTTCATATGTTTACTTTATTGTCAGGACAAAAGCAAAAATTGACAAGACATTTTTGTTGTGTTTACCTGTAAATGCTACCGGAGTTGGAAAGGACATTAATCTTCCTTGATGAAATTCTGGGCCGTAAAGATTTTGTAAATCAGCATCCCAGGCTGAAGAGGGCTGGAGTTGCTGTAAAGTGAGTGATCTGTGTGAGAAACGATACAAAAAAGAGAACAAAAAATGTCTGCACTAGGGAGAGACTTGAGTAAAGAAAATGTACAGTGAAGCAGGAGTCCAGAAAAGTATCAGGGATTGATATTGGGGCGCTTATGGTTCTTCGGAGCCCGATATCTGTGGGATTTATTCCCATCTCCACTCCACATGTAGTCACTTGTTGTATCGGATTATAGTGAAGATACGAAGGGTTAGTCATTTCTGATGACATTCCTATTGTTGGAAAATTGGCTGCACAAGCAGGAAACACCTGTAGACACAAAAGCTAATGACAGTTAGAAATTAGAACAAACAGGATGATGAAGAAAAAAGCTTTAATATGTTTGTATGGATTTACTGATTTCTAGGTTGCCTCACCTCTTTTGCTATGAAGTTGTCTATGTTGAAGTCAAGTCTGGGATTCACAGCTGCTAGTTTCATGGATAGAAACTGTTTACAAAGTAGTTAGATAATTAGACTGAATTCAGAGTAAATATATTGTGCATTAAGATTGACAAGCCTTTGGAACTGTACCTCTACTTGTCGTTGAAGAGATTGTACATAATTAATGATTTCATCGAGCATTCCAGCCTTTCCTGTGATTTTGTTGCATCCTGGGACTAAATCTTGCAGATATTTCATTCTCTCGCTGATTTTCTCCCTTCTCACCTATACAGAATGCATAATACTACATGAGTTAGATAGAACTAAGTCAAGAAAAGGTAAACTATGCTGAAAATGAAAATCGTTTATGAACATGTTGCTTACTCTTTCAGCTAGGCTGTGGCTGTCAGTGGCCTGGCCTCGGCGTGCTCGGACATGAATGTAGTCGGGTTTTTGAACTTCTGAAACCTTTGAATTCTCCTTAGAGGTGTCAGCTGATGTTTCTCTATTGTTGTTGTTGGTGGTGGTGGTGGTGGTTCCGGTGGTTGTGGTGATGGTGCTGCTGTTTTTGTTATTGTTTCCTTCTGTGATTTTGGACTCCCCATCCTCTGCACATCCTTTGATCCTCTTATCTTTGGTTTCCTCTTCCGCAACAACCTGAACAACAGAGATGGATATAAGCAAATGACAGAGCAGAAACAGAGTTTTAAGGAAAGGTTAAAAGGAACTGAAACTCTAGACTTCCTGGGTTTGTTTTGGAGAAAACCAAAAAAAGATCAAACCTAGCAATGATTTAGGCAACAGAAGAATCATACCTTTAAGCTCTGCAACTTATCAGCCTTTCTTTTCTTGAAGCTTTCTCTTCCGAACCCCGAAGCTATCTTCTCCGGCAAAGCAGCCTCCCGAACTTTAGCCTCTTGTGGGCAACTTGAGGTTGTTGAAGTAGCATGATTCATCTCAAACCCCGAGCAACTCAGTATCCCAGAAGGCTCAAATCCTGCGTTCTCCACACTAAATCCGGTTCCGGGCATCGTCAATTTCCCCAACTCCGGCCAGGCATTTTCCAAACCGGGGTCCGCCTTCACCGTCCGGCCCAACAAGTCCCCGAGGGCGGCGGAGTCGCCGCCGTTGATCAAGCCATGAAACTGCTGAGCTTCTCCAACCGGGCCACCTCCCATGGAGAACATACCAAACTCACTTCCACCATAGTATCTCTGCTCTTGCTCAAAATGTTCTTGCTGCCACTTCATACGAAATCTCCGCCTCTCCAAAACAGTCAAGTCCGTACCATTTCCGGCAACATTCCCTGACGTGCTTAGGCAGTGCAGCATCTCCGGCGACGCCATGCTCTTCACCAACCACCCTTGCTATCCTACGCAGTGAGTGTACTTTCTTGTACAATTTTAGTGTTTCAGGTAGCTAGCTATTCACGGCGCGGTGGCTTTCGCTACCTTGCGCCTATGTAATCGTGTGTTCACAGCGGCTATAACTAACCTGCGCTTACCTGAAGTCAGTGTGGGTGTGTGTGGGAGGAGGAGAAAAAAGGAATAAGAATTGTGTAAGACTAACAGAGTAATGAGGGTGGGGTATATATAAATGAAAAAGGTCACCGGAGAAGTATGACAGTAACTACCGGATTCTGACACGTCTCACCGGAATAAATGAGAGAGAGGCAACTGGGGCAGAGAGCCATCGAATGTATCCATAACCAGAGGCCGTGGGTGATGGGCCCCACTGACATGACCGCCACGTGGGCTTGTCTAAAGGACGGAAAAACGGGGGTAATCCCTCAAAAAACGGGGTTTTGGTTTTGAACTTATGGGTCCCAGCCCGATAACCCTTCCCCCCCCCCCTCACACGGTTAACCCACACGTGCCACTCACCCTAACCACCCATCTGACGTGTCAGATTGATGATGAATAGGGCTGCCTGCCCTCTGGTTGGTATTGGGTGCCCTGCAGTTGTAGGGTATGTCAGAAAACCTTTAGGCTATCCTAGCTCTCCATCACCGCCTCCTCCCACTGGACGATGTCCTCCACGCGCGTTTCGGATCGGATTGTATGCTTTAGCTGAAGATTCTGCGGGTGTTAGGGAAGATGTCAGTCCTAAAAATAGTATATTTTCATTTTTTTTTTTAATATTAATACATTAATACTTGTTCTACTTCTATCCGTTGTATCTTTGTCATTAATTGTCAGAATCATATAACTAACTTTCTACTTAAAGCCCTAAACAAAAATCCTATCCCATAAGGCCTCTCATGTGCATGGACTTAGGACACCACATCATGCCGAGAATGTTAGATTTTAGATTTGATTCTAACAAAGACTTTGCCTTAGTCAACACAGTGATTAACATTTATCATTGTTTGATTAGTAGTCGTTATTTGACTTCAATCCCCCCCACCCCCCTCTGAAACTCCTGGTCATATTAAAACAAAATGATGTTTCTAAGACAAGAAAGTGATTGATGTATTAGGGTTAACGGAATCGTTAAAAGACTATACCTGAAACAACAATTGTATTGATAAGATAGAAATTGTTGTAATTTCTAGGCCTTGTTTAGAATAAGACCAGATATCGTTATCATTGATAGTAGAAAATTTTGATAGTCTATTTATGTTGTAAACGGTATTTATTTAGATTAAAGGGAGTGAAAGGTTGGGGGGAGAGGGCAGAGGGATATATAATTAGGAGATGGGAGGGGGTGGGTGGGAACAAGGCCAGAGAGGATGAAGGCTACTTCCATTATCACACCTAATGGGTCCTATATCATCAACTTCTCCAATATCTTTTCCTCTACTTTTTCAGTAAGTCTTTCTTTCCTTATTCTTTCTCTCACTCATTCTCGATTGTATACATTTACACATGACTATATACCAAAATTAAAGGCAAAATGGGCCCCCTCTTTCTCTATCTAATTTCTTCAATCGCTTTCAATGTGGGCTTCATCACTAGAAAACTACCCTTTACCTCTCTCTCCGTTTCCCTTTTTCTTTGCTTAGTGTTTTTCTTCTCACGTCCTTCTTTTTTTCTTTCTTTCTGGGAAAATACCCTTCACCCATCACCATCATTTTTTATGATAGTAGTTCTAGTATTTAAAAGTAGATACAATATGCTATGTTATGGTAATAGTTTAGCTATTACCATAACATACTAAATCTACTATCATAATATACTATAACTACTTTTATAACTACTCAATCTACTATCATAGTTAGCTATATTTATTGGATTTTTTTTAAATATTTGACTTTTTAATCAAATCATAATTATTTTTTCATAAGATGTACTAACCCCCTAATTTGATTTCTTGGTCACTTATTTACAAATAATTTTTTATGAATGTAGGGAAGCATACTTTTCTCTTCTTTCTTTACATAAAGACAATGCATTTCTATTTTTAATGCTTCTTCTTTCCTTTTGAAGTATATTACTACCATGTATAGAGATTTATTGTACAAGTGTAAGGTATGTGAGCACGTCATTTTGGAACTTGATACTAATTTGAGCAAGTGGGGTTTTGTTTCTTGCCTTTTTTTTTCTTATATATATCAACAATTTGTTCTTACGTAGAGTTAAGTTTTTTTCTGAAATTGGTTACACTATGTTTTTTAGGGAACTAGTAAAAGAAAAAGAAAAAGTGAATACATAAAGAAAAAATACAATAAAATAAAATAAAAATAAATTCAAACTTTAATAAATTATTTTTATATGTATTCAAACTCATGTCACTTATTCTACTATAGTTTTGAGAAGAGTTAAATAATTTTAAAAGATAATTTTAAAAAATTTCAATCATATTTTATTTTATATTTTTATGATGAAACTAATACAAAGAAACTAGTTATCTTGATTTTTTTTCCCTTAATAACTTTCATGAATCAAATGTAACCTTATACTGTATTTAGTTCTTTGAAATTATTAAATAAAAAAAATGAGAAATATATACTTAAGAAGATACAATAAAATTGAAGCGGAATAAATTTAATCTTTTACATAAAAGGGTAAGGGTAAGTTGAGAAGAATACGATGAAATAATTTTTTTTAACATTTATTCATTTTACATTATATGAATATAGTACTTTATTTTTATAAGGACTCAAGTATGAGACCTCTGATATCTCATTTCCTCTTTTTTATCACTTGGTGTCTAAGGGAGTATGAAATCATTTATTCATGTTAAATTTATTTTTTATTTTCTTTCATTTACTGTAAATATTGTTTTTTTTCTTAGACATTATAATATCAACCAAAAGACATCATTTTCCATTTGAATATCACACACCCACTCTGTCCTAGATTCCATGGAATTTATTTTTGTAAATTTACACTGAAATTGAGAAATTGAAAACGAATTCCAAAGTTAGGTTCTCCCTGAAATCTATGAGCTGATATGTTTGAATGCCCCATGGATTGTGCATAGAATGTGGTCCAATGACAATGGAGGTTCAACTCCAACTACACATCAGAGAGAAAAATTGGAGGTGTGCCAGTCCAAAATTCAATGCAAATGAACATTTGTCAGCATATATATGAGGAAGGGTCTCTCCCCCCACTCAGTGACGTTGGAATAGTTTATTCATATACGTATGGAGGAGTTAGTTTCTCCCTCCCTTCTTTTCTCTTTCTCTCTCTCTTATCTTATCTTTAATGGATAAATGAACATAAAAATAAAATAATGGAGGAGAGAGAGATACATTGGAAGAAGATAGATAGATAGATAGAGAGGATGATAGATACAGCATCATAGCAGCAGATCCAAGGGAGAGGGCACAAATTGGATCCCCCTTTCTTAAGAGGTTAAGCCTGGCCCTCCCTCCTCTTTTCTTCTGTTCTCCTCTTCCTCCTATTAAGAAGAGAGAGAGAGAGAGAGAGAGAAAAAGAGGGTGAGAGGGAGAGAGAGAGAGAGATCCAGAGACTCCTCTTATGTCTCATATATACACATACTCCATTCCTCCCCACCTTCCCATTTCTAATCATTATACTTACCAACTCAAACTATGGGCTCCCCTTCTCTCTTTTAATGCTTCTCTCTCTCTCTCTCTCTCTCCACATGCACTTCCACTTCCTTCTCATCACTAAGATCCCATTGCATGCCCTTTTTTTAATTCTTTCAAAATCTTCCTCCTCTTCTTGTTTTCTCTTTCTTTATTCATTATTTATTTATCTAGCTAAACAAAAAAAAAAGGGAAAGCGGGGTTGCCCATTTCAATTTATTTGAAAGTTTAAGATCAAAAGATCGAAGTTTTAACTAAGGCCAAGTATCTCTCGATTTAAAAAAATATTCGATCGTTAATAAAATATTCGATAAACGATCAAATAAACTTTGGTGATAACTCATAAAACCCTGCACGAGTAATAGACTCAACATATATAATAACATTCAACGTTTATTAAGATTGTGATCTAGCTGCCATTTAATCTCTTAATTAAATATTTCATTATCCTTATCAGCTTATTTCAAATCGCTATATCTAATCTGGTTTCGCGCTTCAATATTATTTTTTCAAATAAATTGAAACGGGGATCCATAATATAGTTTTCCCAAAAAAGTATATTAGATTTTCATTACATTATTATAGTATGTTTTTATAGGGACTTGAGTTTGTGATCTCCAGTTCATTCACACGTCTTTAATACTTGAGTTAGGTCTCAAGGGCAAAAACATTGAAAAATAATTTTTAAAGTTTGTTTAAAACTCTAATTATTATAAAGAAAATATTTCTAATTTTCTTACCATCCTAAAACTTAATCTCAAAATCAACTTATACTTGGATTTTTGTCTTTATAGTTTTATATAATCGGGTGCTGTTTTATTACTATTAATTAAAAAGTATAATTAAATAATGTTTAATATCGTATTAAATTGTTTGTTTTTATAATATTTTATTTTCATTTCTATCAAACATTATGAAGTAAAAAAAAATCAATATATTACTTTTTTTAATTTGAAAAGTTAAATATTCTTTTTTTTATTCAATATCAAATTTATATTAAACTACGAAAATAGAAAATAAAATAATCTAGATCTAAAGTATAAAATTAAATTGATTTGAATAAAAAGTTACAAAAAAAATACCCTTGTAATCTTTCTATATCATTACTCCTTACAAAATGAAAAAAAAAGGCTTAATTTTATAATTATTTCATAAATTTTAACATCTAAATAGTTTTTTCCTTTAGTATAATTACAAAAGAGAGACATTTTCCATAAATTACTTGCAATAAAATTAAGAGTCTCTTTGGTAGTTATGTAAGAATTATTTTTATAATTAAGATACTATATATTTGATAAAATTTAAGAAACACATTTAAAAATATAAAAAAAAATCACTTTATTTTATGAAGAAATATCTTATTTTTTATTTTTTTAAAATATTTTTATTAGAAACACCTCCAGTATAATTATTACTAAAATGAGCTCTGAGAATGTTTCTCTCAAAAATTGTTTTAGAATAACGATCTATCAACATTTTTTAAAAAAAAAAAAACTACAAATGATTTTTTTTAACATTATAAGTAGTTTATCATACATCTAACACATGATTCAAATTTCAAAATAAATATATTTTTATATTTTTAGATAAACATTTTAATACTTGATGTGAAATGGGCTTTCATTAAATATATTTCGAATCATACATCACTTGGAAGTACATGACCTAGGTTCATTGAATCGCGTGACATCTAATGATCTTGAAAGAAATCCATACTAATATTATTACTTTTTTTATTTTTGTTTTTTCTCATAAATAATGTTGTAGGATTCTTGGGAAATTGTTCTCCTGCTCATGACTTCATTCATGAATATATATATATATATATATATATATTTTCCTTATAATATCTATATAATTGAATTCATTAATATGGTTCCATTAAAAAACAAAAACTAATTATTAAACAGAAAATAAAAATAAAATGAACTATACAGATATTTCAGAAAATATATAATTATAATTTAAATATTTTTAATAATAACTTTGCCAATGAAGCTTAAAGGTTGGACAAGAAATAAAAAAAAATTGTTCCAGTCTTTATGAGAATAAAATATTATAATTTTTATGTAAAATGAATAGATATAAAAATAAATAATTTTTTGGTATTTTAAATTAAGATACATTTTCATTTTGAGCACCATATGAATTATGACAAATAGTTTTATTAAAAAATAAATAATAATTAATTTGAACAGGATTCAGAACATTTGTGCATGCATGACTTTGAGACCAAGTTCCAACCACCTGACGTCTGATCTGATGCCACAGACTTCGGAAACCTCCCATAGGCTCCTCTTCCTTACTTCTCTATTTTTTCTCCTTTTCATAATTTAAAAGATGCCAATTTTATTAAGTCTGATGAATTTATTTTGATAAAAAAATTATTTATAGAGAGCTTTTATTGTTCTCGATATTCTTAATATAGAATAAGAGGTAAATATATTTTATTGTGACATTTCATTTTTCCTGTTTTTTATATATTTACGATTATACCACTGGTCATGTTTATAGAACACGCGAATTAACTTAAGCATTAACCCACCTATCCCTTTCATTTAGCAATAATAATAATAATATGATAAGATTTATATGAATTTTAATTATGTAAGACAATAAGGAGACATTAGATTGGCCGGTCTCAATCTAAGGTGGCATCAGGCTAGCCTGGCTCAATCTTGTTTAAGACGGGGAAAAAGTTTTTGATATTATATAATTATAAATTTTTTATTCATTATATATAATTCAAAATTATATTGTTTTTTAATGTAAAGTTGATAATATCTATATAATTTGGTATGATTATGTATCAAAACATCATCGAACATATAAGTTAGATGATTGAGGTTTCTCATAACTTAATCATTGATTACGAGTTCGAGTCTTATGAATGCAATCATGTTCTATATATTAGAGTTTTATCGTTTATGATTTATCCTGACTCGTATGAGGATTAGTCTGAATGTGGTATGACTTAAAGGTACGAAGACATCTTTAGTATGTATACAAACTAGTTCAAGATATCTCATAACAAAAAAATTGTATCAAAATTAATTTTTAAAAATGTATCAAAACTAATCCCTAACTTTTGGGGTGAAGGTTTATTTTACTTTGTAATAAATGTTTGTTTGTTTGGCCTTAAGATTAAGTAGGTGAAATACTATATTTAACTGAGGAATATTAAGGTGAAATATAAGAAAAATAAAATAAAATAGAAAACGAAAGGAAAAAGGCAAAAGTAAATTTAAAATATATTTAAATCAATAAATCTTATCGTTATGCTACTAAGGTTTTTATTCATTTTGATTCTATGTTTCATATAAAAATTCAATAATATAAAATTGTACAGATTTCTAGATATTTTTAATTATACTTTATTTTCAAAATCAAATATAAAAAAACTAGTTTTCCAAGTATTAATTATTTCTTTAATATTTTCCAAGAATTAGATATAGTTAAAAAAAAATCATAAATCTTTCATCAAAATGACTCAAACATGCATTAAAACTTTTACAAGTATTTAGAAACCTAGCCGCCTCACTTCTATTCTCTCGTCAGCCTTATTCGCAGATCAAGAATTTTTTCCATTCTTAACATAAAATCACTCATTCCATCGTTTTTTTTTTTCCTCAAATTTGGGTTTCTTTTCAAATAAAATGGTTTTCTTTCACATCAATCTAAATTTGCCTTTATTTTTCGTGTTGTTTGTCGTCGACCTATTGCAGTACGCTTTCGGCCCCACTCGGTTTTTGACTTCGGATTGTCGCTTGCTATCGACGATTAGTTTCGCTTTGGCATTAACGATGTAGATGGTAAAGTTCAATCCGACAAAATCATCAAATAAAATCTATAATGTAAGATGCTATTATTTAATCTAAGATATTAAATATCGTTAAATTATCAACATGCAGCTTTAAACCTATTATTCGTTATTAAATACGAATTTTCCATCATCCTTTAAAGTTTTTAGCACTCTTAATTATTATATTACTAATTTAATCAATAAATTTATCTTTTAAAAAAAAAGTATTTAGAAAAAAAACTAAAAGGCATATTTGGTTCTTGATTTTAAAAACTGTTATTGAGAACAATTTTTGAAAACATATAGAACATCATTGTTCTTTAAAAACTGTTATTATTATCTAAATTTAATGTTTCAATGTTTTCTATATTTTTTGAAAAAAAAAGAAAGAATCAAACTTATACTTCCTATTTTCGTTATTCTTAAAAAGAATAAAAACAAATTTCAAAAAAGAGAAAAAACAGGCACATAGCCTCAACCAATCCAAACAGGAGTCAAGTCAACTAACCCTTTTGATGAATGAAGCATCACTCAGCACATGAAATGAAAAATCAATAATTCAAGAAAACTATAGCATGGATGGAAAAAAAAAAGAAAAAGAAAAGAAAAGAAAATGTGAAATGAAATAATGAATGAATGGTAGACCTAAAAGGAAGGGGGCCACAGGCCTATACACCTCCAAAGATAGGAAGAAACAGCCCTACAAAATAGAGGAATTTTCTTCATAGGGCCAAGCAAAGAAGTGGGCATCTCAATGGGCATTGGCCACCTCTGACCAGCTGGGGGTAATCAGGGCGGAGCTACACAGGGCTCAAGGAACAAATGTCTCACTGAAAATTGAGAAAAAAATTATTTGTAACACATTACCATACCTCCTTAAAAAATTTTATGCCCTTTTACTATTTTCTTTGGCTCCGCCATTAGGGGTTGCTTTCTTCTTTTTGTGATTTCAGACTTCTCAGACAAAAGTAAATGAAAGCTACGTATCAATACTCCCCCATTTTCTTTCTATTTATTATTATTTTTCTCTTCCTTTCTTCTCTACTTTTCTTGGTAAAATGTCAAAACCAGCCTGCTGGATCACATTACCCTTTTATTCCTATCCATCTCCAAAAAGGCTTTTCATTTCCAAGACTTGTGCATTGATGTGCCACACCTCTATCCATGACTTACAAGTTTATGTTTTACAAAATAAATTTGCAGTAAATAATAAATATATTCTCTGTTTCCCAATTTTTTAAAAGTTGACATTAAAATTGCCATAAGACATAATTTAAGTGGTTTAAGAGTTCAAGAGCCTGTTGACATAAAGCAGTAGTGCTAATCGAGATCTGAGTCACAAATCAAACAAATTTGTGAGGAAAAAAAGAATACTATGATGTAATGCTATGTGAGTAGGTATCAAAATAAGTTGGCATTAAAATTTATATATATTTTTTTTATAAAATGTTAAACAATCGACTCTTCTAAAAGGGTTTAAAATAAATATCTTGCTTTTTAACACTCTTTATGTGTCAACCATACCCCGACGTAGAGAAATGAACAAACTAAATAAAAATAGCTTTATAGATTTTCAAATAAATAAATAAGGAACAAAATACAAGGAGGTGGCTAAAGCTCATAACCCTAACCAAACCAACCTCTCATATTATGTCAAACAAGCTCTCTTAAAATATTAAGCTTATAAGATTTGAGTTTAATATGTAAACGGGACTTCTTGAATACAAAATGTTTTAATTTTATATAAAGGTTTATTTATGTGCATAAAGTGTATATAAATGGATATTAAGTTGTTTCATATTTAAAGAAACTTTTATTTTTAATTTTTATTCATAAAAGATCACATTAAAAAAATGAAAATTCATGTACAAGCAATCATTTTGGATGGTGGTATGATTAGACTATGACTATTTTTAGTTCATAAAAATCTGGAGAAAAAATATAAGGAAAAGAAAATGGAGAAGAAAAATGAATAATAAATTTTAAAAATAAAATATTATTTTTATATGTTTTTCACACAGTAATTCAAATATAAGAAAATCATTTTCTTAATATATTTTTTCATTTAACTTTTTTGGAATTATTTTGGTATTTGAAAAAAAAAATCCAAGTAATGATACCATTATTTGTTGTGACTGTAAATTGTTGTATATTTAAGGATTGAATTTATTTATCTTTCCTAAGATTGTGATTAAACACACTTAACTCTTCTATGTCCAAACTTTCATCAAATCCCACCCTTGTTTTGATTGAGAGAAAAGATGAATAAAAAATTACAAATGAAAACAACAAGAAATGTCTCTTATGAAATTTCAAATCAGAGGGGACTCATGAGATATATTTAATTAATCAAAACATGGAGGAGGTAAATGAAAGTTAACTTTATCCAATACCTTTTCCAAACCATGATTTCAGCTCCCTTTAATCTTATCAACAACTTATTTTATTGTGTTTATAATCAGTACATGTTAGGCAATAAAATTTAGAAACATACAGAGAAAAATGATTGATGATTAGGGAATTGAGGATAAGGAGAAAGAAATGATTCTTGCTTTTTAGAGGGGGGATAGATGGATGGATGAATCAATAGAGGAAGAAGAGTCAATAAGCAAAAAAAGTGAAGTCAAAGACATGATTTTTATATGTCAGAGTGGAGTAGCAAAGACAAGTTTCATGTACAAACCTCATCTTCCCCAAACCAACATACCCACTATTCCTACAAAAATGCCTTTTGATAAAAACAAAAATATAAAGGGAACTCAATCTTAACTCAATCTTTCCTCTCACTTTTTCCCACTCCTGTCCAATTCCTCATTCCCCACATTTGCATGTGTTTCTCTTTTTTGACAACGAAATTCTGAACGGTAATATATATTTATATTTCAACGTAGAAATCAAATGACTAAACATATTAGAAGATAACATAATATCTAAGTCTAATAAAGAGAAACTGCCTGGGCCGCCTATAAAGTAATCGTAATATGCCTAAATACCTAAGATTATGCGCTTCGATTTAAACATAACGATCGTTAAATCAGCACTAACAATCATATACCGCAACAAATCAATAAAAACATAAGAAAATAAAAATAAAAATAAAGTTTCGATCAAGTGGTGTAAACCACTTTTATTAAGGAAAAAGCCTATTATTTCTCCAAGTATTAAATAACGGTTATGCTTTTCTGTGCCAAAAATATCAAACCAATTCTTATTTCTAACGTGACGAAGAAAGAACGGTTAAACTAGCTGCATGGTGAAGAGTATGAAAATATTCAACCATTTAATTTGTAAATACAGCTTCTTGGCTGTTCTAAAGTTTTTCCAACCAAATTGCAAATTGGGTTCTTAAGATCTACCTCCTTATAGAATTAGAAAATCTGCACATCTTGAATTGTTCTTGTTTGAATTTAGAGTAATGTGGTTCTAATTCATTCGAAATTTGAAGTTTTTCTAGTTATAGTTTTTTATAACTATTATTTGTTTTAAAAGAACAAGAAGAATAACTAATATTTTTTGTTCTGAAAAATAAGAATAATTTTAAGAGAATACAAAAACGATGTTTTCTGTGTTCTTAGGAAATGTTCTTAAAAACAGTTTTTAAAACAAGAATCAAACTTGCCCTTACAATTGATTTTTGCTTGTTCTTCTTTGGGGGAAAATTTCAAAAATTTAAAATTTGCCTTCTTGTAAAAAGTAGTATTCTTAAAGTGATACTATATCGAATATCGTTTGGTACTAACATGGGTGTTTAATTATCGAGCCATAGCTACTTATATTACTTAATTTTCCCCTTTTTGAACTTGAATCATGGCTAAGGGAGGTTTGTTTTTTGTCTTAATAAAAAAAAAAATGCAAATGCCTTGATTTTTTTATTTAATTAAAAATAATATATTGTTATCAATCAATATGATTAGAACAAACATTTTGATGATTAGTTCATTTTAAGAATTTTTATTTTCTGGTAAAAAAACAAATACCACCTAAAATTTTGAATGTGGCATTTTCAAAATTTTAAGTGATAAAATAGAGGGATAGATTTATATCACTGTGAAGCTTATTTAAATTAAAGATGTCGAATAAAATAAAATAAAAAATACACGTATACGGTATATCCTAATTTCTAAACGAAATACATTCACTTGTGCTCAAGTACTTCAATGTTTGAAAATTTTGTACTAGAAAATCTTATTGCTTTTGGATTTTAATATTTTATACTCCCAAAGCAAAAAAGGCCCACAATCCCTTTTCTTCATCTGCAAAGTAAAATTGGGGAAAAAAAAAAACATACTCCAAAATTGTGTACACTATACTTTAATTGAGACATCCACAATTGCTTGACAGTGGAGCATTTAGGGAAGAAAAAGCCCATAGCATTCAACAATTTTTCAACTGGCTTTTCTTAGTGACCACTGAAAATTCTTCAACACCCCTTTTTAGAGAGTGATGTGGCACAGTACCCTAAAGACCATTTCCATCCACACCATTACTTTCATCCATTAGACACTAAAAAAAGAGTCCTAAAAGCAAACCCCATTTGAGATGCTTCAACCAACTCCAATGAAGGTTTCCTTTCAAATTCGAAAAGTATTAAACGAAAAAAATAGAAAAGAAAAGTTGAAGAAAAAAAATTTCGGAAGAAAATAAAAATGGATTTAAACTTAATAAAATAATTATATCTGTTTATTCAAATTCATTTTATTTGTTTTTTTCTATTATACAAAGACTAAAAATTTTTTAAAATATGTAAAATTTTGAGTAAATTTGATTATATTTGATTTATTTGATATATTATACTTTGAAATCAAATATGATAAAATCATTTTTCTTAATAATTTTTTTCTTTTTTTATTACTTTACGGGTTCAAACATAGCCAAGAAAAGAAAATTAACCCCTATTTTTTGCCTTGATAGCTATGTTACCTTTGCTGTCCCTTTCTAGTTGAAGTTTGTTTGGAATTGGGAGTTGGGTGGTGATGTAAAAGTAAAGGAAATTGGAGAGACAGGCTCACATGAAGGTTCAGAGGTAACCCATTATGTACAAGGACATGAAAAGCCTAAATTCATGAACTTTCATATGGTTGAAGAGAGGTTATCACAGTGAGAGATTTAAGGCATCTTTAGGTTTATTTTAGGGTTATTAGGTTTGATTTTCTAAACCAGATGCCCATATGGGTGTGTCCCCATTTCTTTTAGCCACCAAAACCACTTCATTTTCTTATCATTACAATGTTTGCCTTGTATGCTCCAACTCATTCTTGGCTTGTGTCCCCCTAAGACACCTTTACACCTACCGGTGATCGATAGGTGTCGACTCACCATTCGTCGCTCCCATCTCTTTATGATCACCACTTCTTTTTGTAAATTAACAAATGTTTGATATTTTGGATGATGGTGAAGATTCAATACTGTGTAGGTCATGGTAGTGATTGCTTGTAAGGGTTTTTCTTGGGCCAAAGACAAATTTTGACATTAATTTGAGCAATGAACTTTTTTTCTTTGAAATACGTAGTGTTTGTTTTGTTATAGTTTTTAAAAATTATTTTTTGCTCTAAAAAATAAGGAGAATGAGAAAAATATGTTTGGTTTTCAATTTTTTTTTTTTGAAAAACACAAAGAACATAAAAAATACTAAATTAAAATAATAAGAACAATTTTCAAAAATCAAAATGAAGTTGTTTGTGTTTTCAAAAATTATTCTCAATAATAATTTTTAAAAACATAAACCAAACAAACCCATAATGTGAACTCATATTTGTCTTGGAAATCATGTACAACTCAAAAAAGTAATTGCATGAGTAGAAACAGTAAGCTTCAATGCCAACAACTGACCACAAGTATAAATCAGACGCCTTAGCATGTCCCCAAATTAGGCTAGCCTTCACACCCTTCTCTCTCTATTGTCTTCCAAACATGAATCAGAAATAACATTAATTTGATGTCCCATGGAGAACATCCATCAAAGGACAGTGGGACACTAGACATGGAGAATTGAAGTCTGAATGTGATGAAAAATGAGAGGTGGTACCACTTCATTATTATAGAAGTTGTGTGAAGGTTTATTGATCATGACATATGTGATCAAATTTTAACTATCTCATTTAAAAATCAATTGATGTCTAGTAAAATTCATCAATTCTTTTATAACATTTCAATAGCATCATTTGAAATAACTAATCTTCGATCTGAAAAGTGATCAACTTTTTTAAACTCTCGTGAATTAAAACCCTAATCCTAACTTTGATCTTAATAGTTGAATCGAGTTTTAACCATTTCATCTAAAAATCAATTGATGTTAGGTGATGATAAATTAAACCTTTTTTTTTTATGAATGACATCATTGTTCCTCATTTCCACTCAAAACACTCAAGTCTATTTTTATTTTTACATCGATTTATTTTGTATATTACATTGTACTAACCTATTCTTATAAGAATTTGAACATAGATCTTTAATAGCCCCTTTCTATCCATTGACCACTTGATTCAGACCTCAAGGACCACTCAAGTGTACTTATATACTCAATTATCTATTTCTAACTCTTTCATATATATATATATATATATATATATATATATCTCCACCATCATGGTTCTTAACATCATATTTTAATGGTTCAACTCAAAGAAATCCTCATGCTAATTATTGAAAGTGGTTGTCTTACTCTAATAAGTGTGAGCCTTTGATTAGAGAGTAAGCATATTAGTTTGCTGATTAAGTTTATTGAGACAAAAAGATAGGAACCCATTTATTGGCCAATAATGTTAGTCCTGATCATAATGGCACAAATTGATATTTTGTTATGGAGAATCACCAATTGCTTTTTTTATTTTCTTCAACTTCACTCATTATAAAATGATGGGTATTGAGACCCAACAAAAGGGGTCCATGGATTTGATTGGGAGGGTATGTAGATGAGTCCTTAGGCATTCATTGTGGGGACTCCTTTAAAAATTGTGGGTTCCTCCAACTGTAAAGATGGTGGGGGATGGAGTCTTTCAAGATTATGATGGTGTTTGGTTGGGTGTAAACAAAGTCAATATGATTTTGAGACATCCAGCTGTTTTGAGTTATCATTTTAATATTATAGTTTTACAACACTTTTATTATTCTTTACCACTCTCCCTTGCATCTTTAATCTTTTCTATCCTATTGGCTTTTCAAGCTTTTTCCTATCTTAATTTGTACAATTAAAATTACTCTTTGGATTTTGATACATATACAAATTGGCTCTGTTTATAATTTGGAAAGTGTCACGGAAAGAAAAATATATTAAGCTCCGTTTGTATTGAAAACTACTAAGGAAATTTGAAGAAAAATAAAAATTTGTTTAAATTTAATAAATTAATTTTATTGGAATATATAAACTCATTTCATTTGTTTATCTTTATTATATAAAAACTAAGAAATTTAAAAATATGTAAAATTTTAGAGAATTTGAATTACATTTGGATTTGATTTGAATTTAAGGAAAACGATTTTTCTAAAATATAAAAGAAAATTAAATATAATCAAAATTCCTCAAAATTTTTATATATTTTTGCAATTTTTAAATTTTATATAATGTTAAAAACAAAAATTTAATTCGAATAAATATATGTAATTAATTTATTGGTATTTAAACTTTTTTTCCTCAAAATTTTCTTTTCTTAGTATTTTTAGATTCTCAACAGAGTCATAATATTTTTTTTATATCTATTCATTTTATATTACAAAATTATAATATAATATTTTTATAAAGACTATAACCTAATCCCTTTCTTAAACACCGTTTAACCTTTAACCACAAAACCAATCCTCATTGATCTGGAAATCATATCATACATAACAAGGGTTCTCTCATATTCTATATATATATTTATATTGAAATACCATATCATGCAACTTGATTTAGATTTATGAGTACCTAGAACTGTCTTAATAGTAGGGTAAGAGACTAATAAGTGTGTCCATTGAATAATTCTCTACTTGTACCTATTGTCTATTTATAGTTCTCGTTGTCGTCGTCGATCTCATTACATTTATTGAATAAGTGATACAGATTTAATATCTATTTCAACTTCAATCAACAAACACTCTTTTTATAGATTAAGTTTTGGTTTGTGATACATTTTTTTTAATTTTACTTCTAATTAGAAGGCGAAGTTGAAGTCAAAATCATTTTTTTAAATAATATTAATATTATAATTTTTTATTAATTATTAAAGAACTTTTTACATAAACCATGATAGAATTATAAAAAAAATAATATTATTTTATTTTTCATATTGATTTTTATTATAAAGCTATAAGTTCTTTGAATAAAATTAGACACGTAACTTTGAAAAGCTCTCATTAAATTTACTTTTCACTTTATAATATATTGTTATAACTATAGGGACTCGAACTTAAGACAACCGTACACCCATATTTATCTTTTACCATTTGAGTTAAGCCTCAAGGATGAAAAGGAAATTCATATTTGATAACTAAATATATGGTCCAGAAAACAATCAAGGGGCATAAATTTTGTTCCTACTAGTCAATAAAATGATGATACCACTAAATAAAAATAATTATGGTAGGTATAAAAATGTGAATGAACCCAAGTTTAGGTGTTGCATGTTTATGCAGCTTTATTCCAGGGCCAAAAAAAAAAAAAGACGTACCAACTCCATTCTTGTACTGCTCCACATGGTTTATGGTATCACATATTCATATTATAGGGTCCCCCCCTTTAGATAATAATGGCACACCAAATCTATCTAAATCTGTCCCACTTGCTCTGTTTATGTCTTTATGACCAACAAGATTATGACATTAACCTTTCCAATAATTCTATTATGAAACTATGTATTATCAACATGAAGCTCCATTCATCAAGATGATCAATGGATGTATGACTTTAAAATTCAATAACCGATACCTATTTTTCATACTATTTGAAGCCATACATCTAATAAGATGGTTTTCTCTAATTATAGCTTATTATCTAACTACTTAAATTTTTTGAATCAGGGGTTTCTCATTTTTTTTTTAAGTGGAAGGAGATTATGGATAAGGAAATCTACAAATCCAGGTAAATGGTAATCCATAATAATCTTTAGACGCAAATTTTCTAACATCTCAAAAAAATTCTGAAATTATTAGTAGAATACCCTCAAAATGTTCTATATTGTAGAATAAATAAACTAGGTAAATTACTTTTTTTTATTATAACATTTTTTTTATGAAAGGAAACTATAAAACTGTCTTCTTACAAAGTGATTCGATAAAGATTCACATTAATTTTCAAAGCTAATATTTGTAATAAATATTTTTAGGGAAATTTGAACACCAAACTTGAATCTATACAACCAATATCTTTCTTGACCAGATAATCTACGGTTCTATTCGCTTTTTTGTAGACGTGATGACAACTATATATATTTAAATCCTAGATAACTTCTAAATTTCTTCTATTAATAACCTAATAGAAGAAGGATCGTTGATCCTTTTATTAAACCAGTCTTTTTATTACAACAATCTATAATTACTTTAGAATCCCTTTGATCTTCGAGTTT
The DNA here is from genome assembly GCA_016808115.1 of Tetrastigma voinierianum. Classification (NCBI taxonomy): domain Eukaryota; kingdom Viridiplantae; phylum Streptophyta; class Magnoliopsida; order Vitales; family Vitaceae; genus Tetrastigma; species Tetrastigma voinierianum. The sequence continues at coordinate 203,878 of JAEQBH010003063.1, forward strand.
GAGAACCAGCAGTCGGGTTTTGTCATTTAAACTAGGAACACATGTCCAGCATAAGTGTTGACAAACACATAGCAATCAACCATGGAGTGTTATTCCCTTTGGTTGGTGTACAAATTCATATGGTCTATCTGCTTATCTTGAATTATAAATGTGTATAAGCAAATTGCAACATTGTGATGGATGGACCAGAGAAACGGGTGGTGGAGATCTGGGAAATGTAAAATAGTGCCCTAAAACAAAGAAAAAAGGGGGGAGGTGAAGCCATCAAAGATCTGGGGGTTTGATCCTTGAAAAAGAGAGTAGGGACCCTCCCAACTTGTTGGGGAAGGACCACCAACTGTAGGGCAACGGTATCTAAGAATGAAAAATTTCAAGCATGATACTGAATTGGACCACTTTCTCACTTCATATTTTCCCTTCAACCAACCAAGCTAATTTTGCTTTTAGTTCTTCCAACTGCATTCCTTCGGGGCTTGTTTCTGTTCCTGATTTTGAAAACACAGATAATACTATTTTAATGTTCTCCAAAAACTTTTATTGTTATTTGAATTTAATGTTTTTTTGAATTCTCCTTGTTTTTAAAAAAGAAAATGAAAAAAGAATCTAACATGTTATTCTTGTTTTCCTTGTGATTAGAAAATAGTTTAAAAAAACTATGACCAAACAGGCATTTAGCTTTTTATTTTTGTGGAAAAAAATCGTCGCCATAGATGATAGAACCCTAATGAAAATGACTAGACCCTCTGCCTTTTGTTGTTCTTCACTTTTGATAAGTCTCTATTAGTGTGTGTCTATATACCCATTGTGTTTTACCTTTGTCCAACTCTTCAATGCACTGAAATTGCTTTGGGCAGTCCTTGTTGTTGGGGCCCAGTTGGCTCTTGGTTACTACTAATGGGTTTGTTCCGTTGGTTTTCAACTACACACACCCCACAACTTGTGTACATTACTCATGCCCTCATTTTCCCTCTTTTCTTACCAATTTGTCCCCATTTCTAAATAAGCATCTTCGAAAAGCCTGCGGCCAGTTTCTAAGCCCGGCCCAAGAGAGCATGGACCTTGGGTAGGCCCAAGCTCATTTCTAATGTTGCACTACGCGATTTGTACTGACCCAAAGACGACGAGCCTAGCCGAGTTAGTAGGCTTGAGCTCGTTTCTAGTAGGTTATGCCACAAGCTCCATTTTAGGCCTGGTTCGTGAGCCGACCAAGCCAATAGGCCTACCACAAGTACCATCCCCATTCGCCACCGCTAATACTAAAAATGATTTAATAAACTCGTACAAGATAACCAAATTTTTCAGATCACTCTTGCGTTTATAGGGAGTAGGCAGAATCGAAATGAGTTGATACAAAGCCAAGATCGAGCTCAACTTGATTAAAAAAAACTCGAAACTCGAAACTCGAACTCAATCGAGCTATTTTTGCAGATGTTCGAAACTCGACTCATAAAATAGTCGAGCTACTCGAACTCATCTCAACAAAACTAGAATCAATTAAAAAATTAATAAATAATTATATTCAAACTCAACTCAAAATCAACTCGAAGTTCGACTGATTGCTCGCAGCAGTCAATGCGATTGCACTCAAATTCGACTCTGACAAGTTTACTCAAGATCTGGGCTTGGATCGACACCATGAAATGAATGCAAAGTATTTTACGAGTTGATCTCGAGTAGCTTAACTCGTTTACACCCCTAATGGGGTGGGGTTAAAATCCCCCTCCAACACATTTTTGTTTAAGCATTTGGTAAGGCCTGGCCCAAGCTGGGCCGTGGGCCTCTTATCTCCAAGCCATCGGCCTGTTGCTGAAGATGCTGGGAAATAATTTTCATTTATGCCTGGGAATCGTCAAAGAAGCCCAAACTTTGGCCCAATGTTCAAAGGGTGCAATGGATGGTTTAATTCAAGCCCAAATAATATTAAGAAAGAATTAGAAATATTTTCAATATCTCAGTTGTGCTTAAATACAACCCAAACTTAATTTCAATTGAGCTTCAATCAAAGATTTGCTAATCTTTAACCCGAGCTTAGATTAAATTTTTTTGAAAATGCTTGACCTGAACTCGGGTTTACTTTTTATAATATTTCTTATTTTTATCATCATGTACAATAATATTTTATTTGTGTCATTTTAAATTATTTATTTTTAAAAATATTGAATTTATGTTATTTTTAAAAAAAACAGAGGACAAATATTTTATTATTTTCTTGAAATATAATTGGGATTGTGTTTGATTTGGACTCGGATTGGGTCATGTTAGGTGCAATACCTCTCAAGAAATGGGCTGGGCCCAAATGAATCTGTAGGAAATAAGATGCCCAAGGTCAGTTTTGGCGGCAATCCATACCCAAATTGAAGAGAGAGTTCTAAGAAGCACGGAGGAGGAGACTGAGCAGACTGCCCTAGATTTCTTCATCTAAGAGCTTGATTTCTCCGCAAAGACTGGTACTCTTAACTAATTTTCTCCTCCATACTTTCTGGATTACTTCGGGTTTTTTTATCATATTTTTCAGTGAAATACACGTCTGTTTTCTTCTACGGAATTTAGATTTATGATTTTGGTTTTATGTATTTGTGTACTTCATTATTGGAAATCCATGTGTTTCCGTTAGGTAGATTTTTCTTTTTTTTTTTTTCAATCTATTGTGCATTCTAGGGCTTCCAACTTGCTTCTCCTACTTTTTCCCGAATTGATATAAAGATGGGAGAAAGTTTTGATGTTTTGATATGAAAGGATAACTGTACAATTGTTGGTATGTTTTGAGACAAACAGGATATCTGATGATCACTGCCTATAGAAGGTGGAATTTGAGTTATCTAATCTTTATCTGATGAGTTTGAAACTTAGAATAAATTAAATGGGTGTGAAACATCAAGTAGGAATAATTTATTCACTTTAAATCTAATTTTTAGCTTCCTTTCACTTTTTCTTTTCATTTTCTTCCCCTGCATCTTCTCTCAAAATTTTCGAGAACCAAAAATAGCCTACGAGTTTGAAGATTTCATCATTTTTTTTTTAAATTGCCAAGGAACCTTCAATGGCCAAGCCCAAACCTCAGGGTGATGACTGTCCCTTAACTACTAGCACCAGGTAAATATGAGAAGTACAATTTTGTAATGACTACCCATACCATGTGCCCCCTCTGCCCTCTACCACATGCACAAAAGAGATATACTTCAGGATACAAATATAAAATAAAATAATAAATGAAAATTTCCAACTTCTAAGCTAATCCTAACTGGTTAATCAATCTGAAAAACAACAAATGCAGCCATATAAAATGAAAAAAAAAAAATGAAGCATGCACAAGAAAAAAAATAAAATACAAAATACTGAAAAAATACGATTTACTATTATTCCAAAGTTGCTTGAAATCTTCACTTTGTTGCGACATATTTGAAGTTTAGAAGAAAGAGAAATTGATGCATTAAGTAAATTTAACATCACCAAAGTTGCTCAGTTTGGTTACTTAAAAATCAAATAAAAACTGTTGCTGCAAAAAGGTTAAAAATAATCTGAATTTTTGTTCAATAGTTTTCAAACAAGTTGTGCTATACAATCAATTAAACATCATTAAATGCAATGCTTTGTCCTTTGATGATAGGATACTATTGTCTCACGTCGTCCATTGATGATGGGGTTATGTCATAGATTATTTTGAATGGCCAAGATGAATTGGGTTCCTTTGAGGAGCATTTGTGACTTGATGATCACTGATTATAAAGGATTGGAAAGATATACAAGAGGACTAGTATTGTGGCAAATCAGAGGCTATATAGGACATCATTAACTTCTTTGCTTCTTTTTAGGCCTCTTTCACAACAACTGTTAAGGGCAATTCCCTTAATGTGGTCCAACTTGATTTGTTAGTGAGTGTATAGTCTCGAGAGAGCAGGGTACTAAGGAGATGTTGCTTTTTGTAATTGCCATAAGGTTTTTGTGTTAGGTTTACCATATGTTTAGCTTTTGGTTGTGAAAGGATTCCTTATAGTTCTTTTTTTTCTCCAGTACAAAAAATTTTACAATGTAATGGATTTTCAAAGTAGAAACATCTGGATGGATATTCTTATTCAGTTTCCAATGTTTGATTCTACCCTTGAAAATGGCTTGTAGAATAGTACTATTCAGTTTTTTATGTTGAATGTTTATGGAATTCTTCGGCAGAAAATATTTTTTATGATTACTAATTGCATATTTATTAAATAAATAATTTTTATACTTGTCAACAAAATTATTAAATAATTTATATGGATTACTAATTGCATATTTATTAAATAAATGTGAAGTTGAATCAGTTCATATGAAGTATTGTCAGTTAAAAAGTTTATCCAAATTTAGTGGCACATAAGCTGGTGTATGTCCGTAAATCATGTTTAAAATATACTCTTAAAAAGGATTAATATGAAGAGCTTACCAATTGTTTAGCATTCACCATAGGTCCAAGCTAAAATTCATTGCAGTAATATCTGTGGTTACACCAAAAAAAAAAAAAAATGACAAATGGAATTAAAGGACTGAAAAGTTGAAACTCAGGTAAGTTACAGTATGGAGTCTCTTTAAACTGTTCTTTCACTTATGCTATGTCGAAACTAGGTTCGAATTCAAAAAGACAAATACTACTATGAGTCTAACATTATAGAGAAATAAAGGGATCCAAGAAATGAAAAAGATTTCGAAAACTAGTTGTTTGTCTTTTGTAAGTAACTTATTTCTCATAGTAATCCCTTTTATTTCAAAATGCCTATGCCAAGATGAGTTCATTGGATGAAATTGTCTTACGGGAAGAAGATATTATCATATACGTAGTTGGGAACAGGGGAAGGGGTCAGATTTATCCTGCCGGGGGCAAGAATAACAATACAGAGAGGGCTGCAACATCTACCCCACTAAATTAACCTTTGGAGTTAAGGACTTTCTGGACTTGTTACATCATGGGCCCTCCCATTTTCCCCATTTTTACAGCAGATGTTTTTCTTGTCCTCAAATGTTACAATTTCAGTCTGCTCCATCCCCTATGTACTTCAAGTTAAACTTGAATAATTTTGAAATCGATATAAGATGCCAAGATATGCAGGGATTGCAACCTAAAAAAAGAATAAGAGTGATCTTTCCAAGGCTACTGATATGAACTCATACAATGTGTAAATACATTTCAGGGGTCTTTGAGTTCAATAACTTGAATCCGTTTATGTCTTTTTTCAACAATCACAATAGAAAATGAAAAATATGTTCTATCTTCCTGAAGGAATTGGTATCCATCTCTCCCAAATTATGAAATTTGATACTTCAATTTTTTAGTTCTTTTGAGGAAGGATATGGACAAACAAACTAGATGATAAAACTGCATCTTTTGCTCCTTGTAGATTTCAAACTTGGAAAGTTGATGGAAGCTGTAATATAGAAGTTGGGAAAGCCCTGTGGTTGTATTGAAGTTCTCTGTGCCTGTGAACAATCTATCTTCTGATCTGGGTTGGAAATTCTTTCCATTTACATATAGGTAAATTAATTTATGATTTCTATTCTTTCTTTCTTCTTTCTTATTTCTTTATTTTATTTTTGTATTTTTTATAGACATTCTTCTTTCTTTGTTATTATTCTTGCCATAGTATTATCTTTGCTTCTCACTAAATTAGTTGAAGTTAATCCTAAAATTTTGTACAACTCTCCCCGACATTGGGGTAGGTTTTGCAGCCCTTCTTGTAGCTGGGTTCCTCCGCTATATTCCCCTGCATATACCGTGGGATCCTAGTCCCTTCTTTCTGTGTTTATAATATTTTCCAGTTTTACTGATAAAAAAAGCAAAAACAAAAAGGATCCGACATTTAAAATATATTGTGGTTGCATTGTAAACAAGAAGCAGACTTTCAGTACTCCATGTACATTATTTTTGTTCCACCTGAAGTTCTTTACTTCTTTTCCATTCCTTTTTTTCTGTTTTTGTTCCAAGTTATGTAAATTTCAAAGTTATTCTTGAGAAGAACTTTTGTTGATGTATCTAAAGATGTTATCTGGACTGATTTTTCTGGATGCACAAATACACACAAAAGAAAGAAAATGATCCTCATTGCACCAACAAAGCTGGAAGGCACCTGACTACTGTCCTTGAGTTCCAGAGCTTCTGATTTATTATATTGTTTCATAAAGCTACATTGCATATGATTTATCATTTTATAGGAACTTCACAGTAGTTACATCACATTTTGAATAGGCATTGTATTCTGATCCTTAAAAAAATATTTAATCTATGATTCATGAGCCCTCTTGTTATGCTACTGATAAAGCTAGATACATTTATTACTCTTTAAGGTATGTCTGAAGCACAAGGATAATTTGATACTGATGGAAAGAAGATATTTTTGCTTGGAGTTGTCACCACTTCCATTTCAATTAAAATCTTTTCTGAGTTGCAACTATTCTCAAAGCTCTTCAACAGATCCATAATATGTTCTTTGATCCAGTATGTCCTAAATCCTGAATCACTATTATGCTTCTTGTTACTGCTGGTTTGGTATACTCGACTTCCAAATTAGGAACCCTTGACTAGGAACTTGGTGATAATTTTTCTGGAAGAGAGGTGAGGCAAGTTAGAAGCTTATTGTGGCAATTGAACCTACTTTTATACTTGCCTTTTATCTGATGAGTTCCACTAGTTTTGGCATTGTGTTGTCTTTTTTTACTGGATGTTGTATTAGCACAGCTCTCTCCAGAATCCTTATGAATTTCGACCTAGCCCAATATGTTGCCATTGATTTCCTTGACCATTATGTGTGTCAGATTGGCTGTCAGATTCAGGCCAGCAAAAAACAAATATAAGACGACCTGTTCTGCTCTTTGATTACTGGAGAAATTTAATAAACCACAAGTTCCATTATGTGATTGTAAACTTGCATACTTGCAGAATCCCAGATGGAGTTTTGAGCTATTGAATATCTTTCTAGTATTTTACTTTATCCATGTGGAATTTGAGCTATTGAATATCTTTCTATGATGCTCCTTTGTCCACATGGAGTCCATTAGATGGGCTGCGGGGATGCATGCAAAAGCTGTTACAGAACAAGCTGTTCATTTATTTTTTATTTTTTTTATGGGCTCTTTAATTTTGATCAGTTAGATTCACCCAGGTCAAAAATTGCTTTATTTCTGCTTATAATTATAGCCTCAAAACTGAGTTAAATGATGGAGGAGCCAAATGCTGTATTTTCTTTTCTGTTCAGCAGTCTGGTTCATGACATCTGCAGTCTGGTTCTCGTTCTCAAATTGTTTAAAAATATGCCTTGCCAATAGAATTTGTAGACTTTAGTAGCTTAATGTTATCAATGGCAGAGGAGGTGGGCTGTCAATTGCTAAGATTATGGCAGAAATTATGACTCAGATTTGAAGATCTAAATTACAGCCCATTGCTAAGATTATGGCAGAAAATTGCGGCCCGATTTGAAGATCTAAATCTGTGTGTTAATTGTTCCATAATTTGTGCATTAGCTGTATATAATTTTCCCTAAAGTAGATTAGCAGTAATTGTGTATCATTATAAATATTTTATCTAAAATAGGTTGTACAGCAATTCTTATTTAAAGGAGAGATTATCAAAGAAACAGGCATTCAGCCATTTTCTCAAAATTTGTTATGGTATCAGAGCCTGGTTTTGAAATTCATAGTTGAATCTTCGAATCTCTATTTCATTCTTTTTGGAAGAATGTCTACAGAGACTTTGGCTATCAAATTTACAGGAAAGAATTATGCAGCATGGGAATTTCAGTTCAGAATGTTTCTGAAAGGGAAGGAGCTTTGGAATCACATTGACGGGTCTACTCTTGCTCCTAAAGAAGGTACAGAACTTAGTCAATGGGGAGGCAAAGGATGCTCAATCATTCTTGATTTTAGGTTCTGATTAAGCTCATATAGAACAATTTACGCCTTTAGGTACAAATGGTGGAGATGTGTGGATTAACTGCAACGCATATATCATCAAGATAACACTGCAAGACGATTTCACCAGAACTTGAGATTGGTAACTTCGCCACAATCTCTCTATCGAACAAAGATTATTCTCGGATTTACTAACTGCGGAGCAAATATTCTCGGGTATTATCTATTCAAAGGTACCTAAAGCAGGCCTTAGCCAAAATTTCTCTGCTTGCCTACGATAGTGTGCGTGATCGCTTTTGATGAAACCGAGGCGCACTTAGTCGCACGGCCGGATTAATGAATAGAAATCCCGTCTCCTTCGATATATGTCTCGTGAATTGTTATATGAACAAAGAATTTAACATTCACTTCTAAGGGAGTATCAAATGATCGACCATCTCAAGACCACCCAATGTAATTATCTCCGAATATATTTATGCCGATTTAAGAAAATACCACTACTTAGAGTTCACTTCCCAAGGCCTAAAGTGCAGCTTAAAGGACCTAGGTCCCCTTCATATGAAAAGAGCTTGGGTGTCATGAGTTCAGAAATCACTCCAAAGTCACCCCTCGTAATAATGATATCATCAACATATACTAGGAGCAAAACAATTCCATTAGCAGTCTTGCAAAGAAACAAAGAATGGCTACACAAGCTGTTCTAGGTTCGTCCAAGGAGACATCTGAGGTTGTTAATGTTGCTTATGCTGCTAAAGGGAAGAACCGAGGGAAGGGACAAATGCAAAGGCTATAGTCAAGTAAGGAGTCTCGGGGCATACCGCCTCGCAATCGCGGGTAAGAAATTCGCAATTATTGTAAAATCGCACGGACACACATCGCTATGTCCTACACGCCCGTAAACCGACAAGGCCAAGCCAGCCATTGCTTTCGCACCCTACCACTATCGCCTCTATTGTACCCACAATTGCCTGCACAAATCACTTTGCTACCTTAAATGGTCCAACAGATGATCATCACAAAGATTCTCTACCCGACTTCATGTTTGGCGTAAGATTGCTTCTTCCTTGGTTTGTTGATTCTGGGCATCAAATCATGCGACTGATTCAACTCTGATTGGGTCGCGATAATCTTCTAAGTATACATCGTAAACAAAATAACAGATTATTAATGGAAGTAATCTTCCAATTATAGCCATTTTCTCAAAATTTGTTCGTGCTAATACATGTTTTGAGATTATACATAGTGATGTTTGGGGTGTTACTCCTATCATTTCCCATGCGCAGTATAAATATTTCGTGATTATCCATGATGACTATAATGCTTCCACATGGATATATTTTCGCAAGGCCAAGTGTTAACTGTTTTCAAAAGTTTTGTGGCTTATATTGAGACTCAATTTTCTACCACCATTAAGGTTTTACGGTCTGATAATGGTGGTGAGTATATGTCACATGATTTCCAAGCTTTCTTACAACAAAAAGGCATTATATCTCAACGATCATGCCCTTATACCCCTCAACATGGGGTGGCTGAACGTAAAAACCGTCACTTGCTTGATATGGTTCGCACTTTACTCTGTGAGTAATCGCCCGCCAGATTTGTGCCTGCCGAATCGCAGCTTATCCGATTAATCTACAATTTCTCAACAATTGAATTTCGATTCTCCTTACTTCGTCCGCTTGGTATGTAGCCTAATTATCATATGCTACACACTTTCGATGCGTTGCTTTCATTCATTTGCTCACATGAACGCCACAAGTTTACAAAATTAACCGCAAGGCGGCATTTATGGGATATAGCAATACTCACAAAGATTTCAAGTGTTATAGATGCCGCCACTAATCGATCGCGTGTTTCAGAAATGTGGTTTTTGAACATGAGTACTATTTTCGGGCCAGTATGATCTCCTTCACATGGTGTTCTTCTTCCTAGCTGGCGATGTATCTCCATCGAGCGCTTTAAACCTCGGCTTTGTCTATCACCGACGGCACCCATCATCTGCTAGAAATCCTTCCCGACTCGATCCAAGGCCCACTCAAAGGGCTCTTCGAAGATCTAATCGTATCGCCGGCCCCTCCCGATGGTAGTATGGTTTTCTACTATTTTCGCTCATACAGCTTCCTACTCTCTATTCTCGTTGCTGCAAACATGTATGTTTGAAGAAAGCTTATGTTAAAGAACTTCAAGCTCTTCAAGAACCATACTTCGTATATTGCTCCTCGCCCTACTCTGGTACAAAACCTATTATTGTAAATGGCCCATTCCATTAAGCTAAGATTTGATGGGTCACTTGACCGATACAAAGCAAGGTTGGTGGCACTTAAATCGACAAAGAGGCTGGAGTTGATTTTCATGATGACATTCGCACTGCTGGCAAAATGACGCACTGCGACTTGTTTCTCACACATGTTTCTTCCATATCGGTCACGATAGATGGATGTTAAGAATGCATTTTTACATGTGGGATCTTAAGGAAGCAATTTATATGACTCCACCCAATTGGGTGTTTATTTTCTACACCCTCTTCGATGCCTGTAAACCAAAAAAGTCACTCTATGGTTTAAAACAGTCTCGTGCTTGGTTTATATGGTTTCGATCCACGCTTATTAGCTTTCTCTTTGTCCGTAGTCAATATGATTCTCTTGTTCTTTTGCAAGACTGCTAAAGGAATTGTTTTGCTCCTAGTATATGTTGATGATATCATTATTACAGGGACTGACTTTGAATTGATTTCTCAAATTTCCAATAAATACTTTCAAAGCTTCATATGAAGGACCCAGTCCTTTGGGTTACTTTAGGCCTCAAGTGAACTCTACAAATTTAAGCATTTTCTAAATTGTACAAATATATTCAGAGATAATTATATCAATGGTCTTCAAGATGGCTTCCATCCGTTGATACCTTAGAAGTGAACAGCAATATCGCCGTGATGAGGGCAATTCTTGCCTCGATCCCTCCTTATATACACGTCAGTGGAGTTTAACACCAACATTATCGTCACACTACCCAACAAGCTTACTAATTTACGCAGCCCCTCAGACCTTCTTCACTCGTCGCTCGTCAGACATTGTTCCTCGCTTATTTGCAAGGCAATTCTACCGAGGTCTTTTCTTCCGTGGATTCTCCTATTCACTTGGCTGCATACAAGGTTTTCAGTTAGCGCTTAGCGCTCGACAGCGCCGCTCGTGGCGAGGCGCTAGAGAAAACGCCCGAGGCGTTCCTGAAAAACCCAACACACAATAGGCGCACGCTACCGTCGGCCTTTCGAGGCGCGCTTTGATCGCGCCTTTCACGCCTTGAAGAGGGAGCATACGCTTGGGGAGGCCTTCAAAAAAGGATAAACAAAAACCGAATTGCTAGAAAAAAAAGAAAAAGCAAACTGTTTTGGGGAGATTCGGGAGAAAAGTGGAACCCTACCTCAAGCGGCGACTAATGATCATCTCAAGCCACTTCCCGCTCCATCTCCCTGTGCATGTCACTGCCTCGCTCCCTCTTCATCTCTTCATCCATCTCTCTTCAATCTTCCCTCTTCATTTCTCCATCTCTCCGAAAGCCTTTTCTTTCCCTTTCCCATCTCTCTTCATCTCTCACCCGAAAACAACCCCCGCTCCCCTTCTTGTCAAGCGAATTTTTTCTTCATCTCTCACCCGAAAAGCAACCCCAGCCTCCTCTTCTCAAACACAAGAACCCCGCGCCTCCCCGTCCTGAAGGCTTTTTAATTTTTTTTTCTCTTCATCTCTTACTCAGTCACCCGAAAACAACCCTGCCCCTGCCCTCCTCTTTGCTTTTTATTTTTTATTTTATTTAAGTCAAAGGGGAGAAGGATAATCCCTCCCGCCCCCGCCTCCCGCCCTCCCCTATCTTCATCCGTCTGGAATTCGAGAACCAACCCCTCCTCTTTGATTTTGATTTTTGATTTTTTTATTTAATCGAGCGGAGAAGTCGTATACTCTATTTTTCTCGCATCAATTTTTTTTTTTTTGTAAATCAAACTACCACCTTTCTAAAAAAAATATTGATTTTTTAAAATTTAAAATCAATTAAATTCGAATTTCATTCTTAATTTCCTCTTAAAAATATCGCTTTTAAATTTAAACCAATTAAATTCGACTTCATTTTAAATCCTTTAATTATGTCTTGTTATTATTTAGTCAATTATATTGTGTTATATAGAAATGTGAATATTATTATTGGTGTTTTTTTTTTTAGAATGAGTCTTCCGATTCGAAAAATTCAAAAGATTTTGCGTGAAATATGTTATTGAAGTTTCCTACAATATTTGAGATGTAAATTTGGTAAATCAAAGATGCGCGGGAGGGTGAATAGACTCAAGATCACTTAGTTTAACTCATCATGGTATGAAACCATGCCCCAAAGTTAGTGAAGATGTTAGATCGTGGAAGATGCATCACCAATTTTAAGGATCAAAAACGAAGTTAAAATGAATTGCTCCAAGAAATTGGTATGGGTCCAACTTCAATGCATGAGGAGTGCCTTATCCCAAAACACCTGCCTTAGGAGGAGCGGGAGTGATGTGGGAGTGGGAACCGTCTCCTGTGTGGGACCTATGGATAAATTTACCTCTTTCACAACCTCATCAAAGTACTTTGAATTCAAGGTGAAGCAAGAAGAAAGGAAGGAAGTGTGTAGAAAATCGTAGGTTTATGTATTCAAAAGGTCTCCCCATTCAACACCGTGAATGATCCTTATCGATTCCTATGATGGATCGCTGCAAATTCGCTCCCTGGTTTAAGCCCATCTATGCAATTTAATTGAGTGGACATGGATTCTAAAGAAGAGGTGCATGACCTAAGTATCATTATGGAAGATCACAAAAAAGCTCGAAACAATATGGATGTTCAATTATGTCGATTTGTTGGATGTGATGGAAAGAGTAGTGTCTTATAAATTTTTTAGTGAATACCCCGCCGGCACTTGGTCATAAATCAATGATGCTTCGACATAATAAAATTCGTGGAATTGATGTTCACATATCTCGATGACGTGGTTGAAGAAATCAGGAGAGAATGTTGTGCGTTTCATCACCGATAATGCTCTAATTATGTGAATGCTTCGAATTATGTTTTTACAAGCGAGAAGATCAGGCGGACTCCTCATACGCATATCAGACATTCACGCTGGCGATATCGAAAGCGTAAATGCTCGCGATACTACACTGTCGAGCCAGCAAGTAGTGAAGTTCATATATGGCCATACTTCGTTCTAAATTTAATGAGAACATTTACAAAAAATCATGAACTTTTCAGTCTGGAAGAATTACACTTGCTTGTTACTTCATTTCTTACTTCCAAAGCCTTTATTAGCAAAAGCAAGCTCTTATAAAGAATGTTCCTAAAAATGGTGTTCACAAATGGGCCAAAAAGGCGTAAGGTGGAAAGCTCAAGATAAATATTATTGATCCAAATTTTCGGGCCTCATGTCGCTTTTGCATAAAGACCACCTGCTCCATTAGTTAGCAAGGTCTTGAGAGAGGTTGATTCAGAGAAAGACCAAACACGTTATATTTACGAGTCGATGGATTCAAGCAAGGAGAAGATCGCATTTAATCGTGGGGCGTGAGAGAAAATATGGCCCAATTTGAGAAAATTGACGCAAGATGGACTCCCCAACTTCACGACCTTACATGCAAAGCAGTTACTATCTTAACTCTCAATCGCGCATGGGGATAAGTTCTCTAATGTTGATGAGGGGTGAGAAAGGATTATTTGAATGCATGGATAGATGTTGATTGTCAAGAACGTTAAAAGTCATATCTCGCTTGACTCTGTCACCAAGCAATGGGTGAATTTGGGAGTCAGATTGCACCGATTCTCGAACACATAGTTCTGCAAGTTGGTGTGGATGCTTTTGGGGTTCAACACCAGAAAGGTAAAGTTCGCTATTCGAGTCCTTAGCCTTACTTTGAGAGTGCTTCTGATGTGAAAGAAATTGAGCACATTTGAATCTCCATTACTTATTTTTGTAAATTTTATACATATATTTCTATTTTCAATGTTAGAGAACTCTTATTCCATTTTAACACATAAATTTCTTTATTTCACATTTGTAGATACATACAAAAAAAGCAGCGACTAACATCAAAGGTTGAATGCTCTAGTGTATGGCAGCAACATCTAGATTGAGAGAGAGGCCCGCTGTACAGAAACAAAATGCTGATCCGATTTGATGTAGAGGAGATTGATTCTGATGATGAGGATTATGAGAAAGAACCTCCCTCCCCTCGATCTTGCTGGCTTCAGACATGGAGTTGTCCACCAAGTTGATGCTATTAGAGCTGCGCCATCCAACTCCCGACTCAAGCACTACCTGATCACACACAGATTTCTTCACATTCTGCCAAGCGAAACATAAACAAGCATCAGCAGCATACACAAAATCTCATAAATTTGATTAAATTTAATAAAAAACTTATAATATTTACACCTAATTAATAATTTATACTAGGTGTCAGCGAGGCAGCGCAGTTATATGAAATTAATTTGACACTAATCGATGAAGATAGTTGATGAAGATTTACATGAAATGGGGATACATGATAGTGGACATTTTCCCTACTTTGATACATTGATGAGGATGATGATGCCTTGAAGAGGAGCATTTATATTGAAACAATTTACTCTAAATTTATTTCATGACTTGGTTATGGATTTTGTTAAAGTTTGAAACTATTAGTATAGTTGAATCTATTTTTTATTTTATGACTTTGTTATGGTTTTATGTGAAAGTAGTGAACTAGTATGCTTTTTTTTAATAATTCTAATGAATTGTTTTCTATGTTTTTATTTATGCTACTTTATTTTATATATTTTAAAAATATTAATTAATTATATATTGTAGCCGCCTAAAGCTTACGCCTCAACGCCCGAGGCTTACGCCGCCTCACAAACACAAAAACGCGCCTACGCCGCCTTTAGTAAAACTTTGCTGCATATAGTGATGCTGAATCGGGTTTGCTTGTTCTGACACTCGACGTTCCATTTCTGGCTGGTGCATGTTCATTGGCAACTCCCTTGTCTCTTGGAAAAGCAAGAAGCAAGATTGGGTGTCGAAATCCTCCACGGAGTCTGAGTATCGTGCTATGTCCTCTGCATGCTCGAGATTGCTTTGGCCGGTAATTGCTGCGCTGCCTTGGGTTTCCTCAAATGGAACCTACTCCGCTTCATGCGGATAATACTAGTGCTATCCAAATTACTGCTAACCCAGTGTTTCACGAGCGCACCAAGCACATAGAAGTAGATTGTCACTCAATTCGTGAAGCATATGATGCCCATGTCATTTCTCTACCTCACATCACCACTGATCAACAGACTGCTGATGTATTTACTAAAGCTCTCTCACGACAACGACATCATTTTCTGGTTACCAAATTGATGCTTTCTGATCATCCAGCATCAATTTGAGGGGGGATATCAATGGCAGAGGAGGTGGGCTGTCAATTGCTAAGATTATGGCAGAAATTATGACTCAGATTTGAAGATCTAAATTACAGCCCATTGCTAAGATTATGGCAGAAATTATGGCTCAGATTTGAAGATCTAAATTACAGCCCATTGCTAAGATTATGGCAGAAATTATGGCTCAGATTTGAAGATCTAAATCTGTGTGTTAATTGTCCTATAATTTGTGTATTAGCTGTATATATTCTTCCCTAAAGTAGATTAGCAGTAATTGTGTAATTACTATAAATATTTTCTTGTCTAAAATAGGTTGTACAACAATTCTTATTTAAAGGAGAGATTATCAAAGAAACAGGCATTCAGCCATTTTCTCAAAATTTGTTAAATGTGTTGATTTTTATCAGAATTAGTTTTAATTTTTTTTTCTTCTCTTCATCTCTGCAGGTGCTAGATCGATTTGGAAGTCATTCCTGAAGAGATAAAAGATAGTCTTCAGTTGCGGTTTTTCCTGCTAAATTCCAGGCTGATAATCACCATCTATCAAAGATGGCTGAGCAGTTGGGAGCTACATGCTTAACAGAGATTAATTCATCAGTTGCACATTTGGTTGCAGCAGATGGCGTAACAAAGAAAGAAGTCTCAATGGGCAGTGAACAAAAAGCAGTTTCTCATCTATCCACAGTGGATAGAAGCTGCACTTTTTATTTTTATTTGGCAAAAGCTTCCAGAAGAAAACTTTTTAGTTGGAAAATGAAGGAATGATTGAAGGTAGGCACTATGGTGTACAGTTCGAAGGGCTTTGGCTCCAGTACTGGTTGTTTTACAACTGACAAAATGGTGAATTGTTTGGAGGGCTTTGGCTTCTCTCCATTACTAGTACTCTTACAATTTCTCAGCATTATGAAATCCAAGGTTTACCATCTAATGGAGACTTTTCAGCTTATCCAGATTCATTGGTTTTTCAGCCTATCATTTTTGGTTCAATCTTTGGTAAAGGATGTTTCAGGAGAGCAAAGATCTGATCTCAGAAAATCTCACAATCAATCTGGTTTTGTACTGACTTAGTGGTGACATGATGATTCTCTTCTTTTATTTTCTTTCCCTTCCCCAAAAGTCTTGTGTTTGTTAGCACTGTATAAGGTTGGCCTTTGAAAATTTTGTAAAGAAAAGCCATAGCTGCAGCTATGCTAAACCAATGTTATTCTGTTTGAGGCAATAGAAATTGTATTGGCTTTCAATTGAATTCAAGGAAAATATAAACCCAGCTCATTTGTTTAGCATAACTTTTCAGGTGGTATAGATAAATCAGAAGTTTCATCTGTGGCTGCAAAAAGGTACTAAGTTGATTTATTTTACAAAACAGAACCCTAATTTATTTTAGCATTTTATTTGTTTTCTACGAGGTTTGGAACTGGAAGCTGATCATTCTTCCCCACAGCTGTCTGAGACTTGAAGTAGAATAGAGAGTATTCATGAATTTTGCTGAGTTAACCAATAAGAAAAAGACATTAATGTTCCAAATGATATCAAATGATTGCAGATGCAAATTTCTGATCTATTGCAGGTATTCTAAAGTTTACATAGTTTTGAACTCATTTGAAGCTTGTTGAGTATCACATACTATTCTATAGTTATTCTTTATTATTCTTTCCCTTTTTTTATTTTTTTTATTCTTATTTTGTTCCCTTTTCTATTCTCTTCTTTCACATATAAATGTGTATAGAAATTTATTTTAGTTGAATGAAATACGAGAATTCCTTCTCTCATACGGTATTAAAGCCACAGAGATTAGGTTAGTATTAGCGCGCCGCTCAATTTTGCAACCCATTTGATGATCGTGTCTCATTCCGGTACTCAATTGATGATTGTGTCTCATTTTGGTACCCCATTTGACAACTGTGTCCCACTTTGGTCTCATGAAACTCGTTAGGGTTTTAGCCGTGTAGTCAATTTCGGCAATTCATATGACGATGGTGTCTCATTCCGGTCTCATCAAACTCGTCGTTAGGGGCTTGCCGTAGCCTCCATTTCCTGCGACCCATCCAGCCACGTTGCCTCACTTGGCCATATCAACTCCATCGCTAACACCCTCGTAATCTCGACTACTTTCCACTCCACATCATCGCAAGATCGAACTACTTTTCCGATGACCACAGATCTACCAATCTGACAGATTAAAGATATCATTAACAAAGTTCGACGATTCGACTTATAATTTATCAGTTTCAGAGAGGAAATAATAATATTACATATTATTATGTAGTTATTCTTTATTATTCTTTTCTTATTATTTTTATTTTTATTCTTATTTTGTTTCCTTTTCTATTCTCTTCTTTCACATATATATGTGTACAGACATGTATTCTAATTGAATGAAATACGAGAATTCCTTCTCTCTTTACATAGCCTTTAGTTTTGTCCATTCATAAAATTTAACTGACCAAGTGTGCTAGATTGGTCCCCTATTATTGCCAAACAACCTCACCTGCTGGTAGCCCCTTTTGTTGCTATGTTCTGTATGATTTGTGTTATTGTAAGATTTCTTTGTTACCCATGTGAATACCAAAGAACTAAAATTTACAAGTATGATGGATAAAACTTTACCATAGCAAGTATGGAAATCAACTTTTCATTGGCTTTCCAAAATTCTGCAACATAGGGCAAAAGGTTAGATCTATGACGCTGTCTATGGCTGCACTCAACCATCTTCCCTTCTTCCCAATAACCCTATCATATCTGGTGGGACTAACTCAAGCCACATATCCTTTATCAACTACATGACTTTTTTGTTATCTTTTTTCCCCTTTCTGTTTTGTCTCTTGCATTTTTTAATGTTCCAACTTGCATATGGACAAATACCTATCAGCTAAGAACTGAAAGCTTGTATGATTCCCTTTGGTTGGCACTCAAACCTCATACGTCTATCAGCTTTATCCTCAAAGTACATAGTCACCGAAAGACAATGTCTAAATTTCACAATTCCTCTCTATGCAAATTGTGCCATTCGATTATGAGATTCCCTCCAAATATCGATCTTATGCTTTTTCCCAAGTGATGATTAGATGGACCAAAAATGGGTGGTGGTGGACCTTTTAGGCTCATGAATAGCCGAATTTCCATAGCTTTACGACCCATAGACAAGGTTCTTGCTGCAACTGAAGCCATCAAAGCTTCTAGAGTTTGATTGTCAAAGAGAGTTTTAGATCGAAATAGTGTTTGGGGAAAACGGCGTAATTTAGTTTTTCACCAAACTAACAAACTAGCGCTGTCGCAGAACGTCAGTTGCTTCGATAAATAAGCCTTCTTCAAAAGCTTCAATGAATCACAAATCATGATTAATTTACTGATTCAATCATTGCCTCGACAACAACATTCGATGAATTCTTTCAATCGCTACGCCTTAACACGTAAGATTCAGCCTTTTATTCACCCTCGTCTTCTTCCTCCCTATCTCCTCCCCATTCATCCCCCTATTTCGTATCATTATTACAAAGCTTCCACGACAAATTTATTCACACTACGTGATTAATTTGATTTCCAAACTGATTTTATAATTTTTTTTTTTCAAATAAAGTATTTCGGTATAATTTTACGCACTACTTATGCTTTTTCCCAAGTGATGATTAGATGGACCAGAAATGGGTGGTGGTGGACCTTTTAGGCTATAGGCTCATGAATAGCCGAATTTCCATAGCTTTAGGACCCATAGACAAGGTTCTTGGTGCAACTGAAGCCATCAAAGCTTCTAGAGTTTGATTGTCAAAGAACACTCTACGTAGACATATATTGTTCACAGCCCTAGTGTTCCAAATTTAGATGAGGGACCTCCAACTTGTCCGGAAGGACCACTAGCAGTAGGAAAATGGTCTCTTTGAATGGGAATAAACTAGGCCCCAGACACAACTCTGTGAAGGACCAAGGTTGGCATTACAATACAACTATAAATATCAATGCATGATGTGCTAAAGGACCACTTGGTTACATCATACTACTGTGTTTGCATCAATATTGCATCAAGTTATCGATAAACCCTAGATTTGCCTCCTAAATGTATAGAATAGTGCTGCAAACTTCTTAGGCAACTTGTGCACATTGGACAAACTTTTTGGAACTTTTCCAAACTACTGGACCTTTGGATGATATTGTAGCAAGGAATTGAAAATAATAGCCAGTTTTGCATGACCTACCTCCACTGATATTGATGGCCAAATCATCTCCACAGACCAATGAAAATGACTAGCTACCCCCCGAATTCATTACTCAAATCATCTAATCTGCATCACTCGAAAAGACTGGTTGCTGGATATATTCTCCCCTTTTGTAGGTCCCTTTGATCTACTCTAATCATCTAAAGCGCATCGCTCCAAGGCCAATCTGTCCTACTTCTCAAGCCATACCATGTATCTGGTTCACTTTTTGTTACAACAATCCTTGTGGGTCCTAAGAGAATTATCTTTGTTCATGAAAGAGAAGGAAGCTGGGTACGAATGGTTATTAGTTGCCCTTTAGTGCCTCTTAAGTTGGGTTTTGCACTTCTTTTCCTAAAACTTATGCCAGTGATCTCTACCTTGTCCCACTTTTACCCATTACATAAGAAAGATTTGATCTAACTGGCCCTTGTAGGCAGTCACGATAACAAGGTCGTGATGTTAGCAAGTGGTGACATCAACAGGCCGTAAAACATCATTCTCTACTTCATAGATCTAGTTTCTTCATATACTGTTTCTGCCTAGAAAACCATTCTTATGGGGCATTTTAGGACTTTAACTTTAAGGAATATGCACCTCAAAACATAGCGGATTGTGTACCTATATGAACCATGCAAAACTGGGTCCACCTGCTGTAATCTTGCTTAGGTCTCTAAGAAATCTCTCCATGAAATCACAGGAGGTATTGGACCACTGCAACCTTTGAAATTGTTTCCTTTAGAGAAGATGCACCACCTTGTGTACGGGGCATCTAAATAGCCAATTTACCACAAATAACTTAATGCTTTTCAAAGCCTCAGGTTTTTGGTTTTTTTCCTTTTTTTTTTTTTTTGGGACCCAAACTTGGAACCTCCCATAATCCTATCTCCTTCCTTTACCACTTGAGCGAGACCTCAAGGGCCTGGGTTTGGTTTTATGATAGTTGTATAAGGCTATATCACAACCCATAACAATATCTTTGAGAGAGTTGTGAGCAGTTGATATTGTTTGTTCCTAATCTGCTTAGATAATGCACCTTCTAACATTGACGCATAAAACTATAAAGTATACCCCAAGGTTTGGGGTCGATATTCTTTCTTCTTGATTTGCTTAGATAATACACACCTTCTTGGACAAAACATAAAATAAACTCAAATTATTATATATGAGACCATGAAACTCTATTCTTTGTTGGCAGTCTCTCAACATCTCTATCACCTTGATACTACTCCTTAGTGAGGCTAAGTGTTTTGAGTCTAGCATGAAAAGAGGCATGGCAGAGGGATCATCACCAGGGGAAAAAACACAATAGATCTTAACAATAGCATTTGGTAGAATTTAATGTTTTATTAAAACCTTTTACATGATTTTTTTTTTTTCGTAGAAGTAATTACATTATGGGAGGAGCAAAAGATCTTAGCCAATTTCAGATAAAAAGGAATTCAAGTAAAGGCAAGAATGAAAGGAATTAGATTCCAAAATTTATTCTGCATGTTTAGGTTGAGAGGGAATTCGTTGTTTTGTGTGTTAAGAGATGATTGTTTTATCATTCTGACTTTGTTTCAATAGAAAATATAAATTGTTTAAATATTTATTATTTATAACTGGTATCTGTAATATCTATCAAAAAAAGAAAAAATGAATCTGTAGTGACAATCATATAAATAAGTAAATCTTAGAATTAATTGGTTGAAAGGATGAAATAATCTTCTAAATTTGTAAATCTAATTCTTTCCATATTTTTATTGATAAAGTAGCCTATTTTTGAGATAGATATCCTATTTAAAAAAATTGTTTGTACTTTTAATATTCTTATGAAGAAAAAAATAAGGGTATTTTTAACAAAATGAGGCCAAAAAGATAAAGGGTTAATTTCCAAATGTGGACTTTCAATTACCCTTTTAAACGAATAACCAATAAATTAATTATAAATAAATAATTAATTCAAAAAATATTATTGTCTTAAAAATTAAAGGAACAACGATACTAGTTATTTGGATTCTCAGAATAGAAATAAGATGATAAATTACTTCTTGAATGGCCTAAATTGTTTTAAATTCAATTTTTAATTCACTTAAAATGTAAAATTACCTATAGCATTTTCAGTAAAATGTAATTATATTGTATAAGTTTTTTTTGGAACCCTGTAGGAGTACATAAAAAATTATAAAAGAAAGATATAGTTAAAATGATATAAAAATAAAGATATAACTAAAATAACATAAGATTAAAATTGAGAGTTCACTCAAATATTAATCATAATCACATTCTTTTTGCTCATTTATTCTAATGCATGATTGAGTTCAATTGGAAGGAAAAGAAAAATATCCTACCACCCATTTAATTTTGTTTTAGGAGGTCATTAAAGTAAAAAGAGAAAAAAAAAATGATATTGAGGGAATTGATAGGGAGAGAGAGAGGGGAAGACAAGGAAATGGGTAGAGAAGTTGTTTTGACATAACATTTGCTTTTTAATAGGATATGACTGAAAACTTCAAAATTCTTCCCACCTAATCTTTTAATGAAATTGCTCCATTATTAGGATCTAGAAAAAGTTAATTAATTTAATTTATTAATTAAAATTAGCTTTGATTTTAAGTTGTAATGTCAAGTTATATTGTTAAATCAAGGTGATGAAAGCATGTTGCTCTGTTTCACTTCCTTGGTGCAAGGTTCATAGTTTGTTTAAGAGAGCCACCATGAGCACTAAGCTGTGTGCTGTCAAGGTCATGCCATAATATCTAAAAAACCACCATAGGGTAGATCAAAAGGAGAAATTCTATAAATATCTGGTTTGTTCTCAGATATTTCTCCCCAAAACAAAGAAAACAAATCATGATCACTCATTCAGTCCTGTGAAAAATAGATTCTCTTTTTTCTTCTTTTTTTGGGTTAAATCACAAGACAAGATTCTTTTTAAGTTGTTGTTCTAAATCAGGTAGTGTACAAAGTTGAGCATTATTACTACCTAAGGAAAACTACTAAACAAAAAAGTCTAACTCAGAGAGAGAGAGAGAGGGATGTGAGATCCTATTTTTATGTGGCTGTTGAATTCAAAGGGTATATATTAAATTCCAATAGCTAATCGCTTTAGCTCTTAGTTATCATTGTGAATCAAAGGTGTTGTTTATCCTGTTTCATCGTGTGGTTCAAAATGAGCCAGGTAATGCCTTACTCCATCCGTTGGCAAAAGATTTGCCAACTTGACTCCAACGCACCACCTTCAACACTCTCTATAAGTAGCTGCCATGGCAGTAGTCTCCTGCACCCAACATCCTTCCAACTCAGCTCTCTTCTCTTCTCTTCTTTCAACTACTCTTCCTTTAGGCCCCTGTTCTAAGTAAGAAGATTTAAGCCCAATCTCCCAATTACTTTCTTGTCATCTTTTTTCGAC
Source organism: Tetrastigma voinierianum (assembly GCA_016808115.1). Classification (NCBI taxonomy): domain Eukaryota; kingdom Viridiplantae; phylum Streptophyta; class Magnoliopsida; order Vitales; family Vitaceae; genus Tetrastigma; species Tetrastigma voinierianum. The sequence continues at coordinate 226,746 of JAEQBH010003063.1, forward strand.
ATACTTTGCTTTGTAATCAATCTCCTCTGAAGTGACATACTCATGGCATCAACCTCTCTCAAGAGCTCTGGCTCATGGACCCAAAAGGAAAACAAACTGTTTGAAAAGGCTCTAGCCTTGTATGACAGGGACACCCCCGACCGCTGGCAGAATGTGGCCAAGGCTGTGGGTGGAAAATCTGCTGAGGAGGTGAAGCACCACTATGAGGTCCTCATTCGGGACCTCAAGTATATCGAGTCGGGCCGTGTTCCTATTCCCAATTACAAGTAGCCAAACCCCAACCCTGTTGGTGAGTTGATATGCTCACCATTACTATCTTTTCTTTCTCTATTATAAGTTGCTTTTGCTTTCCCCAAAAATCACTTATGAGGCAGAAAAATCTACTTTGACACAGGATCTTCAAGTACTCTTTTTTGGGTGCATTTTTAGGCTGCTAAAATCCTCTTCTCTTTATTTCCTTTTACAGGCTTCTCAAGCATATCTTAAAGCTGCTACAAGTCCAAGACTTGGTTACTATTACTTTATATTTTTGGAAAATGTAGATGCAGACCTATTATTCAAACAAAAAAAAAAGAAAAAGAAAAAAAGGTCCACTCCGTCTGCTCCTGGTTTATATGTAATCACTCTACCACCCTTCTGCTCCTCTTTATATGTAATCACTCTACCGCCCTTATTTTAATGGAGTATCTATTATCAGTAAGGTATTTTGTCCTCGCCCACCTATTACCAATCCATAGCAAATACATCCTTATATTTCCTATGTAATCATAATTGTATTAGACTAATATTATAAAGAATCATAAGAGCAGTGATAAGCCTTCTTGCTTTTCACATTTATATGTATATAGATGATCATCAAGCTTGGACTACTAAGCTTCTACAACTGTGATAATGTCGATTTCACATAAAACATAATGCAATATTCTGCATTCAGTACAATTGAAAATTGAGATCAAAATGCAGATAATGACTGAAGCAGTGGCACTAGTCAGTCTGAGTCTTTGTGTTGGCCATTGTTTGTCCAGAGCATGGTTCTTCTGTTGGTCCCACCCTCATCTCATGATTGGTTATTTATATTTTATACACTTCATCACTAATGCAGTATTGTGATTCTGGACATTCTTGAACTTGTTCTGATTTATGGGTGTAAATTGGATATTCTCTTTTTCTTTTCTTTTTAAATATGATTGTAGATATTCTCTGCCTGTTGGTCTGCAGGGTCCTCAAGTATATTACAAAATAATCTTCTTAGATATAGACATGTGGAGTTCCGGGAGGGAGAAAAGGAAAAAGAAAAAGAAAAAAGTTGTGGTCCTAGTATCCATGACAGAGAATCCCAGATAAATTTAGCAGTGCTTCTGTTTTTATTCAACTTAACCACATAAAATCAAAACTCTTGGCTTGGACAATTCGTACAAATACAAATAAATTTTCTAAATTTTTTTCCCTTTTTGGTGATACATTGAGTGGTGGTCCTTGTGGACAAACCTGGTTAAAATTTGAAATAAATGTCACTTTATGTGGTCATATATGGTATAGCCATCGAAGCACATATAATAGAGTTTTTGAGTCATAAAAGTTGCTTGAGTGGGCACCTATATGATCTTCAACCTTCCTACTTTTTATCTTTTATTCTTATTATAAGAGTTTGGGTCTGACCCTACTACATCTTTCTCTCATGGTATTTACTATTTATTAAAAAAGGGAGGCGCGCTGTAGGGAGGTCCTCATTTGTCAGCACTTAGAACACATGCTGACACAGAGACCGTTGTTTCTCTCTTTTGCCTCTCCCTTGTGCGAGGCTTTTTGGATTATGGATTCAGGTATATATGCTCTTGTAGCTTTCACCATTCTGAGATTTTCTTTCATTTGCATTTTTTCATAGCCTATAAACCCTGAAGTTAAGGAGTGGGTCTCTAGTGGTCTTCAAGGCTGACTAGTAGTGGGTTGGAGAAATGGCAAGATCAGACCAATTAGTTACCCTTTACAATTGAGGCATTGTTGGAGGACCTTTGACTGGGCATAACAGTCTAACTCTTTCAATGTCTATGTCATCTTACTCGATTTGTACATATTAACACCATAAAAGGTTTTTTTTTTTCAGCTTTCTAACAAGAACAAGATAGAACTAAGTATCCACTCTTTAACAGAGAGTGTTCTTTTCAAACACAAACTTGCTGGTATGGAAACTGGAAAACAAGTAGAGCAAATGGAATCTTAAGACGGAGAGGGGGAGATTGTTGGGCAACTAAGAGAGCAGTGGCCACTAGGAAAGCAGACCCGTGGAGGGAGGGTGTAGTATTTATGCCTATATGTCGGCCATGCCTATGCCTATACCTATGCCTATGCCCAGCACTGCTGTGTGAGGCATTTCTGATTTCTCAGTATCCTTTTCCAACTCCTCTTGCAAGTAATTGCTCATTTCCACCTTTCTTGATTTTCTCGGAATTTCTCTCTAGTTGGAATTCAAAAAGTACTAAGGAAATAAAATAGAAAGGAGAAAATGGAAGGAAACAAAATTTAAAGGAAAAAAAAGCATGTACATAAGCCAAAAGGAAAATGCTTAACGTCTGTGGTGTCGAACTACTTTCCAAAAATAGAAGTTTTAAGGAGTAAGCTTGAAAGTGTAAAAGTTAAATACGATCTCTATCCCCATTCACGCATTTTCTTTCCCTTCATTGCTTAACTTGCTTTAAAAATCAACTAACTATAAAATTGGTGACTTTTTTTATACTAATTGGTGTCATTAGTAGTAACTGCAAAAAAAGGAAAATGTTTGGCGGTACCATGACACAATTTCCAAAAATATAAAGTATTTTAAAAAAACCCTAGCCCCTTCTCCCTTTCTCTCATCTTCTTGTTCTTTTTAGCCCTTTTTCCTTAAAGGCTTGGTCTATAATAACCCCTTCTACATCTCTTTCTATAATATTTTTTTTCAATAAAATGGTTCTTCCATAAAAATCTAAATTTTTATTTTGTTTTTTTCATGTTTTGGTCGTTGTCTTATGCGTCGTGTTTTTTTCATCGTTTTGTATGGCTTGTGGTTCGTGTCGTCTTAGTATGATGATTTAGTTTTTGTCGTCTTTGTTGCGTGACTTCTAACATGTGGGTGATTTGGGCCAATGACGTATTCGATCGTGTAGAACGTCAATCGAATCGTAGTTATCGATTATCTTCGCGAGCGGAATAAGTATATATTATAATCGTCATAGAATTATCGAATATATGAAACAATGAGATTCGTTTGTGTTGATAAGCGCAGATCTTGATGTCATCATTTTAAGTTTTTAGCGAATTTGATTATGTGTTTCTATCGAATGTAAGGTTAGTTTGAATCAATAAAATTATTCTCTTTTAAAAAAAAGAATAAAAAATGGTTTAAACACAATAAATTAATTTTATTTGTTTATTTAAACTCCTTTTTATTGGTTTCACTTTATTATATAAAGACTAAGAAAACTAAAAATATGTAAAATTTTAAGGGATTTTCATTATATTTAATTTTCTTTTATATATTTAATGGGGAAATCAAACATGAGAAAATTATTTTCTATAGGCTTCGTTTGCAACCCAGAAAATAGTAAAAAAGAAAATAGAAAGGAAAATGGGAAGGAAAGAAAATTTGAGGAAAATAAAAAGTAGGTTTAAATTTAATAAATTAATTATATATGTTTATTTAAACTTATTTTATTTGTTTCTATAAAATTTTAAAATATGTTAAATTTTAAGAAAATTTTATTATATTTGATTTTCTTTTATATTTTCTACGGTGAAATCAAATATGAGAAAATAATTTTTTTTAGTATTTTTTATTTCACGTCTTTTGAGGTTTCAAACGGTCTAAGTATTTTTCTATTACTTTTAGGGTTACAGCAGTAATATTTTTAAATTAAAATTTACTTTTTATGAAAAAAGTAAGACGGTATCTACATCCTTTTTAAATGTGTTTCTAGGCCCTTTGATTCTTGTTCTTGAAAATTGTTGTAGAAAATAGTTTTTGAAAACATAAAAAACATAACACAAAAAAATGAGACTCCTTTTTACTAAACTAATTTTTAGTGTTTTTTTATTTTTTTATTCAAAAAATGTTCTTGATATATATATATATATATATATATATATATATATATATATATACTTGTATAGGAAGGACCCTTGTATACACTTTTCCAAAGAAGCATATATAATGATCCGATATGTATGACATTAAATTGTTTGGACTTATAACATCTTCTAGAAATCAAAATATTAAGCACTTTGAAACTAAAAAAGCACACATGTCAACGAACTGGTCCCCAAGCTCAAGAACTTCATTAAAAAAATAGAGCTAAAAAGGAAAAGAACGAAGAACCCAAATCTAAAAGAGTAATTTGATTAAAAGAACTTTTGAAAACTAAATTTCAAAAACCTAATCCTTCATTAATTTTTGACATCATTTCGGCAAAAATATCTTTATTGTTTTACTTGTAAAAATAACATTTTCTTTTTAAAAATATATGTAAATACATGAAATGACAGAAATTTTTTATCCACAATGAATCATTCTCCAAGAAAAAAGCATGGAGAAGATTAGCTTTATAATTTTGAGTTATTTAAAGCTTTTTAATCAAATATTTCAATCTACAAAGGCTAAGAGCACTTGATACAAACAAAGAAAATATGTTGGTGTTGGAATTTTAGGATGAGAGAAATAAAAAATAGAAGTGAAAAACAACGTGCAACTCTCATTATATTTCAAACATTTAAAAATGCCTATAAATAGGTTTACAATAGATAAATCAAAATTAAAATAAACAAACTAACTTTGACTCATTAATTTATCCCATTCACAACTAATTCTCCCGCATTTATCAAATGATAAAAACATCAAACAATCATGTTTATCCCTACTTGTTAAATAAAAATAAAAACTTTTCTAACTAATAGGAACTATTAAGAGACAAATTTTGAATTAGTCTTTAACTTTGAATCAGTCTTCAACACTCTCCCTTGATTCAAAGTTGTAGAATATATATATATATATATATATATATATATATATATATATATATATATATATATATATATATCTATATATATATCTCTCCTCTCTCTTACTTAATTTTCATGGAGCACTTCTCTCCATATTTTTCAAATTTGTAGCTTGACTTCTCTTCACCTCATGATGCACGTCTCATCATCTTGTTGATGCACTATCTCATCAACCTTCACTTGGTATTAGAGCACTTTTCTCTAAAAACTCTTTTGGTGCACTTCTCTGAATTAATTCAAAGAGAGAGTTTCTTCAACCTCTTCTCTGCGTTTCTTGTTCGTTTTGTTCTACAATTTTTTGTAGATGCCCAAATCTTTTGCATTTGAGCGTGATGCTTTCCTTTGTGCCAACAATCTTTCTCTTCATGTCAATTTTTTGCAATGATCACAGAGTCTTTCCTTTTCCCTTGACTCTTTGGCTAAATATGCTACATCAATCCCACATTCATTATTCCCGCCTCATAGTTCTTCTTTGGTCCACCAGTTTGAAAGTGCGTTGATTAATTCTAGCCAATTTTTGATAGATCCTTTAGAGTTTTTCGAGAAGAATTTTAAATTCGTACACCTTTCAGACAAGCTTACAAAGCTTTTGTAATTCTCTGAGTAGGAAAATCTTACTTTGAAATGGTGATTTGGTTGACAATGGTCATGAGTTCTTTGCCATCTTTCTTTCACACTTTTAGATTCTTTCATTTTCTGAATCTCAAATTCCTTTTTGAGATTTAAAATTTGCATCAACTTTGTTTGATTATTACCTTCAAAATCTTCTTTGAGTTTGTCCCATGCTTCTTTTGGCGATTCATAAGTCATTATGCTTGTGAAAACTGCATCTGATACTGCTGCATGTATATAAGTGAGTGTCTTTGGTTTCTTTGCCAATTCTTCTTCATGCTTTTTCAGCTGTGTTAGTGTTGGATTTGGTGGAAGAAGTGTTAGGTGATCTTGGGCCTTCTCAATCCTAAAAGCTAGCTCATGAAATGAGGTTTTTCCCCACACTTATAAACTCATCACCAACCCTTTCCACAACCGATGTGGGATAACCCAACAATCTCCCCCTCACACATCTGGCCTTGAGTCGGAGGAGCGACAACCCAGTTTCTCCCAATGGGCCGAGACTTATTGATAACCTGGGCTCTGATACCATGTTGGAATTTTATGATGAGAGAAATAACATAGAAGTGAAAAACAACGTGCAACTCTCATTTTTATTTCAAACATTTAAAAATGCCTATAAATAGGCTTACAATAGATAAATCAAAATTAAAATAAATAAACTAACTTTGACCCACTAATTTATCTCATTCATAACTAATTCTCCACATTTACCACGTAGATAAAAACTCTCAAACAAGCGTGACTCACTCTCACAATTAAATAAAAATAAAAACATTCCTAACTAATAGGAAATATTGAGAGACAAACTTTGAATCAGTCTTCAACACACCCCCTTAATTCAAGTTGTAGAATTTATTTATTTTTTTAAATTTTCATGGAGCACTTCTCTCCATATTTTCAAATTTGTGAAACATCTCTTCGCCCTCATGATGCCCACGTCACCGTCATCTTGCATTGATGCACTCTCTCCGTCCAACCTTCACTTGTTATTAGGACACTTCTCTCTAAAAATTCTTCTTGGTGCACTTCTCACCAATTAATTCAAAAGAGTTTCTTCACCTCTTTTACCACATTTGCTTGTTTCATTTTTGTTCTAATTGCTCCTCATTTGCTTTCTTCTCATATTCAAAAGCTCTTGGGGCCTCTATTGGCTCCTTGCACATCCTATCAATATCAGCCCTCGTGGCAATAAGTTGTTGATTCTCAGCTTGCAATCGAGCAACATCATGTGTGTGACCCTGAACTTGTACAGACAAATCTTGACGTGAAGCATTTAATTTATGGGCATTGACTCTTAATTGAATAACCTCGATCCTTAGTGGCTCTCTGACACGGAGATAAACTACAACGATCCTCTCTCAATCAACTCTTCGGCATGTACCTCTCTGTTAGCACGGAGTTTGAATGATCGGCCGTCACGTGAGGGTGCGTGATTCCTGATGACAGGCTACTTGGTGGATTCACGATTTGCTTGAGATCATTTGAAGCTGGTGCTAACAGAAATTTTATCTTGGCATTGATGAGAAGAGATAACTAAAACGATCTCAAATCTCAGTCTTCTGGAGCTACTGGGATAAGACTGTCAATTGAAGCAATACTAGAAAATAAATGTTTCCGCATCAATTGTTTGTACAAATTCAAAAAATCTACACGGACTGTTGCTCGATAAGCGAGAATCAGCTAACTGTACCAGGCTATGTAACAGGGCTTGCAGGAAATATTGAAACTTTGAATATGAAAGAACAAATGAGAAGATTACATGTTGTTTTTCACTTATATTTTATTTCTCTCATCATAAAATTTCAACATTGAATTAGTCTTCAACTTTGAATCAGTCTTCAACAGTTGGAAAGAAGAACAAAACTAACAAAGCATGTTTCATCTATGGCAAGGAAGAACACCTCATTCATGCTTACATGAAGACAAAGGAAAGTGCTTCCTAACTTAGATTCTATTTCTGTTTATGTTTCAACCATGAAAAATGACTGCTCACTATTTTCCTGATTTTGATTAAATTCAAAAACAAAAACACATGTAGTAAAAGATTGAGTTTGTTAGATATTGTTAAGTTCAAATAGACATCAAAAAGTATTTGCAATAAAAAAAAAAGCAAGTACTCTATTAGTTCATGACATCCTATTTACTTATAATATTTAATGACACTTGTTATTAGTTATCACATTGCTTATACAAAGTTTTTATTTCTTTTTTAATAAAATTGTGTTAAGGAATTTTTGGGAATAACTTGTATAGTTAGTGACTACTACAATTGATAATGGGAGATGGCATGCTAGGCTTGTTCATATTTAAGCCACCCTTTTGGAAAAGCTATCAAAGCATATTTACAAAAGTATTTCATCATATTTATAGATGACTATATATGATATGATTATGTCATTGATCTCCCATAAGTTAGAAACATTAAATTACTTAAAGAGTTTTGTGAATATTGTAGAGGATCAAATATAAAGAATTATTAAGAGATAGACTATGGGCTTAAGTATATATTGGAGAATTTAAGCATCTTTGTAATGAAAAAGGAATCCAAAGATAGTTAACAATCCAAGGACATTGCCCGCGATAAAATGGAGCAATAATAATAAATAAATAAATAAAAAGATCCAAAGATAGTTAACAACCCCAACGACTTTGCCCGTAATAAAATGGTGCAATAATAATAAATAAATAAATAAAAAGAGGAACTACACACTTTTAGATATGGTTTGATTGATGATGGTGTGAGCCAAACCCTAATATCATTCTTAGGAGATGATTATTTAATTACACATCTTAGCCTTACGTTCACTATGGACAATCTATATTGTAACTAGGGTGTTGCAATATGTTTGTAAGTAGGGCTAGTTTAACATAAGTTTTGATATGTTTTTTCCAAAGGGAAGAAAGGTGAAACAAAACATGAGAAAATCATTTTTCTTGATATTGTTTTTCTTTCCCAAGTACTTTCCGGATTCCAAACATAGCCTAAATGCATCTTGGGCATATAGAGACTTTTTAGGTTTGAACTATGCTGGTTTATGAGAGATTTGATATAATTCTCTTCATTTTCCTTCATGTTTTTAGTAGTCTCCAATATGAACCTTAGTAGTCTAGTCTCACAAATTACTAGCCAATATGAACCAAGATCCAAATGAATTGATGAAGAATTGATTATCATTCATTGCATGGACTATGGTGAGTTGGACATGATAGAGTTTGAGTGACAAAAAAGTCGGACCAAGTAGTTAAACTCTTTTCCTCTTTTAGGCCTGTTTGTTTACGGTTTTTGAAAACTGGATTTTATACTGAAAATAAGGAGAATGAGGAAAATACAAAGAACACCTTTGGTTCCCAATTTGTTTTGTTTTGAAAGATTGAAAAACAAAAGAAAACTCAAAACAATATATTCAGAAAACAAAAACAGTTTTCAGAGAACACTAAAATAGTATTCTCTATGTTTTCAAAAACTATTCTCATAAAAAATAGGGGAACCAAACAGACCTTAATATTTTCTCGCATCATTGTTTTTCCTAGCTTGTGTTATGATGGACTAGAGGTAAGAGGTGGGAGTTGGGTCCAAATATATTAAACCCTCTTTATTGGTATTTATAAAAGAAGGGTTCCTTTTTTCACCATGCTTAGGAATTACAGAAAACCTGCATATAAAGGTTCATTGGTACAAACACAGAATTAATCTAGGTCTTGCATATTGTTTAATCAAACACCAAAAAGATTTTCCGGTCGTATTTACCTTCAAGCTAGAATTTCATTTACTTCATGTTGGTTCAGTAACAGATTCTTGAAAAGCCTAGATATGACAAAATGGAACTCTCCTGCCTAAAGTTTGTACATGTTGTGTTACAAAATTTAGCTAATTTAATAATAATAAATCAAATTCTGATTGTTTCTTTTTCCTTCTCTTTCTCAGCAACCAGAGACATTGGTAAATTTTAAACTCTTTTGTTTTTAGAGTAGCAAGATATGGCTCTTATTATATACCGTAGCCACCAGATTACAAGACTGGTATGAACATGTCTATTAAATCACAAAAAGTGTATGATGCAATAAAAAATAACATAGCAAAAGTAATGGAGGATGGGAGGGAAGTGAGGACCTCAAAGGTGAGGAAAGCAGAGGTAGACCTGATCTCATGCCTGAAAACCACATAGCTTTTTTCCACCTGTCCGCCCTGTTTTGTTTCTCTATTGAGCCTACATCCTAAAAAAAAGCCCTAATAGTGTTGAGTTTAAGTCTTCCATATATCTGGGACAATACATTTACTTTTCTCAATAATGCTTGGGAGGGAGAAGTGGACATTCTGCAAGCTAGCAGCACTCCATATTAAGATACTCTGCCTGAGGGAGGAGTAAAGGGAGTTCGATCAACAGTTGAACCGGCACGGTCAGAGTCAAAAGTGCTTAGTGAGGAAACCCAGTAGTTAAATCATACACAGTTCTACCAATTTTGTCTTCTTGATTTGAACAGAAAGTACATTCTGTCATACACCTGTTCTAACTTGTTGACAACTATTATAGAGCATGATATAGATTATGGATCCAAATTCTTTTCCTTATGGGCTTGTGTTCTCTTCAAATAATGATATGAGTCCATACTTGAGGAAGCTTATTGAATATTAAGATATAAGATTTTAAGATTTTTATTAGGCACAACAACTGAAAGTGATCTAGTCAATGAAGAACAGAAGAACAGCCTCTCCCAGAAGACCCAATCCAGACCACACTGTTACAATTAGGAGTACCAAATAGACACTTACAGACTTCTCTTAATAAAAGACAGCACAGAAGAATGTTAAAAACAAAATACAGCCTCAGCCCTCAGGGTGACATTATATAACCATTAAGACAAACAATAAATGAATAAACTAGTAGGATGCACGGTGAAGCAGCTCCCAAGAAAAGGGCTGGTAGCAAAAACTTTCATGAAGTTTCATCAAACATTGAAGGCAAGAAAAGTTGTATCATCCTGTTGACTTATTTGATATCTTTATTTATTTTTTCCTTAGAATTGAACTCACAACAATATGATTTCAAGTAATTGTGAAACCTTAAGCAGTTCTTTAACTGCCATGGAGTTGGCTCAAGAAACAGATCCTTGTCTCCTTAAAGTTCTTGTTCATTTTCTTTTTCTCTTCTCCCATGGCCTTTTATGATTCCCAATGGTTGGTACTCTAACCTCATACGTTGATCAGCATAACATGTTGCCAAAAGACAGCCTCCATTCAGCATGTTCTCTCCACTTAGAAAGCTTGGAATTGCACCCTTTTATCAGAGATTCCCTTAAAATATAGATCTTAGAATTTCAGATTTCCCCAAGTGATGCAGAGGAAGCCATCAAAGCCTCTATAGTTTGATCATAGAAAACAACCCAAGTGATGTAAAAGTCAGTGAGGGACCTCCAACTTGTTAGGAAGGACCATTAACACTAGGGAAATGCTCACTGAAAGGGAATAATTTAGGCCATGGTCACAACTTTTCCAAGGTAGGCATTACCTGACAAAACAAAGTATCAACGAATGACGATTAAAGGACCACTTTTTGGGTTGACATTACAACAGAATTAGCATCGATCCCACATCAAATTATCAATCACCAGTACAATAATCCATAGGATTATGCTATAAGTTCCTTGGCAACTTGCTTAATGGGGGACAACCTTTTTGGACTTTTTCCAAACTACTTGTTCTTTGAATGATATCATATGAAGCAAAATTGACAATAATAGCCTAGTCTGCTATACTCTTCTTCATTGATACTGATGGGCAAATGATCAGGACAGACCCAATGAAAATGACTAGCTCTAGTCTCCTTGTTTGTTCTTCCCTTTTCATTGGTCCCTCAATTATTCCAATCATCTACTCTGGATCATTCCAAAAGACTAGTCCCCAGAATTTGTTCTTCCCTTTTCATATGTCCCTTGATTTCCTCTAATCATCTAAAGTCATACTTAAGGCATCCTCTACTTATGAATGTGCTTTTGTTATAGAATAATCCCTAGTGGGGCCTGAGAGAATTGTCTTGTTTCAGTGGAAGAAAATAAAAAAATGGAAAGAAAGTAACCATTAATATCTACTAGTTGCTCCTTACTACCCTAATCTTACTAACTGACAACTTCCCCAGAAAATCTACACAAGTGATCATCATATTCTCCCAAGTTTTCCTGGAAAAAGTGGAAAAGATCATGCCAAAAAGTAGTGGGGATTATTAGTCAAGACTGAATTCCAGGAAGTATGCAAAAAATTGGCCTAGCAAGCCCCCAGATAGCTAAAATTACTACAAAGGAAACAGTAGTAAAAATCATTTTCTACTATCTATTGAGATCAAATATTTCTCCCTTCTCCCTATGCCCTTGAGGCCTGGCTCAAGTTGTAAAGGGGTGGGAGTTTATGGGAGATCCTAGGTTTGAGTCACTATAAGAACAGAATGCTACAACGATTTAATCAAAGTGAATAGTAGTTAAAAAAAAAGAAAAAGAATTCTCCCTGCTTTTCAGCCTAGATAAGCCTGACTGACACTTAGAACCTGATAATAAACAGGATCTGGATGATTCCTCCTTAGACATATACACCTAAGAGGATCATACCAACCATCAGGAACTGAGGCTGCCTGCTGTATCTTACTAAGGTCCCTATTATGAGATCTCTTTTTCAATTCACGGAGGGTAACTGGACCACTGAATTCTCATTCTCTGTTTCTTTAAAAGATGAACCCAGCTAACCTTGTACGGCGTGTTACATCACCATGTAGTCTATATCTGAAATTTCTGGTTTGCCACAAATTATCTTGGATAGTGATTATTTTTTGGGTTTGTATTTGATTGTTTTGTGTTGATGATCATAGAGTTTCATGTCACAAGACTCAGCTAACAGGAAACTAACTATACTTTTGGAGGAGAATTAGAGCTGCCTATCAAGATTTATCAGCACACCGACTAATCCAAGATCACGAATTTCAGGGATTTGGCTTTTAACATAGCTCTGAATGGGTGCCTCCAAGGAAAACAGTTAGGATGTTCACCAACAGATGCATCACAAAAAGAATATACAATGTTGACCATGCAGATTCAGCCATAAGACAATGTATTATAGTTTGATCATGGTAGAGTATCAGTTAGAAAGCTAGAAGCCTACCGAGCATTTGGAATATTGTTCAGAACAAAGAAACGAAACTCAAATTCCAAAAATTTAGGAATAAAACGCAGGCCACCCCCAGTATTCCTTGGCAGTATCCTCACCAGTCCACAGAAGATGTCAGTCACCACCACCATATATGAGAGTTCATGCATGCATGAGAGGCTAAGGGTTTAAGTCTGACACGTAAAATATAGAAGATATAAGCGTAGACGAGGTGTGTTCCGGTTAATTACAAGGCGCTGGGTGTAGGTTAATTCATGGGTGCGAGTTTCTTCATTTATTAAGCTTTGGGATCTTTATGAGATTAGTCGAGTTGCGTGTAAAAATTTGAGTACGAGCAATTTCACGATTATCAATATATATATATATATATATACCCTTATATATATATATATATATATATATATATATATATAAAAGATAACATGAGAGGTAAGGGAAGAGGATATTACTCGGTCCATGCCAGACATTGTCAGAACCATTTCTTCAAAACCCACCCAAGGACACATCAAAAGAAAGAAATCAAAGCCATTCCAATACATGAAATTGACTTGGGAATTTATACATTCCTGGTTTTTCTTTTTTTTTTCAAGGTTTATTGTTAGCAATTATGATGCTAAATAGACAGATATCTTAGTATCAAATTCGGAATTGGTTTTAATAACATTTGTGACGACTCACTCTCACCCAAGTAAATATCATCCACTTCAGCTCCAACATACCCTCATGGATTCAAAAACAAAAAACAAAACCAGCCATGGTCACTCATTCAACCCAGAGAAGTTAGGAATTTTTTAGAAGGAAAAAAAAAAGTTGTGGATAACCTAAGTGTGGTGTTCCTCAAACAAAAGTTTCTCTTTTCACATATTTATTATTTCCCTTCACTTTAAGACATTATAAAATTATAGAACAGGAATCTTTGTAGCTTTGCTATCTGCTCCAAAACAGGTGGGCCCCTGCAAGGAGTATCATCACCACTTAGGAAAAACAGTTTCACAAAAAGGTCCAACGGAGAAATGTCAGACCCTGTTTCTATATGTTTAAAGGAGGGGAAGATAATTAATAATTTCAATTTCTAAGCATTAAAATTCAGTGGGTAATTCTACTATCCAATCAATACCTTTCCCACCACCTCTTACATATTATATATTATAGATGAAAGAACAATGAATATTGATTCTTTTCTCCCATTACTGTTATTTGTCTTTCATCTTGTGGTTGCAGTCCAGGACTAGTCACCCTTACTCTTACCTTTTAGCAATATATTCCTCCTTGACTCCACCCCTTCACCTTTTCCTCCTATATATATATAAGCAAACACCCATTACAGTAACATTTAGCAGTCTACTCTCTACTTGACTAGAAGGAGAACAACTCACTTTTCAAGATTTCAACTACTCTGTTTCTTTTTCCTTTATTCTTCTTATCTCTCTGTTTTGTTATATCTTCAGTGAGTTATGGCATCAGGGTCTCTCAAGAACTCTGGCTCATGGACGCCGAAACAGAACAAACTGTTCGAAAAGGCTTTAGCCTTGTATGATAAGGACACTCCAGACCGATGGCAGAATGTAGCCAAGGCTGTGGGAGGGAAGTCTGCTGAGGAAGTGAAGAGACATTATGAGATTCTTCTTGAGGATCTCAGAGACATCGAATTAGGCCATGTTCCGATCCCGAATTACAAGTCTAATGGAAGCAATTTGGTGATCAAGAACAGAGGTATTACTTTTACCACATTACTCTGTTTTTTCCTTCCTTGTACATCTCATGCATGCCCCACTCCGTTTGGAATAATTAATGATTTTGGAAGTGAAATTAATAAATGTTAGATGTAGATAAAAGTATGTATTAAATGATGTTGGAGCTTCTTATCCTGTTCCTAATTCAAAATGAAAACCCACATGAGATCTAATCCTGGTGGGTGAAGATCACATGCAAGTAGTCTATAGAGCATCAACCACTCCCATAAAAATACAATGTAAAAGTCTTGAAGTCCCAACCAAGATCCCCCAAGTATACACCCTACACTCATTCACTATCAATCTCTCTACTTGATATTATTCTTCAGAGGTCTCTTGGCACTGTCATGAAAGTTCCAGACTTCAAAATTCAAAACCCCATAAATTGAGATGTAATATTGGAGGTTCAGAGAGAGAAAGAGATTACAGGGGGGCCAGGGGGCGGCGGTGGGTAGGCAGAGTTTGTCTTGTTCATGTGCTAAAATTGGTGTCTCTTTTTGATATCTTTACAGGCTGCTGAAGTATCTAAAGCTGCAGTAATGGTCCAAGACTTGGCATGACTGAGTTTTATCTTTGAGAAAAGTAGATGCAGACCTTATCAGAAAGAAAAAAACCTCTCTTTCTTTGCCCCCCTATAATGCCTGTAACTTAATTCTGGTAGCAAGCATGCTTTAATGGAGTATCTATCAATGTTATCATAAAGCATATTTCTACTAGTTCACCATTTTCATCCATGGATGATTTTATGATTCCTGAGAAAAAAGAACAAGAAATATGCGCATCCAGGGAATCGAACCCTGGTCAGTACCGTGGGAGGGTACTATGATATACTGCTAGATGCATAGCATAATTTACGGCTGATTTTATTTAAACATAAGGAAAATAATAATTTGATTAAAATAAATAAAGATCATGAACTTGCAGAAGAGAGAAAAGTATGAAGCATAAACATATGCTTGTTAGGTTCAGGTCTTTGAAAATTGTTCAAAAAAATAGTTTTTGAAAACATAGAAAACCAAAAATATGTTTTCTAGAAATAGAAGAGGTTTTAGAAAATACCTCAAAATGTGAGGGCTCCTTTTTAGCGAAACAAGTTTTTGCTTTTTAGTGGTTTTTTTCTTTCAAAACAAAAAACTGTTCTTGAAAATAGTAATCAAACAGCCCCTTAAGGTGAGACAGGAAGGACCTTCAAAGTGGAGTGAAGGTCCTCTCAATATCCTAAACACCAAATATCCGGCTTTGAATCTATGAATTAGGGGCAAATTTCTTCAAAGCATTTATGTTAACAACATAAATTAAAACGATTTTTTTATTCAAAATAACATGTTGATCATTTGGAAACAAAAATGAATCTAAAAATTAGGGGCAAATTTCTTCTAAGCATTTATGTTAACAACATAAATTAAAACAATTTTTTTTATTCAAAATAACATGTTGATCATTTGAAACAAAAGCATTTTTGTTTCCAACACAATGTCTCCTCGAAATACTTTTTTTTTTTTTTAGGTTTTTTTAATTATTTTTGTAGTGATTAGTGAAAATATTTTAAAAACTTTTACAGGCGTACACATATATAATAACTTTAAAAAATAAATCGAAAAGCTAGTTTTCGTATTCGAGTTCTTAATGTAATTGTTTTTTAAATGAAAAATAATTTTATTGATTCAAATTTACAATAAATCGATAGATTCAAGATATAAATTTCTAAAAACCATAAAAAATAAAATAATATATAGGTTAATAGCATAATAATTTGGTATACAATCTACAAATTTGATAATATAATAATTGGAATATCTACGACTTCACTTTTCTTCCGATATCTTAGCGTCATAATATGATATTTTGATCGATCGAATCTGTTTGTTTTATGCAGATCGACTTTCAAACGAATAAAATGTTATATGAATGACCAAAAAATATCACATATAACGAGCGAAGCGAACCTCAGCGTCATAATAGGGCGATAACTTGGCAGCAAATAAGGCACAAATTTTTATAAAAACAGCTTTGTGAAAAAAAGAAAATAAATAGATACATAAAGGTGATTTCATACCGAGTATAGCAAAAAAAACCCTCTAATCCTTAATTGGAAAAAAAGGCCTGTAAGAGAACAAGATAAGAGAAAATGAGGAAAGAGTCGGCTAAAATACTTTCGGGTTCTCAATGTAATTTAAAACGATAATAATAAGTGAAAGTTTTTTCAATATACTGATTTTTGAGCATTATTTTAACATATCTTCACACATATAGATAAAAATAAAATCTATTTCCATCCCCGATCCAACTTTGTATGGATTTCAACAATTTAATTTACAACATATGATTGTAATTATTAAATTGATTCACTAAATGCATGTTTTAAATATTATTTTCAAAGTTCTTGATTTGTTAAGTATAGATTCTAGAAATCAATCATATATATTTAGGTAATCCATACTTATCTTGGGTTTACAAATCTACTAATGAATTCAATGGCGAGCATATAATAGGAGATTGACCTACTTTTTTGTTGGGCTGAACCTAACTCAAACCTAACTTCCTTGTCCTATTAAACAAAATTAACTTAAATATGCATTTAGCAATTTAAGTTTTAATCTGAGTCTAAAAAAATAGATTTTTTAAGTGGGTAATTATAATTGAACATAGGGATTGGAGAAATAAGATTGTATAGTGCAAACTTGGATTGAACTCAAACTTCACAACTACCAAGACCTAACCATCTAGAAATAGAATTACACCCCCTAGTTTACTATAGCCAAGGGCCAGCTAAACCCAAAATCTGCCCAACCATATCTCACAAAGATATCTCCAAATTGCAACACTGTTGACTGGTGACTAGTACATTTTCTGTTTTTTTACACTTCTTTTTTAGAAAAACTCACATGGCAAATTGACAACTGATACTAAAAGTAATTAATAAGAAAGATGTACTAAATATATGGGTAGAAAATTATGGTCATGTTTGGTTGTAGTTTTTGAAAACCGTTTATTATTTTCAAATGCAAGAAGAATAAGAAAAACAAAAAAAAACACGTTTGGTTTCATTTTTTTTTTTTTTTAAAAACACGGACTACATTGAAAACTCTTAATTCAAATAACAAGAATAGTTTTCAGAGAACACTATTTTAGTATTCTCTATGTTTAAAAAAATTGTTTCCAATAACTCTTTTCAAAAACCGTCCTTAAGAATTGTTTTAAAAAACAGGAATCAAACGGGATAAATCTTCCTATGACCCTAAGGGAACGTGTAATAATCATTGGGAGCAAATCTAAGATTGAATCCACTGAGCTACTCCTCAAGGTTTTTTTTTTTGCCATGTAATGGATATTCCAGCTGAAGCTTGCGTGCTGGCCGACTAATTATGAGTGCTTGAAGTTAACGGTGGATAAACCTCGTGACTTGCAAGAGGACTCGACCAGTAGTAAATTTGGTTCAAGCCTCAGGCCAGATGACCCGATGAGTTAAACCCCATGGCCTTAGACCAACTAGGCTACCCCTTAGGGTTATACCAAAGTTATAGAATTACCTTACATATCCAAGCCCTCAAGCTTCTTCCAAGCATCGAGATGTTCCCACTAGCTTCAAGGATCCTTCAACCAAGGGCTCCTCACTCTCTAGAGTGAAAATAGAAATGG
The DNA here is from genome assembly GCA_016808115.1 of Tetrastigma voinierianum. NCBI lineage: Eukaryota > Viridiplantae > Streptophyta > Magnoliopsida > Vitales > Vitaceae > Tetrastigma > Tetrastigma voinierianum. The sequence continues at coordinate 244,914 of JAEQBH010003063.1, forward strand.
ATAGCCCTGGCACAATGTGCAATAAATCAGATTTGCAAGTGTTTAGTATTTGCAGTCAATTGCTTGATGATGGTTTAGACACAAGATATAAACGATTTGCACTGTTTGGTGAGATAAATATATCCCAAGATGGAGATTTAGTAGTAAGAAGGAGAAAAGAGCCGGCCTTGGGAGGCAAACTAGACCTATCAGTTGAACATATTAACTAGCCATTGTCAATAAAGGGAATCCCAAATGCCTGAATCTATTATCAACATGGGCTAATCAGTTGATGAGTCAACTGATTTCAGCAATGTCTAAGAGACATTCAAGCCAGAAAACCAGTTGGCATGAAAAGCTGCACAAGGCTCAAGCAATCCACCATAGAGTCGACTTGTTGGTCCAAGACAGACATATATTTTGCAGTTTTACAGTAAAAACAGCAGTGAATTTTTGGAATCATAATCATCACTTGGAAATTGAAAAGCATTTTAAGGAGAATTTGATCATGACATTACATGGAGTCCAACAGAGTTACATTTCTGAAGTTTTTCCAGCTTCCAGCATCTGATGGAAATGAACCAAAAACTTCCAACAAACTTTTGACCCTTATTGAAAGAATATGAAGTGAGGTATTTCAAAGCCTAAGATCCAAGCTTAGGTCAATAATATAATCTCACTCGTGCACAAGGATGCTAGCTTACAGCCTAGATCTGAGATTTAATAAAAGTAATACCATTACCTATAAAAAAACAAATAAATAAATAAAAGTAATGCCATCATGAGCACTTCTTTCAATTTTGGGCCATAACATCTTGTGATCTTTTACTCTTAGTTTCATTCACTTATCCTTGAGAGACAAAGATCACAATAAAAAAATAAATAATAAAGTAATGCCATCATGAACACTTCTTTCAATTTTGGGCCATAACATCTTCATGAGTACTTGCCCTCTTCCATTTGATTCCACTTATCACACTTGAGAGACAAAGATCTAATACAAAACCATTGTTATTATCAGGGTTTAGTTTATGAAACCTTGGACAGGCTAAAAAACCAACAAATCACAATATTGAAGTACATATATACAACTTCCATAGCTCAAGCAGAGGCTCATATTGTGACGCCCTAAATCCCTTTATGAACAGTGTCCATGAGCAGTGCTCAAGAACAACCAAGGTCCTCCTGTCGTACGCGCTGCCGCGTGCATTGTACGCGCTGCCGCGTGCATTGTGCGCTCTATCACGCACACTGGCCTTTGCACTCCCAACTGCATTGCGACCCCGAAATTCCTATGCGTGGCGGCTGCATCCACGATCTAGGATTTCTGTTTACCCCAGCAAAAGCCTGCAACGGCCCGAAAACTCTTGTCGTGACATGAAACAATGCGCCATGACGGAAAATCACGCCGCAGCGACTCTTTGTTGCGACATAAAAATCGCATCCGCGACCAGTTCGGTCCTTAGTTAGTCTACGCATTTGCGGCGGAAGAATTTATGTCGCAACACGATCGCTCCTCCGGTGAAACTCGTTTGCAACATAAATTGATCACAGCGGAACTCCTCGATCGCACCCATGCCTTGTCGTGCGCGCCCGGCTGTGTACCTGAGGCCTCCTCGAGCGAAACTCTGCTCGCGACCGTGGCCCGGTAATCCACAGCCGACGCAATTTACGTCACGACCGCGAGTGCAGATGATCTACGTCGCGACGGAGAAAGCCCTGTCGCGACCGGACCGCGATCGCTTGGGAACGATGTCGCCGACGACCGGGATCCACAATGCGGACACGAACCAAAAGCTGCGTTGTGCGTGCATCAGTGTAGCGGCGTGATACTTGTCACATGCGTTTCGGTAGGGTCGTGCGTTTGACTCGAGGACCATGTCGCGACACGAAAAGCCATGTCGCGGCAAAGTGTCTGAAAAACCTTATCGCGATACTACATGCCTTGAGCACAGGTGGCGTGCCAGCTGGCCTCTTCTGCACTTCAAACTTCTTTGAAACATTTAATTTCGTACTCGCCTCAACTTGATTCTACGACATTAAATTAGAACTCTGTTACACTACAAACAGAGTGCGAAAACAAGTTTTTATTACAAAACTTCTCATTTATAATCAAAACTTGATGTTGATCGAATATTACAAAACGAGAAAACAAGCCATAATCGCCTTTTCATACTCAAGGTCTCCAGATATCTCCTGCAGTTGTACCTTGACTAAAATGTTTTCCACGACGGGGTGAATGTGCCGATAGAAAATCTCTGATGCTACTCACGCTCAAATTGCTGCGTGCGATGCCGTGTTCACATCCACACGCACACATTCAACAGTAAATATCATTTCTAATGAATGACTACATGTCATGCCCGTATATCGAGTCCTCAAATTCCCTCACACATGTTTCCATGTATATGTCCCCATTTTTCAAAGCAAAAAAGATTTTGTTTTTGTGATCAGACGTCTCAGATATCGAAATATATTAGACAACCCTCCGAAATATAGTTTAGTGGACATGCTCCGAGAAATATTGTTGGACAACCCTTCAATATATAGTTTAGTGGACATGCTTCGAGAAATATTGTTGGACAACCCTTCGATAAATCTACTCGTTCAAAAGCCATTTCATGCACTCACATGCGATTCTTGCGATGTCGGAGTGCAACGTGCAATGCTAATGCCATTATGAGTTACATAATACATGCCTGAGAAACTACATGAAATATTTGAAAATCATGCTTCATACCTGACATGATGAAGCGACTACATCTACTTCCGTATAATTCACCACCCGTGTCCGTATTCATGTTTCAAAACACCACATTATATAATATTATTCATCAAACAATCATGGCAGCTACCATTTGGATTCACCGGTCTCAACCCAGAGAAAAACAACATACCGGCCTATTTCCGTTATGTGACTACTTCCAGCCATTTTTCCATTATACGAACTATATTTGGTCATATTGCACCGGTACTTCTCTTTGTTCGATCTTTGTATTTACGAACCACGAAGAACGAAAAACGGTTCAGCCACCAGCGCAGTTAGATCAAAGCTGTTTTGAACCCGACCTTTCCACTGGGCTGTAGCTCTAGCTTGAATGGCTCTCGAACGGGGGTAACCATGGCGTGGTAGGAGGCCTTACTTGACGGAGTGATGACCCCATGACCCGAAGTCTGCCGGCTCCCTCCTTCCCTCCCACTTTCTTTCCTTTCTCTACATCTTTCTTCCTTTCCTTTCTTTTTCTTCTTCTTTCTCTCTTCCTTTCTCTTTTCTCTCCTCTCCCTCTTTCCTTGTCTCTCTATTCCCTTTAGGCCCGATTTGGTCTTGATGGAGGTACTCTCAAACCATTTTGACACCTAGCGTCTCTTAGTACAGTGTCACCCATGCCCATGTCCACCACTATCCTCAGCATGCATGGCAAAGACACTTGGCGGCTTGGCTCCCCCATGTGCCAAGTGTCCTCTCCTCTAGTGCCACGTGGCACCACACCCTCATGATGCTTTATGATTTGCCGTTAAATACCGAAATAGGAAGGTAGAATTTGGCTGTTTGGTCGTAGAATTATTTATGTTCTCTTTTTCACCCTTTTCGGTGTTTGTCTCTTAAGCATCACCTTCTCAGGGGTGTCTGTCGGTCTGGACCCGGTGATGAACTCTCTCCCACCTCTCATCCAGTGAATGGGTGATCTGCGCTGACCTCGTAAGCCTTATAGGGTGCTATCGTATACTTGTCACAGTAGCATTGTTGTGATGAGATTCCACCTAAGGGTGGGAGTGCTGTTACATTTGCCATATGATGAGAATTGTGCTCATGACATGTCCCCTACAAAATATGTATAGTCTCTTCGACTAATTTTATCTGGATCAAATGCGGTGCTCAATAAATCAAACTCATCCATGACTTTGGAAACTCTTTTAAAGTGGTGTGATGGATCTGTTTATCCGATATGTGGTTGTGAAGCGCTCATTAATGGATGTCTACCGAATATACAGCAGGCAAAAATTCACCAGTGTGAAGGTCATCCGCTGTAGGAATGTCTTGGAGCTTTGTGATCAGGTCTCTTGTGCTCCTTTCAGCGTCATGCCTCCTCGGATTCCATGGCAAGTGGGTCACAAAGTCCATTGTAGCGATGCCACTTCCGCTCTTATTTTCTCTAGTGGGCGGGTATGCGTGCTTTTGGTGCTTTCGACCTTAACTTTGTTTGGCACATGAGGCATCGTCGAATAAAATCTCCAGCGTCATAGCTTCATCGCTCGATGTCTGGCGGCGAAGATCATGGTACATTTAGTACCACTTGGATGCAATGAATCAGAGGCAGTGAAACTCCTTAAGGATCTCTTCTCTCAAATCACATCTGACTAGGGAACCCTTGCAGTCCTCTATCACGAGCTACCATACGTGGATGGATTTGACCTTAAATCTATGCTGGCTGTGCCGGTCCTTGATGGACACTATCTTTGTGTCACGCGCCCTTGGGACTTCGATCACTCTGCTCAATAGGGCGGTGTAACTACCGGACTCCCCAATGTACCTGAGTCTGCTCAGCACATCTTTTGTGGTCGAACTATCCCTCGGTCTCGAGCATGTACTCCCCAGCTTCACACTCGTGACTTGGGCTAAAATTCATCGGCTACCACGTTTGCCTTACTAGGATGGTAAGTGCAAAGTGATCATATCCTCCGGATACTCATCCATCGCTACCTGTTGAGATCTGCTTGTAAGATATACTTAGGACTTTTGTGATTACGAAAATACCTCTTGCTCCTTTGTATAGGTAGTGGCGCGAATCTTTCGAGTGAGAGATGGCGCCCGATTCCGTATCATGTGTGTGGGTAACTCACGCTCATGATTCTTTAATTGTCGAGAACCATAGCTACCACCCTTCGATTTGCATTAGAATGCATCCAGTGTCCTTGACGTCGCGATACATTTCGTATCACACTCTGTCACTTTTAAGATTTATCAAAATAGAAGGTAAAAGTAAGCTTCCTTTTAATTCCTAGAATGCCTTCGCCAGATTTTCCAACCAAACTTGACCTCCTTAGGGTCCAACTTGGTCATAGGTGCTAATCGGAGAAATCCTCGATAAACACTTTTAATAATACCATACGATCCCGAAAACTATGTATCTTGAAGGGTGACCTCGGTCTCTGACTCATAACGACCTTAACCTTCTGGGATCTGCGGCATACTAAAGCCGACACGGCGTGTCCAATTTCACACCAATGGCCAGCTCACATGGCGAACTGGCAAACTTGGAGAGCGACCCTCGGATGATCTCGCTACTCCTTCTCGGATCTGGGGTAGATCAGATGTCATCAACGAAGACTACGACAAATTGATCCAAATAGGGTTGGAATACCCTATGCATGAATCCGTGAATCTTGATGGTGCATTCATCAATCAGGGCATCATCTGAACTCAAATACCAGTATGGCGTCTATGTTGTCTTAAGGATGTCGGCTTCCCACAACTCTCGGTGATGGTAACGTGCGGGAGATCTATCTTATGGAGTAGATTAGCGCCCTCTCAGTGATCAAACAATTCGATCCTTGGTAAGGGATATCGATTTTTGATCGTAACCTGTGTTGTCGGTGGCTCAATCTGCGGTCGAAGGGTCTTGTTCTTTTTTTGCAAGCAGGCAGGCGTCCAGTGGTGAAGTGTTCGGTCTATGACCTTTATCAACGGCTCCACATATCTAGACCTTGAGTTCACGCAACTCAATAGTAATCTGTCGTAGTCATAGAAATGGGCGATGTACCAGGGTGTAACTCGATCGTGAAGTCTACATCCCTCTAACAAGGTAATCCCGGTAGCTCATCGGAAAAACATCATCGTACTCATAAACCACACGAGGTAGGGCTTGAAATCATTTTCGCCTATTCTCAGGAATTGGGCTTGCCGATGACTATCATCACATTTGTTTCTAGAGGTATTTTGTTGGGGTAGAGCATCATGTTTATCCCCACAGTATAACCTGAAACACCATCCGAATTCAACAGGAGTAATCCTCCCTACGATCTGATCGTGGCGACTCGATAATATTAGTGACAGGTCACGTCTCTAGGGCGATCAAAGTCGACATGTCCATGACCCGCAGGTCCGTAGTAAGTAGAATCTAAGATGCTGGCTCGTAAATCCCGACATATCGATCGATCCTCACCACAACCCTGGGGAGAACCCGCGTGTAGCGCTTCCGAGGGTTGACCTTTAAGCCTAAAACATTCACACGAGATGTATGACACAATGCTAGATAAGGGCGTACGAGTCAACCGATACTCTTGGCGCGAGAGTAGAACATACCGGGATAGCATTTGAGTACGCCATTCGTTATGTGGTGTATGTCAACACGCCCCTGGGTCCTGAAGTCGACCCCATGGGCCACGCCCTCGGCCTCAGTAATACTGCGGCCTCTACAGCACACTTTGTGACATGGTAGGTGCCTATCTTCCCAGAGGTTGATACATTCCTAGCTTTGTATTGGGGTGAAGGAACATCTTCTTGTCTGTGCACGTCCCCGATGGTAGGATTGGCGTGTCCCATGCAGGATCCACCTCTACGACGATCGTCTCTCATATGTCAGTGATGCGCGGTAGAAAGCGTAATCACTGGCCTCGACAGCTAAGACGCCGATGGCATGGCCTTGATAGCGTATTGCCCTTCCTTAAAACCTCGTGGTAGGAAGCCTTGAACTCTTTCCGACGAAGAAAAAATTGACTCTGTTCTATTGTCTTGCTTTTGCAATATCTTCGGATACTGGTGCATTATATCTCTTTCTCACATGGCCATAGCCATCATGACCATAAAGTCCGTATCTATAGGAGAAACCTTACCTTGCTCCGGGATGGGCGAGTTTCATGCCATCCTCGAGCCTCCTTGGCCCAGTATACGTGGCCACATAATCATCCCCCGAAATGTCTTGGTCGGTGAACTTAGCTACGTATTTGAGTACAGTCATTCTTCCTTGTTTCAACTCAAAGAGACTCTTGGGCTTTGTGCCTTGCGAATCTTAAGGAAAAAGCTGCTCATGAAAACTCGAACTCGCTGAGTCATGGTCTAGATCTCTTGAGACTTCAATCCGATCCTTATGTGCAGGATTCACCACTCTACAGCAAACGTAGCTAGCACGATCTATTGATATCAAAAGGTAACCTTTATGGCCTCAAAAATCCTCGACTTGCGTTTGGAACGATGGTGACTACCATTGGATCCCTCACCTTTGAATCTTTGGAGGGGTGGTGTGTCATAAACCTTTGGAGGTTATTCGGTCCTCGACCCCATTTGCACTGCTTTGAGCAATGGTAGAGACGACACCCGCTAACCTCCAACGAGGCCTGCTGGTAAAAACAAGTGGTGTGCCTCGTGGGCGACCCCTGAGTCCTTTTCTCGACTTGTCATCTACATGTGTCAAATAGCAAAACAATTGAAATTTCTTTCTTTTGGTCCAATCAGTAGTGCATGTGCCACCATAGATTTATATCTCACTCATTTCCCATTTACTATTTACCAAACATATAACACAATATTATGTAGTACATAGCACACATTAAATCATCAAAATGCACAATGGATGCATGATCTAAACTCGTGCCCATCGAGTCCTAGGTATTCGTATACCTAAGCTCTGATACCAATAGTGGCCTTGAATCAGGGGTCCTTTTATTATTATTATTATTATTTTGAAAACATTTGTGAGCAGTGTCCATAAGCGGTGCTTTCGAACAGCCCGGAGTCCTCACCATTAGCGTAGCGCTTTGGGGCTTATCGTAAGGGTTACCACGCCTTGTGCCGTAGTGCGCGTTGGCCCTTCTGCGCCCGACTATGTGACGAAATTCTCTATTGTGGCGGCTACATTTGCAACCTAGGATTTCTCTGTTGCATGAAGCCCTCCCAAACTTGACGAAACATTGTCGCGATAGGGAAAATCCTACCTCGGCTTGACTCTGTCGCGACATGAAAGCTGTCGCCGCGAAGTTCTGTCGCAGCGATCTACGTGCGATGGAAAATTTTGTCACAACGATCCTTTCCTTGGTGAAACTCATTATGACAAATTCTCTGTCCGTGAGAACTCCTCGATGCGCCACCGCGCCCTGTCGTATGCGCCCGTAGCTTATCGTGCTGCGCGTGCAGGCACATGCCGATGCGCGCAAGGCCGCCTCTCATCTTGGCTTCTATCGCGTGGCTTCGGCCCGGTGAGCCACATCCGTGACACAAAATTTATATATCGCAGCATAAAATTTTTTGTCGCGACGCCGCAGGGCTCGAGCGATGTTGCGGCAGAGAAAGCCCTATCGCGACTTCGAACCACCCGGCTTCGCACAGGAACAATGTATCGCGACATGGAGATCCTTGTCCGCGACCGCGAACCCGGCTATTGCGCGCGTTGTGCTATCAGCGCGCATCTAGGCTAGCAGCGTGCATATGCATTCACGTGCGCTCGAAGCCGGGTTGTGCACGACACAGGACCATCGCGTCACGGAAAGCCGTATCATGACCACGATTGTTTGAAACCTGTTCTGCGACGAGAGAAATACTGTATCGCGACGAGCACGGAATTGAGGCGTGAGTACATTTTTCCTTCCTGCACTACCGACTTCTTTCAAAGCATTTAATTCCGTACTCTTTGCGCCAGCGTATTCTGACGGTTAAGTTACGGGAACTCTATTACAACACACTAAACGAGTGCGAAAAAGGATTTTTATTACAAAACTTCGTTTACATAATCAAAACTTGATGTTGTCGAGAATATTACAAAGAAAGCTAAAAAAGCAAGCCATGTCTGGCGCTTTTCCTCACTAAGACTGGGATATCTTCACACCTCCGGGTGTACCTCCGACATGCAATATTTTTCAGCGGGGTGAGCAATGCCAGTGAGAAAATCTCCTACCAGTCTTTCGCCTAGTCTTGCGTCGCGATCTTATATTAGCGCACGTTCACACACGTTCGGTAAAAACATGCACATTTTACATAAATGACTACATATGTCATGCACATGTCTCAGTCGCTATAAATTTCTCTCACATCACATTTTTAATTGTATGAAATTTCTTTTGAAACAAAATATTTTGTTTTGAAACTTCATTAACGATTCTACGATATCAAAATATATTAGACAATCCTCCCGAAATAGGATTCGATCAGGGCATACTTGAGAAATATTGTTCAGACCAATCTTCAGATATATAGTTGATGGACGTACTCAGAAAAATATTGTTGAATGACCCTCGGATAAATACGCTTGTTCAAAAACCATTTCATGCAACTACATCCAGATTATGCGTGTAAGATCGCGTACAATGTAATACCCGCGCATAGGTTTACATATTACATGCATACAAAGGAACTACATGGAATATTTAAAAAGCATGCTTCATACCAAGCAACATAGACAACTACATCTACTGCATGCTAATTCCCTACCCATACATCCCGTATTCATGTTCCAAACACAAATATATCGACATGTTATTCATCGAGCAATCAACATACAAAGCGGATTTTGAGTCAACCTAAGAAAAACAACTTGCAACCTATTTTCCGATAAGTAAAGCTACTTCGACCCGTATTTTCTAGCATATCACAGGTATAATTTGGTCATATTTCCGTAAGCTTATACTTTGTTCGAGCGCCATTATGGACATAGAAACAGAAGCGGAAACCGGTCCTCAACCACAGCCAGTTGAGTCAAATGATTTTTAGACCGGCCAACTCGCTAGAACTATACTCATAGCCTTCTTGAATGGCTCTCGACGAGGACTAACCATGGTAGGAGAAGACCCACATTTGGAGCGCAAACGGACCCCTTGGCAGAAAGTCCTGCCTCCTCCTTCCTCCCCTTTCTTTTCCTTTCTCTCTATCTTTTCTTTTCTTTCCTTTCCTTTCCTTTTCTCCCTTTTTCTTCTTCTTTCTTTCTTCCTTTCTCTTTTCTCTCCTCTCCCTCTTTCCTTTTCTCTCCTATTCAGAACGATTTGGTCTTGGTGGAGAATTCCCTCTCGAAACCATTTTGACACCTCGCATCTCTTATACCAAAATTGTCACCCATGCTACTTGTCCGCCACTTATCCTCCCGTGCATGACAAAGGCATGACGGCCAGCCATGCCAGTGTCTCCTCTAGTGTATGTGGCGCACTTTCCCTCATGCAGTGTCCTTTGTGGTTGTCGATTAGTATCGAAATACGTTAGTCCATTTGTTTGGATTGACCAAAGATCGACCCGTATCACCAGATTTCGTGAGGCGAACTCAGCGGGCGTGATCCGCATTAAGTAATTCAGTGCAAGGAATTTTCGGGACGATGATCATGCTGTGTGTTAACCTATGGTTTAGCGTGCAGGTTTTCCTTGCATATACCTCTGGTCTCCAGCCATTTGTCTATATTCCTAAATTGGGCACAAAGTGTGAGACTCTATAACTGTGAAGAAGTTTTGAGAATCAAGAGTTTTTGGTGTGAAAATGTCAATCTTTAGATGAAGACTTATTCAAAGTTTATTTTTCTCTTCTTTGAGTAATGTTCTTCTCATTTCACAGGAACATGTATTGAACCCAAACATTGCCTTTCCCCATCCCAAGCGTTGCCTCTAGGGTAGGTTTTTATATCAATCAATTGCAATCAGTCTTCATGAAATAAATCAAGAGTAAGCAATGCCATACGAGGGCATAAAAAAGCTTATTTATGTGATCTACTTAGTAGGAAAGTAGGAAACCCAAGAGTGCAAATGCCACTTCCCTAAGCTGCAAAAGAGAGAATTCATGATAATTCAAATTTACTTGATAAAATTCCAGACAACCAAAATGAAAGAGATTCTTTATCAACTCCATGCCAATAAATATAAAAGCCCTAAAACCAGCGTCTTTCCAAAAGATTGAAGAATGCAACATTTTCTATAAAGAAAAGGAGCTTCTGCAGAATCAAGTTTTCAAAAAGGAGTCCCCCCCCAAATTGTATCATTTTGAAAATTGTGTGCATAACACAAATGCTTCATCTGCTAAGGATTCAACCACAATTGTTTAAAAATCATTCTTTTGTGAACAACACAAAATTAAAGGCCACTAAAAATTCTATTGTGTTTATTATGCTTTCAATGGTCAGAGTAATTTCCTTTTCTGTTTTGGTTCTTCTTTAGCTGGAAAGTATTCTCTAAATACGTTCTCAATTCAAGCATAGGCAAAATTTCTTTCTGGTCCACCCTGTAAAGAGTCCATGTGATTAGTAATAGATGAGGAATTTCTATGGTTTTTCTGATTTTCATATCAATGTCACATTTCTTTCCCCCAAACCATATGGTTTTGAAAACAAACTCTTCGAAAAAAGGAAAGAACTAAATATTTAAGGTGTAGTTGAAACTGCATCCTGCCATACTCATACTCCAAGATCCACTAATTCAACTTCGACCACACACTCTGCCCAAAAATTCTTGTCCACTGACAGATCACAATATGGGCCCTTAAAAGAGCACAAAGAACAAGTCTTCTGGAAAAGGGTACATTCAAATAACTGATCATTTAATTGGCTTGATTTAGTCCCAATGTAGGCAAATTTTAACCCTATTTACCACATTCTATTAGAAAAGACAACCCCAAAATACTCAAATTAGCATTCACACATAATTCTGATCCTTATCTGCAATGCAATGAAGAACAACTACATTACACTATATATCACCATTGGAATTGAATGGTAAACAAGATCGATGAGCAAAACTGAGCATTGTTTTTGAGAGAACTTTAATCTAACATGTAATGATCACAACAAGTGCAAAAAGAACAAAAAAAGGAAATACAATTACTTCTAAATGTAGTGAATCATCAAGAACGATTGAAATAACATGAAAAGAATCACAAAAAGAAAAGAAGAACAAAAAGAAAAGAAGAACGATAAAGATGTTGGTTAGTAGCTCCTCCTAAATGGGGCCGAGAGCGAAGAAGGTAGTGAAATGACAAGTTCAGGTCACCATTTTTTTCCTTAGTAGGATTGTAAAGGATAGAGAAAGGTAATCTGTCGTCAGTCCTGCCTGTGATCAAAATGAGATGGGGTCTGAGGAATATTCATCAGATTTTAATCAAAAGCTTCCCATTGATCAACATAACAAGTACAATTACACCTATACATCATATGTAACATTGTGGTTAAATTAAATTACCCTAGTCTATAAGCACCATTAGCAAGTTTCATATTGAAGAAAGCTAAAGGCCTACTACACTACACTGAATCATTCAGCATTATACAGGGAAGCACAAAACACCAGCACTAACAATAATCAAGAGGAACAATGAAGCCCACAAGAATATCAATTACGCAGAATTCGCGAAGCCAATTTATTGCCATTTCCAGCCACACCCTCAAGTAATTGCAGGTCCCTTAGGCGATCCAGCAGCGGTTTCTCCGGATTCAGCCTTGCCCTGAACTCCATTAGCCTCAATTAGTCTCCATATATACCAAGAAGCAGCAGACCCTCATAAGGCCTCCACCGCTGGCAGACTTCTCCATCTACCGAAAGAGCCACGGCAATTCTTCAAGACCGTAAGTATTTGAACCCTTTCGGAGATTCGCGTCGCCACAGGCTTTATCAGGGCGGTGAAGAGAGAAGATCATGAACATGTGTACGGACAACACACCAAAACCCTTTACCATCGCTATCAACGAAACCAAAGCCCTATCTTCCATGGCCAAAATCTTCGAATCCGATAAAATTCCGGTCAGTACTTGTTGCTTGGAGTCGTGCAAGCTCCTTTCCAGCCAGAAACCCCAGTTTGGAGAAGCTGCGGAGGGGTCAGCGCCAGAACCGAGATTGGACCGACCCTCTCTCCCCGCCACATAGCGAGACAAAACGATTGTAGATAGTGGTGCCGGCCTTGTGCGTAATTTGCTGGTACAAAATGCTCTTCGCTAAAGCCAGAAACGGAGTGTCCGAATTCTCGAATTTCGGCGGCTCATACGCGTCTATAACCGGAGCAAGAACCGGGTCGGAGATTCTCAGGTGATGGAGAGCAGCAGCGACGACATCATCAGAAGACAACAAGCTCGTAATTGGAAGCAACACGGCCGTCACATGTGGAGAAGAGTGGGAGGAGAGCTTCCGAGACTTCGCCGGAGACGGATTCTCCGGCTGGTAAGAAGGGGGAAGAGGCTGTGTTCGGGTTTGCTCTGCATCAAAGAACCTGAAACTGAGACCGAATCTGAGCTGAGAGGGAAAACCAGACTCATCTCTCTCTCTCTCTCTCTCTCTCCTAACGACTGGTTCGTGATGCTTGAGTCACTCTCTCTCTAACGACGAGTGCTGTGTCTGGTTTGACCACCGTGGCAAGAACATCGACCCACCAAAAAAAAGCGTCAATGGAGAGTCGCCGGTAACTCAAGGTCACCAATGGAGAGCTGACATGTGGCTGCTTGCCCGGCATTCCCAGTTGGTTGCTGCTCCCTCCGTCCCTCCGCCACGTGGCTAGAAGTTGGCGGGCGAAAAAGGCCATAATTTTTCATCATAAAAGTCCATTTTGGCCCAAAATTCAAATTAAAATTTAATTTTAGTTATGTTTTCAAATTTATGTTTATAATAACTCTTTTATTTGCCTATAATGCCTAAAACAGGTATTATAAGCATAAAGAGAGGGGCCAACGTTGAGTTTTACTACTTGACACTAAAATGGATTCAGAAATAAGAAAACTCTTTTATTTATTGTATTTGAATTGTATCCTCAATTTCAACTTTTTCTACTTTACATTTAATTTTAAAAATATTAAAGTAAAAATTATTCTTGAAATTAAAATTTATTCTTTAATACCAAAATATCATAAATTTTTTTACTAAACTTAAAATATCTAAGTTTTTAATTCAAAAAGATCTAAGTTTAATTCAATTAAAATAAATTAATAAAAATAGTGATAGAAATTACTATTTTATTTATCAATAAAATAATAATCTTTAAATAATAAAGTTAAATGGCATATCAATAAAACAAAATTAAAAATAAGATAATAAAAAAATGTAAATATATGAAGTTAAACCTGCAAATCTGAAACGCGTGGCTGAAGTGGGAATGGGGTGAGGCAGGTTAGGCGACTCAGAAGTGGAAATGGATTACAGGCGTTTAGGTTGAATCTTTGGAAAAATAAGATCTTCTGATGTAATATATGAATTGAATATATGTTAAAAAAAAAAAAGAAGATTACCATCTGATTTCAATTTTGAATTTTTAATTTATGTGGATAGCGGGAATCTTATCTGTATCTGAAAGAAATTTCTTTTAAGTGTCTGTGCGAACTAATAGCTATTAAATTAGAGAGGGATCGCTAAGAATGATGGCTACTATAAAGCATTTAACTGTATTCGGGGCTCGACCTGAAAGCTTCCACGAAAAATTTTTAAATTTCATAATTTTGTAAAATTTACTTTATCGTACTTATTCATATAATTCATTAATTTAAAATATTTATAAAAAAATTAAAATTAATTTATTGATAATTTGTAAATTTAATTTTAGATTTAGTTTACTAATATTAATTATAGGATTCAGCTAATAACTTGAAGTTGCGTTTCGGAATTGATACTTCAATTCAAAAATAAAATCATATATGACAATCCAGCCTTCGCCTCAAGTTAATGATAATAATAATAAATAGGGATCTCTAAAAAGTACACTTCAGATTCTAGTGAGTTATGCTTAATCGTAAGCTAATTTTTTAGAAGGATCAGACCTCAGGCTTCATTTTAGAGCCAAGTCGTGAGTCGATTAATGCAGTAACTTATTATGATTATAAAAAGTTTGCTAAAGTAAATTTGAATGAGTATAAATGGGCCGTATCAATTGCATGGATATAAATAGGTGTAAATAAATAACAAGTTAAAATTATATAGATAACATTATATGATATTTGGTATCTCTGGTTGAAATACTGAAAATTTTTAATTTTATATCATAAAATGATATAGCAAAAAATTCATATAAAAAGTACAACTAAAAATACAAAGATAGCGAATGATTTAAAGTGCAATTAAATTACAAAATATTATGCTATACAAACCTTTATGAAACAGAAAAATAGGGCAGTGGGGTAAGATTTTATAATTTTTTATTTCAATAGAGGCAATATGTAAAAAATTTAAAATATTTTTAATTATAACCTTAAAATTAAGTTAGTGGGGTCAAATGCATGTGGGCATATAATGGATCCTTGGCTGTATGAGATATGTTCGATGATTAAGATTTGATGAGACATAATAAAGACAGAATTAGTCTTCATAAAAGCATTAATATTATAATGTGAGGATTGAATAATATCAAAAGAGAAAAATAACTTGAAATATCCCCAAATAATATTTAAGATTAAAATATTATTTTAAAACCATCAATTTTTATTTTTCATTTAATAGATTTAAAATAACGAAATATTTTTTAAAATAACTTTTAAGTGTTTATTTAATAGATTTTAAAAGTGAAAATAAAATTTTAAGAAAAAAATTAAGATTTAAAAAAATGAATTTAAAAACTATGCCTTAGCGGGTGTTGGGGTTGGTGAGGGTTATAGAGGATAAATAATAGAAGAAAGAAGAAAGATAAGGAAAGAGAGATGATAGTGGGTCTCATGGTGCCATATGGAGGTCACGTTAGTAACTAACTATCATTTTAGATTTTAGATTTTAGATTTTTAACATTGTTTAGGCTCATTAATGTTATCAGTTACCACAAGGACTTAAATGGACTATTAATTTTAAAAAGTTTAAGTTGTAAATAAGATATTTGATAAAATACAATGAGGATTTTTGCAAAATTTTTGTAGCCCACATCAGGGTCCGGGTTGACAACGTCGACTCGGAAACACAATGAATATCGGTGTTAGATATTACTTATTCACATGTCTCATATGTGAGACATTCTTTGAAATGTATTTTTTTCTTCGAATAGCTAATTTTTATAATATTTTACAAAATTTGATGTACAACTCTTTTACACATTTACATCTTAAGAAATATATTAAAGCTAGATTATTACAATATATTTTACAAAAGTAGCTATCAAGGCCTGGCAGGCCTTGTGATATGTGGCCTCGAGAAGGGCAGGTCTTCTCGGTATTGCACGAAGGGTCCCACTGACCGGGGTGAGGAAAGCCCGATGGTGATAATCTCCTACGAAGGTTCTTTCACTAAGTCATAGCATCTGATGATCCGCATAGAATCGCGCATCAAGTAAAATGTATACACATGGGTATCGTATGGGTGTGAGTGTCGTTATGCCCATATCGAGTCACTCATTGACTCCCTCACACTACATGCGAGTGAGACTATTGTCATTTCGGAGTGACAACCCGGAGATTTTTCTTAATCTTTAACATTTTCATTTACAACCATCGCCTTTTGTGGGTAATGGATTTACGGTGTTGCGCAGCGGGCTCCATAAACCGAGGACACTTTGCCCTTGGCATTTCAGGTTGGGGACTATGTCACGACCATAATTGATGGTCTTTGTGCGGGGATCTATCATTTGCGATGCAGGCACATAATTATCCTTTACCATTTCCTTAACCCGGTCACGACTCATTTGGACTTTTGTCCCGATACGCAGAGCCGGTACAATCAACACCATACGCGGTGTTGATCCTGGCCAAGTATTACTTATGACACTCCATCGAACACACAACCGCGATAACCGATCCTGACATTGCACTCACACCCATGTCATGCGATGTTTTTAATTGCCGCGTGCAATGCGATTATCGATACATTTTTTCTTCATGTTACATGTATATATATAGTGCATACAGCATCAACATACCATGAATAATTATAATTAACCATATAATTCTCCTCCATTTACACAACCCGTGTCAATCTCTGTATTACATTAACATGTCATATTCTGCATGTTATTAATTGATAACACGCAGCAGTTCTCAATCTTAGACCCATCCAGTACGGTGCCTCGGCCCCTTCATAATCATGAACCGAGTTTGGTTCCGATCATCCATACAACATCAAACACCATAAAACCTAGAAACTTTTAGTTTCAGTTCAAACAAACCCACCACAGTCTTGGGTACATGTGAAACGATCATAGAAATTATCTCATCCTTCAATCCCTAAAAGTTTTGGAACTAAATCATATGGCACCTGCGCCTCCACCAGATAACCCATACCATACCCGATACAATAGCCTACAACATACCATCTGATATGGTCATGTCATATCGGCTATTACACCGACACTTAACCATACAACCTGCACACTTGGTGCAAAGAAGCTTATGGGTTTCTAACAGGTTATGATCTCTGCCTCCACAGGCACTAGATGGAATCTTGACTCAATGGAATTTCCATGGGAGTCAAAGCCTTGACGGAGTTCGGACAGAAGAAGTTATGACGCTGCAAGTTGGAGGTCACATGAGTAGCCAATACGAGCTAACCACCACATTTGTCCTGGCCGACTGTGTTATTTAGCCTTAGCACTTATATATCCACAGAAAATGGCTGAAATCTTGACTGAATGTTCTTTCCATAGGTACAAGAACACGACCGGAGTTCGAATGAAAAGTGACGCTTCGAAGTTTGAGGTCACACGTAGTCAAACCGGTGGTGACGACTTACCTAGTGGCTGACCTTCCGAGCTCGGCGGCACACTTTGTCCTCTACGAATATGGTCGAATCTTAACTCGATGGGCTTTCCATAAAGTCGAACACCTGAAAGCAGTTGAGCCAGAAGGATTATGACCTTAGGGTTGGAGTCACGTGAGTCAAACCAGTGCAGTGCAGCGACACCGAGCTGACCTGACCTGCTGACTCAACTGACACCCTGCTCCTCCACATGCATATGAATGGAATCTTGACTCAATGGGCTTTTTCATAGAGGTCTGAAACAGCGGAGTTTGGGCGAAAGATTATGACCTTAAAGTGGAGGTCATACGTAGTCAAACCAGTGAGCTGACACGACTTAGTAGAAGTGTCTGACACATCCGAGCTGAGCTGAGCTGACTGAGCTCACCCACTGCCCTCCATGGGTACATGGCTGAAATCTTTACTCAATGGGCTTTCCATAGATTCTAAGAACACCTGAAACGGATTTCGGACGAAGGAGTTATGACCTTCTACGAAGTGGAGGTCTACGTGATCAGCCAGTGACCCGAACTGTTTGTAGTGACTAAGATGTGATGGTGACGACTGGGCAGGTTGACCTACGACCGGTGACCTGTAACATCTGAAATATACCCTAGTCGTTTCGACATGTTTAGGGTATTTTGTGGCTTATAATTTGAATGTTTCGTGAGTTAAATGCGAAACATGGAAGCTTGAAGACCAATTGTGTGAGCCAAGGGTAAGTATGTAATTTACCACTTGAGGACCTAGTGGTCATAAAAGGAAAAGACCGGGGGGTTAATATATGAAATGTTTAAAAATGAAATGTAAATAGAAGAAGTTATGGGATTCAAGGCAATTAGAGAAAAGATGGAATAGAAATAATAAAGAATGGAAGGGCTTAAGTGCAAAAATGAGAAAAGTGTTGAAAAATGCAAAGGCCAAACATGGCCTTAACTTAAAAATGGGATTTAAGACCAAATTTGGTCTCATTTTGGAGAACCAAAAACCGTGAAGAGGAAGGGAGGAAAGAAGAGAAGGAAGAAGAAGAAGAAGAGGGTGAAACCAGATAAAAAAGGTATGAAACTAACCTTGAGTATAAATCATGACAATTAGTATGGATCTATGGATTTATAAGGTTTGTATAGTTGTAAGCTTGTCTCCAAATCTAGGGTTTTGGTAGAATTTCATCATAACATGATTTCATGAGGTAAGTTGGTAAAACCCCATAAGGAACAAGATGAGTATGGAATCCTCCTGTTTGAGGTTAGTTCGTAGTTCGATAATGAGTAATTGAGTTAGGGTTTAGAATAAGCCTAACAAATCCTTGAGTTTTGTTTGTGTATGGAGTTTGTGACCCATATTAGAGTTGTTTTGGGGAGAAATTCATAGGAATTTTGAGAAAGATATGTAATGAAAGATGATTTGAGTAAAATAATTTAGATGAATTAGGTAGGTTTTGGCGTGTTTATGGAGTATGGGTTGATTTGGGTATCAACATATGGAAAAATGGAAGAAAAACACATTGGGCATTTTTCGGGGGACCTGTGGTACACCTTGGACTGTGTGGTCATAGAGCCTGGAGGCAGGAACTGTGCGTCTGGTCTTTGTTCAGTCTGTTACACTGCCGCTCTATTTTGACCGAGTGTTTGTATTTTAGCCATAACTTGCTCATTCTTATCCGATTTGAGTGATTCAGTGGCTAATTAAAACTGAAACTTGAGAAAGCCAAAACAAGCTAGAAATAGTATTAAACCAGTCGAGTACAAGTGGCCCAGAAATTCCTCAAGTGGGGCTATGTGCAAGCCAATTCACGCATCGGTTGATCATAGAGTAGTCCGAGTTGTTTAGAACATAACTCGAGTTTCGGTGCTCTGATTTGGGTGATTCCAGTTGGAGAAGAACCCTTAGCACCTTAGCTTTAAATGAGTACAAAGAACAAGTGTCAAATATGGAGTAAAGACACTGGAAATGAGTATTACAAATTGTCCCCAGTGTAATATCGGTAAATTGACTAGTTTGGCATGAAAATGCCATAACTTTTAGATTGGATAATCCCGATTGGAATAATTCCAATATTTCTAAGTAAAATAAATTCAGAGGAATGAATATTTGAATGATGTGTGGATAGGCATCATCTGTACAAGTATATGAAGTGCCATATGGAATAGGCATAGAGAAACTTGAATATGATATGAAACACGAAGAAAGCAGTGAAACACCCATGAACATGAAGACATAAGCCATATGTAAGCGGAATTACGAGAATGTGATAAAAGATAGAGTTATCGGTTGAAAGATAACACTATGATAGTATGACTCACAGGACCAAGAATGAATGAGTGGACTCTTGATTAGTGCTCCGGCACTCCTGAATAGTACTTCTGTACTCCTGATTAGTGCTCCGGCACTCCTGATTAGTACTTCGATACTCTTGTTGGTGCTACGGCACCTCAGTACTGTATTGTGTTGCGTCATACTCATTTCTTATGATTGGTCAGGTGGTGAACAATTTATATAATGGAACTGAATAAAGAATAAGAGTAAGATACGAATATTACCTCTGTATTTTGTTAGTGAAAATGCAGTTACTCTGTGTCGATCAAAAATAAGTATAAGTCAGTGGCCACCCTACAGATACTCACCGTGTCAGTAAAATAAGTAAAATCTCTGTAGTACTTACGGGTACTCCCGTATCGATAAAATAAGTATAAGTCCAGTAGTACCTACGGGTACTCCCGTATCGGTAAAATAAGTAAAATCTCTGTAGTACTTACGGGTACTCCTGTATCGATAAAATAAGTATAAGTCATTAGTATCCCAGGGTACTTGGTATGCAGCCAAATAAGTATAATGAACTGTGCTTGTAGTACCTACGGTACTTTTTGTATAGAATAGCTGCGGAAACTCCTACGGAGATCAGAATAAGTATACTTTGTTATAAGCATAAGAAATTGTATAAGTCTAAAGATGATTATGATGCATAAGCTGAGCCAACTCTGTTTGTTTTGGGATATGTTCTGAATCTGTGTAAACCTGGTATATGTATTTGATGTGATCTGTACCTACTACGGACTAATGTTCGTATCTGCATAAGTCTGATATGACCTTGTAGGTGATATGATTCTGATCTATTCCGACTTATTGTACCTACGGGTACCTTCTTCTGATATAAGATCCGTAGAGCCAGTATATGCTCCATAAGACAAGTATAAGATCTGAAATACATGTATATGTTCCGTAAGACAAGTATAAGATCTGAAATACATGTATAAGTTCATTAATACAAGTATAAGATCGACATGAAACAGTTGATATCATTATAAAAGTTCCGTAGGAACCGGGATATGCTTAGTAGTACAAGTATGAATCTGAAGTACCGGTATAAGTTCACGTAGTACTTCTGGTACTTGTATGAATAAGTTCCTCGATACGTTATACGTTCCGTAATATCTTTGTAGTACCTACGGGTACCTCCGAACAAGAATTAATGAAAACTCGGTAGTAAGTATAAAGCCTTAGTACCTAGGTATACGCCCAGAAGCATAGAAGTTACGTAAAAATCCTACGGGAGATCTGAGATAGATATAAGTACCAGTACGTGTATAAGTACCTCTGTATGATCATAAGTTCTGTAACTCCTACGGGAGATCGAAACAAATATAAGCTTGAGATAAGTATAAATATATGTATAAGATCAGTACTACATACAAGGAAATTTATATAAGTATGTATGCAAATTTGTTATATGATAACAATTATATGTATTAGTACATTATGTAGATTCTGAGATTAGATATGCATTCTTGTTTATGTTGTTTGTGATTGGGTATAAAGCATGTGTTTCTTTGCAAGATATGTTTCCCACTAAGCGTAAAGCTTAGCACGGGTTTAATGGTGTAGAGTGCAGAGAAGACATCGAAAACTTAGCATACGGTTGGACGGCATACTGGTAGGGGTTCATCCGCGATGGGTTCCGTGCTACGATTTGTAAATGTAAAGGAATGCAGTTTGTATTTTGTAAAATGGGACTTGGTAAATGTGTATGAATTTTGATGGACACTATAGGTGGTAGTTCTTTTGATATGTATATGATATTTTGATTTTGTTATAAGAAATTGGAATTCGTACCCACGGGTCTGAGGATCGGCTTTGAAAAAAAAAATCAAGTAAAGGTCCCGATTAGGTCTAGGCCTCGGAACCAGGTTCGGATCCTTGATCGGTGGATAGGGAATCGGGTGTGACATGACCTATGGCGGTGACCTCTGGTGACCTGCGGAGTTGACGCTGCGGGGTGACCTCGCCGGTCTGGTAATTTAGAGTACAAGACGCCATAACTGGTCTCTGAGAGGTTCAATTGAGAAATTAGCTTCTTTTTATCGAGTTCAACGATGTAGCTGCAATTTTCGAAGAACTCACTTCCAAATTCCTTTATTCCCTACCCCAGAAAACCAGTTCCTAAGGTCGATTAATACGTACTATCACAATATGGCGGCTTCACATGGTTAACGCCTTGTTTAATTCACTTGAGGCTGATACAATGTGACCCTTAGGGTAGAAAGTAAACAAAAGTAAGAAGACCTACCTCTTGGGGTTGTCGAAACTCACCGATTCTAGTCTCTATCTTGAAGTCCGCTTTGCCTTGAGGATAGACTCTTCCTTTTCGCGTAGCCTAAAGCTGGCTGGTCGATGCCCGGGAAATTTAGAGAGAGGTGGAGTATCTCTCTCCTAAAGCTCTCAATTTTCAAATCTGGTTTCACTTTTCTCTCTATACTCTCTGACAGTTGGGAGAAGATGAAGTCAAGTGAGATGTCCTCTCACTTGCCATGATAAACTTTAGTCTTATAGGATTATACAGTCATCTCTTATCCATTACCATGGATTTCCCTCTAATGACATGATGCCACATGTCACCTATGGCCCACACATGAGCTCATTATTTGACTTACTCTCCACTTGACACGTGTCTCATCTTGAGTCACTCAAATGTGCCAAGTGTCCTGCACTACTCTTGGTGCTTTGAAAAACGTGAAATTAGATGATCTGAATTAGAAAAAATTTGGCGAGTATTGTTTGAGTTGTGACGATTCCCCAACGGTGGTCCCAGTTTTGTCATAAGATCTAGAAAAGTGCACGGATTTACGATCGAAGTGCAGATTTACCACTTTGATAGAAATTTGGATTTTCAAGGGTTCTAATTTTAGACAACTACCTTTTTCTAAAAGTTAAAAACGGTGATCCCGCGATTTTCTAGCTCAAACTCAATTGGTAAAAGTTAAAAAAATGTTTCAATTGTAACAAAGCGTAGTTTATGCAAACAAATGTTGAAACTTGGTTTGAATATGTATATAAAGTAGGTGTATAGTATATTATTCTCCGAAAGTAAAGTATGAACTTATTCTTTTAAGTTATGAGCAAGTTCCAATTGTAATAACTTGTCATCATCACCCCATACCTGATGTAGGGAAAAGTGTGTTTTTTTTTATTAATATGCAAATATTATAAAAATCGAGATAATTTAATTAACTACTCTACTATATTAATACCAAAAAAAGAAATAATTGTTATTTGGTAACAAAAGTGATGACTGCAAAAAAGTTACTAAGCTACCTATGGCTAATTCTTAGCAGGTAAAATCATTTTGCTATCTTCTCCCCTCCTGAACTATTCATCTTCTTCTCCTCTTCTCACAATTGATTGACAACCCATTACTCCCCCTCTGTTAATAAAAAAATTTTTTCAATTTTCACAATTTTCACCTCAATACAGAAGATAAAGGAGAAGGAAGTTTTTTTTTTTCATTTTACGTTGTTTCCGATGTTCCCTGGCTCGACACAAGAAGTAAGGAAAGTATGCTTCTTAGGTTTTTCGGCGAATCTCTGTGTTATCTCGATTTGATTGTGAGTTTGTGTTGTAAAGTTTTACTATAGCTTCGTTTTGCCATTTTCGATTGTTCTTTCTTCGATTTTGTAAATATAGCTTCGGTTTTAGTATTTTTAGGTAATTTCTTTTTTTGTTTTGTACTGTCAAACCTGAGTTTTGGCATTTTATATTTGTCCTTTGCTCGGTTTTGTAAATATAACTTTATTTTGGCATTTTCGACTATTATTTCTTGGTTTTTGTAAATAAAGGTATTACATTTATTAGTAATCAACCATGTTTTGATGAAATGGGTAAATATGATGGCAAGCTGTGAGTCCTACCTAAAATAGTCAATCCTTTAGCTTGATCAAGAATCGTACCACGTGGTTTAGGTATTACCTTTATCGGATGAAGTAAGCCCATAAAAAGCATGGGGTACCCCCCAATATGATCTTAAATATTATGTGGATTATTACATCCTAGTGGTACTGTTGGGACTATCATAATATACTAGGAGTACCACCATAAGGTATTTGGGGTACTACCCGGTACGACCATAATAAAACATTAGTGAAAATAATTAGTCATTTAGCTTCCTTGGTAATTTATTCATTATCGTTTCCTTAAAACATATATTAATAAGTTTTTCATTCTATTAGAATAAAGTCACTCGATTGTAATGATGAATGGTTTACTATGTATTATTTCAATTTTGGTAGTACCTAATCGATCCATGTTCGTCTTGGATTAGTCATATAAGTGCTTTTAGTATAACATACTAGAGGTACTACCATTTTGTATTGGGTGTACTACCCGGTACTACCATAATAAAACTTTGTTAGAACCACTCTAGTTGTATTCTTTGTTGCATTGCATTTAGACAACCATAATAGAATATTGGTACCACCATAACACACATAAAATATTGTGTTAAATGTGTAGCTAATGAATTATGTCATTGAAATTGTGTGAAACTAAATCTATAGATTAGACGAAGATGGAGAACAAGATGTTTGTTTATGTATGTGCTCGATGGGAAGTATGACACTCTAAATCCGAGGGTCTTTTTTTTTTTTACTATCACAGGTCATTGAATTTAGAGCCAAAATTTGGAAATCCTATGTGAATAGTATCTATGAACAGTGTCCATGAACAATTGCTCAAATAGTGAACAACACAGTGCACTATTATCCATTGTGAGAAGTCGGTCGCGTTAGAGAGAATCCTCTGTACTACGGAAACGGCACTCTATTCTGCGTTAACGCTTTTTGTCGTCATGGCGCCACGGGCGTGTCGTGTCGTGACTGTCGCGTGCGTTGTGCCCTATCGAGACAAGCTTGCCGCTCGCGTAGTGTACGTTTCCTGTCGTGACATCGATGAACTCCGTCGCAACATGGGATCTCCTTACCATGACTGAACTTTGTCGTAACCTAAAATTTTCATGTCGCGACCTTGT
The DNA here is from genome assembly GCA_016808115.1 of Tetrastigma voinierianum. Lineage (NCBI taxonomy): Eukaryota > Viridiplantae > Streptophyta > Magnoliopsida > Vitales > Vitaceae > Tetrastigma > Tetrastigma voinierianum. The sequence continues at coordinate 269,771 of JAEQBH010003063.1, forward strand.
TTCCATAGCCTACGCACCTCTCTGCCACGACAAGGAAAAGTCTTGCCATGACATAAAGTTCCTTGCTACCTTTGTCCTCGATGCAACATAGAAGAACTTTGTCGTGACATGAGGTTTACTTTCACGCCCGTTCTCTATCACGACTTAAAAGCCTATGTCGCGATCAAAAAATCCCCTCGTTAAGACAACCTTTGTCGCGACACGGAAAGTCCTGTTGCGACACTAAACCCTCTACTGCCTCCATGCTCTGTCGCAACATGGAATCGCCTAACCTATAGCTCTTTCTGTCATGACAATGCATGCCCTATCGTGACATAGAATCTCCTTCCTTGGCTAGTCTTTGTTGTGACGAGGAAAAATCCTGTCGCGACACCCTTTATCGCTGTGTGCCCAGGACCCTGTCACAACACAGAGAACCATGTTGCGATAGTTTCCATTGCTTAAACCTGAGAACTATGTCGCGACACAGGGAACCCCTGTCGCAACACAGGACTGAAAACTTTATCGCGACCAGGAAACCCCTGTCTCGACCTAAACATGCAGTAGCCGATGTTTAAGCCTTTCTTACACCCCCCGCTCTCTCTTAAATGCAGTAAATTCACTACTATTGCCTCTCTATATATATCTATTATGCAGATAGTAGTAAATCTGGGAAACCTTCCAACACTTTAATGAATAGATCCAAAAAAATAAGTTTTTTATTACAAGACTTCTCTTATACATCTGAAATTGGATACATCGAGAATATTACAAACAGGAAAAATAACAGGATACGGCCTTCTTCCTCACTACTATGGTCTCACATGAGTTCCTTCACCTAATGGACCTCGGGATTTAGATTCTTTTAGGGTGGGGCTTCCTAATGCACGGGTTCCTTGACTCCCGCCGCCTCCTCAAGGGTAAAATCTGAAAAGGGTCATATGTAGGGGGTGAGCACGAAGCTTTGTAGGAAAATCCTCCTAAACTCGAACAAGGTTTAGAAACATATGGAAAACGGTCGGTCTCATTTTCTTTTAACATAACTTAGACACACCATTTGACATAAAACAGTGACATTTCAAATAGATCTCAGGTTTATGTAAAAACAGTAACTAAAAGAATAAATGAGCACCGCATAAAAAGAAATAATAATCTGTTTCACCATAAACAATTCCCAACAATTCTTTTGGGCAGGCGGCATACTTAACGGTAACCTCCACCCTCTCAAGGTTCTCTTCATTTCTCAAGCATCCTTACTAGGAACCTCTTAAAAAGGGAATCAAGCATCCTTACAAGGAACCTCTCGAAAAGGGAATTGAGCATCCTTATAAGGAACCTCTCACTCATCACGGTATTGTTTCCCTAAGCATCCTTACCGGGAACCTCTTGAGATTCATTATCTTATAAGGAACCTCTCACCCATCACGATAGTGTTACCCAAGCATCCTTACCGAGAACCTCTTGAGATTGATTGAGCATCCTTACAAGGAACCTTCACCCATATTCATTCCAACAACCATACAAGAACATATCTTACCAACATTCATCACCCATAACCGATGATTCCATAGCCCCACGATAAACAATTCTTCCAAATACGCAAATCCATCATGGTGCAATTTCTAATAAACAATTAGAAATACAAGATATCGTGAACCACGTATTTTACTACTCAACATAAATCATGATTTAGAAATCAATTCCAAAGAACACATCTTCAAGAAGGTGCAACCATCAAATACTAGGATTTTTAAGACAAGAAAAGCGAGATTTCATGGTATTCAACCCTAGCTTTGTTCGCTAAAACATACCTTTTGCAAAGACTAAGAGAGAATGATTTCCTATCGTAAATATATAACATTGATAGCCCAAAACATACATATATAAATACCTTAGCCTCAATGTAAGTGAATGAGAGAAAACCCCTATCTTAAATCCTTAGTTTGTATGAAGATCTTGAGCTTTGATCTCGAATTTACCCTTAAATCTCTTGTTTTTGCCCCTTTCCTTTTCTTCTCAATGATTTAGGGTTCCAAGAGGTGTGGGGTGGGAGTGTAGAAAGGAAAGAAATGAGGGAAATTGAGAGGAAATGGTTTTTAAACACAACGTACTCTATTTTTAATCACTCATGTCATGGTTTTCTCCAAAATTACCAAGTTTATTCACCAAAATCTCCAATTTGATCAATATGACTACTCCCAGTGTTTTTCGACGTTCGACCATTATTAATGTTATTTTAACCTTAAAAAAAAATTTACTTTTATGATTTATTTCAAAACTAAAAAAAAAAAAAATAAATAAATTTACACTCGAAACATTAAAATTACTACCTAAGGCACACCGTAGTACATATTTTTGGTCAACTTCGGAGAATAAACTGATTTGACTAAGGTATTTCTAGTATGTGTGACCTATATGGTTGGAAAGGTATACGAAAGCTGTGGTTCTAAACGTAAATAACTCAGGCATCATTTCCGACCCTTCCAATATGAGTTATGATCAAATTGGTGAAAGGTGAATCGCCTGACCGCTTGGTTCTTCTGGCGCTATTCTTTAATTTGATTTAGGATGTGTAAATGGAGATCTAAATGCAAACGAAGCCAATCAGCTGCTGGCTCTAGATAGTTTAGACACGCTGGGCTTATGCAACAAGGAATTCCAATGGGCCACTGGTCACAAGGGTGGCCTGAGCCTCCTCCAGTAAAATCATGAACGTGTATATTTCAAGGTTTCCACTCATTACAATAATAGATAGGTTGAAGGTTGAATCAACCGCATTGGAAAATGTACTACACATGTAAATACCTGATCCATACGTTGGTACTATTAGTTACTATGTAGAAAATGAGTGCAAAATGTTTAAATTCAATACTTATTACTATTGTTAAAATATCTAGTTCGAATACCTATGTCTCTGATTGAGGCTCATCCGACCACTTCCAAGGTATGTTGTTAGTTTAAAATGTGATTATAATACAACTTCACATAATATTCCTAAACATGGATTCACCGGCATAGGTCGTGTTAATAGTGATCCCTCCAACCTTCTGTCGTTAAGCTTCCACTGGGACACGCATTAAAGAATGTAGCGTTGAATCTGAAGCTCATCATGGATCGTGATCGTAACAAATGCCCATTTGTTGAGTCTCATGTGGCGAAGTGGTTCAACATACTAAAGGCTATTCCAAATGAAATTATGGGCAAGAGACAAACGTCTCAAATGTAGATGTCATGATGTTGTGTACTCTGATGTTTATAGCGTGAGACTTCGGATATTATGACAAGAAAAACCGTTTTAAACACATGACCGTTATATGCACGGTAATGATTGCCCGCTTTGAAGATAACTTGTCGCGGTCACAGTGCGCATCTGCATGCGCACACGCTCAGAAATGAGCATTGGCATATTGTTTATGATCTAGTTTATTGATGAGTGCCTAAACACCATATTATACCGCTACCACATTTTCCGTTATTTGCGAGTAATTCTTATAGTTTTTGCGACTAGAATACCGAGTTGATGTCTTTTTGTGAATGCGTGAGCATCGGGGCGAAAAGAGCAAGATCCAGGAAGCGATGAGCAAACGGAACAAGGCGATGAAGTACTCGTCAACGCCGCACGCCCCACGCCAGAAACAGGACGCCCACGCGCCAAGCGCGACGCCCTCACGCCGACGCCGCCACGCCGCGATCGATCGACGTCGCGAGCTGCTACCGCGACGTCACCAAAATCGCCTCTCATCATTAAAAGCAAATTAGGGTTCAGAAATCAAGGGAGATCGGGAAGCGCACGAACAGAGGCACAGGTTTCGAGAGCAGGGTGACACTGACTTCAAGGAAGTGCCCGGGATTTGTAACGCTTTTCATCTTTCGGATATTTTCGGATTCTAGAACAATGTTTCCTTTATTAAACAGTTTTATATTTTCTTCCATTATGTTCTAGATCTCTTTCTAGGGTTACATCAAACCCCGTCGTACAATGGATTAAAGTTTGATATTTCATGTTATTCAGTTGTTATTAATTTGTCGATCTACTCTATAACCGCATTTCACCATATGTGTTAATGTTCGCCAATGTTAGCATAATCGAATCGAGATCCGAGATTCGAGAGATGAGGGGTGGCTTTGTGATCCGGGGTAGAGTGTACTTTGGGCGATTCTGCTAATAGAGATATTCCAAACCCACAGAGCATTTGAGGTTAGAACATTTAAGCATTTCTAATACCGAAGTCGATAGAGATATATCAGATTCTATTCGTCGCAGATGTTTATATACCCTAGAGAGGATATCTCAGGGCAAGATCACCTCGCTGACCATGACATATTACAAATAGATCGGTCAACAATTTCTTTAGAAAGCATCCATCAATGCGGATAAAGTACTTTAAACTCAGGCGCCAACACCATTAATTCATCAGAATCAACAAAATTAGTTGCGCCTTCCGCTTTACTTTTATCCTAAACTTTATTCGAGTTATTGTCCAAAGCGTAACCTTCAGAATAATTCACCTTCCCGTGGATCGACATCCGCACGCTAAGCACACCATATTACTGGGGCTACGCGCAATTTACATTCTAGGCATTCCCTATTTTTGCCACAATCTGCCATCATTGTTTTAGTCGCCGTTCGCAGAAAGGTTTAAACGGATATATGAAGTGAGCACATAGATAATGTTCTGAATTTTCTTTGCACTTTTGTTATTTTACAAGTGTCAGACTGGTTTTGTTAGTTTCAGGTGTTATCAAGAAGATAAAAGCCAAAAGAGCATGACGCTGAAACGAATAATTAATCAACATTTGTGTGATCCTCGTGCCAAAGACTTTCGCATTTATTGCGTAGAACGTAACGTATTAGAACTTCAAATAGTTATGGAAAACACGAAGAAGATTTTGGCGTTGAAACAACCAAACCACTGTAGAAGCTTCAAATAGGAACTCAAGCTACCAGCCATCTATACAGCCGACGATCCTTACATGCTATTAGATGAGCCTTGTTTACCACTAACTTTGAAATGTGACAACATCGACGGCCACCCATTCAAGCAAAACAATTTAATTGAAGTCGTCACGCATGTAGATAAGCTTCGGGAACATATTGTTCCAGGACTACCCCATGAGAACCCAAACATGCATTCAACAACTTCCTCAAGTTCCCTATGATAGCACCATCACAACGGAGTTAATAAGAAGCCTCTAAGATTATGTTATTCCCACTCTCACAGCGATAGGCTGCATTGCCAACTAGTCACCAACACCATTACTTATGACCAGCGTTGCGCCGTTTCTACCAAGTTCTTCCTAATCGTCAAGATTGCAATAACCCAAAAAGAGATCAATAATGCCAATAGAGTGGGAGAAACCCCAAGAGGCAAGTGGACGTTCCATGAATTTGAGGCTGCACTTTAAGTGTCCCTTTCACCAATCGACCAACCAGCATGGATGCAAGTCCACAACCTTCAATGGTCTCGAGAAATACAACCCGAACAAATATGATGCCCCTCAAATGAGGATCATTTGAAGGAAGAAAACCACACCAAAGGTGAGCAGAGGCTGGAAGATCGCAACCAACACTAACTATGTTCAGAGAGAAGGCTACACCAAGAACACGGTGGGTGGTACGTACAATGCACCCTCAATCCGGTAATCATGTGGCCTCACCGATCGTTCGTTTAAATAGACAAACAGGAGACATGCCATACGCACCCACGGTAGTCAGAACTCTTGTGGAGATGCACAACAAATAAGGAGTCAATAAGAACACACAATAGAGCAAAGCCCAAAGACGTGTCGAGGTTTAATCTAATCAATCACACACATATCCCAGATGGGGTAATAAATACCGAATCGTGGGGACAAGATCAGAACGAGAATAATCGAAACAATCAAAGAGGTATGGATGGCGTAATAGCAGAAACGATATGCCATCAAAAGCGAGCTAATGAACCACCTCCACGAAGAAGAGTGGTTAGAGCAAGCTACGCACGGATGTTAACCCAGCATTCGCGCATTAAATATGTAGTGAGACTAAAGGGCGAACATCGTGTGAGCAACCCGAGTTAAACAATCAATGGCCTGGTAAAGAAGTTTGGAGGCCTGAATGGGCCCGAATGTGACTTATACGGAAGGCAGCGGGTTCTTTGCCGGAGCAATTCGAATGGCTTGAAGAGATAGGAATAGACACGTTAAGCGATCCATATTGAGAAGTGGAAAGTGGAATCCACAAGTGCAACCCCCGATCGTAGAAGCGGAGTTAGGGGCGAGGAGATATGGCCAGTGAAAGATGATCTTGATCAGAAACGATCCACGGGAGCTTGATGTGAGACCTCCTGGTGAAGCAAAGGCGACATCTGGGTCCTTACCCCGCAGCGTCTCAAGAAACATAAATTTGGATAAGCAATTCACGAAGTTCATGGATGTTTTAAAGCGCATATAAACATCCCATTTGCGATGCTGCAGAGCAAATGCCCGATTATCTTAAAGTTCATGAAAGAACATTTTGTCTCGAAGAGAAGATTATTGGAACTTGAGGCAGTAAAACTAGTAGGAATGCGGTGCCATCCTTGAGGAAGCTCTGCGAAGCTCAGACCAGGCGAGTTTCACTATCAGTACCTGATTGGAGAATCTGATTTTTGAGAGGCGTGTGTGATTTGGGTGCGGCATTAATCTTATGCCCTTATCGATCTTTAGCGTTTGGGATTAGGAGGCCGTCGGAGCTCGGTCACTCTTCGGCTTGCGGACGGATCTTTGAAGCACCGAGAGGGATATTAGAGAGATGTCTTAGTAAAGGTCGACAGTTTGTCTTTCGGCCCGATTTCATAGTTTTAGACATGGAGGAAGATAGAGAAATCTAGGTGTCTTGGGAAGACCTTTTCTAGTAGTGATGATTGATGTCTGATGACTGAAATCGTCTGAAGAAGAAGTAAAATTCAATGTCTTCGAGAGCGTTAGGACACTTATTGAGTGATACGTGCTTAATGGTTTTGATATAGTAGAGGCTATAGTGTCTAGCAGTGGTCTCATGACCCTTTGGAGACTAGCCTGAGTGGCGAATGCATGAGAACTGGTGGCGAGGCGAAGAATCGTTAAGTGGATGGATTCCTTTGGGCTGTGGGGAAATACTTGAATCAACCCAGGCGAGAAGACTAAGCGACCGGTTCCGTCGATGGGCCAACCACCCCAGATGGAACAAAACCTCTACCTAGCCATCCCGAGTAATACTGCATATGCGGGGGTAGAATCTACACTACCAGTAATTATCTCACATCATCCCTAGCGAAATGGAGGAAGAAGTTATTGAGGGTTCTTGGTGATCCCTGAGCAAAGCTCGGATGGTCTAGGCGACACAAGGGATCAGCCCTTCTATGTGTATGCAGAGTATTTTACATTAGAAGATGGCCCACGGCCCTCGGTGGAGACGCGGAGAATTTGAATCGAAGAATGAAGGAGGTAGTTCGGAAGAAGTTCTAAAATGGCTAGATCTTGGGGTGATTTACCCGTTTGGTGGCCTTGTTAGGTAAACCTGTTCAGAAGTAGTCTTAGAAGAAGGAGGAACAAGCGTCATCGAGTTGAAAGTAATATCTTCTTTGCCATCTGACGTTGGCCAGGGTGGAGAATTTGTATTGACATGAAGGCTGAGCAAGGCCACTCGAGAAAGATCCTTTCCACTTTGCCGTTTCTAGATCGGTCTTTCGATCGATTAATGGGTATGAATATTATTGATTTTTGGATGGATAGGTTACAGCCAAATCGCCATAGGCGCTGAAGATCGGGAAGACAACATTCACTTGCCCTATGGTACATTAAGCTTTTGGCGGATGCCCGCTGGTATGCAATGCTCGGGTACTTTGTGATATGATGGCCATATTCTCACGACATGGTAGAAAAGAGCGATTGAGATTTTCATGGGCGATTTCTCGATATTAGGAAATTCATTTGACAATTATTATAAATTTGAGAGAGCATTGCTAGAAAGATGTGAAGAGACCAATTTAGTACTCCAGTGGGAAAAGTGCCATTCATGGTACAAGGAGTATTGTCCTTGGACGCCGGATCCCAGCCAAGAGGATAAGTGAATGGCGAAGGTGAAGCGATTGAAGTGCGCCACCTTCTTGATTAGAAAGGATCGAGTTTTCTAAACCATCTTGGATTTTATAGGCGGTTTATCAAGGATTTCTCACAGATCGCGAAACCATTGTCTAATTTGCTAATCCAGGGGATCCCATTCGAATTTGACTCCCAATGCGTACATGCTTTTACTGTATTGAAGAATAAGTTGATCTCAGCTCCTATTGTTGTAGCTCCAGATTGGTCTTTTCCATTTGAGCTGATGTGTGATGCAAGCGACTATGCGATTGGAGCGATCTTAGGCGAGAAAGCAGAGAAAATCTTTCGGGTGATTTACTATGCAAGCGGGACTTTGAATGGCCTTCAATGAATTATGCCCTTTGCGAGAAGAAGCGTGGCCATTGTCTTTGCTTTTGACAAATTCAGGCCATATTTGATTAACAACAAAGTAAGTAATTTTCATGATCGTCGACCATTAAGTACTTGATGACGAAAGATGCTTGATTGATTTGGTGGGTCATACATTTGCAAGAGTTAGGCGTAGAAATCAGAGACGAAGGGCATTGAAAATTGATGACGAGACCACCTTTCGCGGCGGAAGGGCCGGAGATGATGTTCGGTGAATGGCGAATTTCCAGGACGAAACTTTTCTTATTGAGGACAAGAGGCGGAGTTCAGCGGTTTGCAGTTATGTGAACTGTTGTGCAGTGATTCCCCGAGAATTTAACTATCGAGAAGAAGAAAGGTTTTTCGCACACCTTAAGCACTACTATTCAGGAAGAGCCAATTCTTCCTGAGCCTTTGTCTTGACAGGTGATAAAGGGAGATGTATTGCTAGAAAGATGAAATGCTCGATGTGCGAACCATTGTCACACTTTACCGTGTGATGGACACTTTGGTGGCGAAGACGGCGGCCCGAGGTTCTGTTCGGGTTTTATTGGCCTTCCTTGTTAAAGATGCTAAATGCATTTCGTTTCCACTTGACAAATGTCAGCGAATGGGGAACATCTCTAAAAGAACGAGCCACCTATGCATCCTATCTTGGAGGTAGAGGTTGTTGGAGCTTATGGGATCCGTTCATGGGACCATTTTCTGCATCATCTGACAATTTATACATCTTGTTGGTACGTAGTATCTCAAGTGGTGGCGATTCAACCACGAACCAATGATGCGGGTGCTTAGCTCAATTCTGCGATAATATATTCTCACGTTTGGAACTCCTCGAGCTTTAATCACACGGATAATGATGCAGCGATTAACGGTAAGGTAATAGACGAGGTTTTGCAAAGTATGGAAGTGCGTCATGTCGTACATCTCTTGCATACCACCCGCGATGAAGCCTTGAGCGACGAGAGGTATCGGCCAGGAAATCAGTACATCCTCGAGAAGACAGTCAACAACTCCAAGAAGGATTGGTCTAAAAAGATAGGCAGTGCGCTGCAGGCATCACATATAGCATTTAAAACTCCTTTAAGAGTATGTCCCAGTTAGACTTTGTTTATGGCAAAGCGTGCCACCTTCCGATAAATTGGAGCATCGAGCTATTGGGCCCTCAAATGACTAAACATGGGCCGGTACTTTGGGTGGTGAAAAGCGACTACTCGGCCTTCATTGAGCTAGATGATTCGAGAAGCGAAGCATATGAGAGCGCGTATTTATAAGGAAGACCCAGGCTGGCCGCGGCTGAGCACATCGCAGAAAAGAATTTACGTCCAGGACCCAATGAAGTCCTTGATGATTCTAGACTAAAGCTTTCTGAAATTGAAATCTCGATAGTGGACCTTTGCATTAACAAGGTCTTTTCCGGTGGGGCGAGAAGTTTCACATCTAAGAAAGGCACATTCACGGTCGCCGCAGCGCTTGAAGCGGTACTATGGGCGAGTTTCTTCAACGGTCATGAGTCATTCCTTTGGCGGCCGCGAGAAGAGTATAGTCGGCGATCACGAGTTTGAGTTCTGATCACATTGAGTTTTCGAATTAGTCGGGCTAACGACGTTAAACATAGCTTCTTGGGAGGCTGACCCGAGTGTTCATTTTGTAGTTAGTTCGTAGTTATTTTCGTGATTTTGGTTTCTAGTTGTGTCCACGATCGGTGTTTACCTTGTTGGTTTGTGCGAGGACCGGGCGTGGAGTCTGAGTCTTCCGATGTGTTGATACGGGCCGTCATTTTACGTGGAAGTTCCGAGAAAAAGTGGGCAGAATTGTGTGTTCAAAAATTCTTGCGAGACACTCTCTGCAATCGCGTTGCGGCGTCATTTGAAGCTCTGTGCGTCGCGGCGTCAATTTTTGAAACTCTGCGCCCGCGTCGCGGCGTGGATTTCCGCGTCAGCGGCGTCGATTTTAACATTCCTCGCGTCGTCGGCGTGTATTTGCGTCGTGACGTCAAGTTCATCTCTGCGCCCGCGTTCGCGTGATGGTTTCTCCGCGTCAGCGACGTCATTTTAACGTTCCTCGTCGCGTCGCTGACGTGTATTCTCACGTCGGCGTCAAATTAGCAAAGCCCTCGTCGCGTCGCGGCGGTGAGGCTACGTATGACGTCGCGGTTATACTCTGCGTACGTCGGCGTCACCCGCTGCGTCGCGGCGTGGCCATTTAGCCCGAGAGAATGGTTCATTTCACAACTTCAGTACAACTCTTCCCTCTGGAACCACAGCTCTCTGCATCCCGGCCTTCACGGGACTGTGGAGCTCTCATGCAGTCGGAGATACCTTTGCTCGCCGACCTTTGTAAAGTCACCTCATTGGCCGGAGTTTGGGTCATGTGGCATTCCACCACTATTGTGCCAGATTCTAACTTAGTCTGATGATGCAAGGGTTCATTTGTTGCTTTCGCGTATTCTAGAGGTATTGTAGGCCCTCACTGGGTCGACTAGGTTCCTTTAGGGTCTACGAGGTAGCATTGGGTTTGTTGAGTCAGCCGATAGTTATTTAGTTGTTTTGTGTACACATTAGGTGTTTGATTTTTTGTTATGCAGGATTAGTATGTCGAGCCCGAGGCGGTTGCACATGGTCGACCGTCGAGGACGAACTCAGCGTTAGATGCCTCACGGTTTATAAGCGTGCCATGAATCAGTTTGCCTGGTTGCAGCAGATCCTTGTTAGGAGAGGGTTTCATCGCAGATGATTTCTTCAGAAAGACAATCGGTAAGGATGGCGTGCCTTATGCCAACCCCCTCGTCCGGCGGCAATGAGCGTAGTTCGAAATTTCGCCAACCTGCAAACCACGTGTCCTCAAAGGTCGGGGTGCGAGGAGTCGATCAATAGTTTCTATGCTGCAGCATGTCCCACCGACCCTTTGATCGCCCGCGAGCATCCCGACTACCATGAGGTCATCCGCTGTGACACCAAAGGCCAAAGTGAGCGAGGATCAACAAGGCGGGCCATGCGAGTCACTTTTCAAGGCCAAGCATTTGGCCTACATTCCTAAGGCGGTTCGGCAATCTTTCATCACTTCTCGCCTTATCCCGACGACGAATGTGTGTGAGGTGATCGCTTCAGCCGCTTCGCCAACTAACTTCGCCATCATCCAGATATCCCATTCGATGTCAAGTGCGTTATCGGTATTGTCCTCCGTAACCGGATAAGATGAACCTAGGCAATCTTTTTCTCTGGAGCATTTGGCTTGTGCAAACAAGCCGGGGTGCCCTTGACGACAATGAGGCCTGGCTTCATCCGATCAAGGCCATATCGCACAGCGGGACACACTGTGTCCCTCGCACCGGTGGGTTTACGACTCGGTCACGAGCCCTCCGACGAGGACGAGCCCCGACATCTGCCGCGACCCCTCGTGACACCCAGAGGACATTGGCCGCCCTCGGTCTCGACCACCTCCACCAATTATCCCGTACCCACCTCCACCACCTCCCTGCCAGCCCACAAAGGCCACCCTCCCAGTCCCCGCATCTCGCGACCGGGTGCTCAGCTCACCCAGCGCTGACGCCTCGAGATGGAATTCGGGAGCACCGAGCCCGTTACCCGTGACATGGAGACGCTGGCGCGGCCACACCGATATTTTGCTCGGGGGGGAGGGACGGTGACGGTACCACAAGTTTCAGGTTTTGTTTATCGTGTTTTTGCTTTAGTAGTGTGTAGTATTTTTAGCGTGTTCCGCATATTAGTGTGTTTTGTTTTCAGCTTATTTTTATATCGCACTCATTTTTATGGAAATAAGTGTGTTAGTTGTTTGATTATGGTTTAGGACATTCTTCGGGCATGTAGTAATCGGCAGACATAAAGCTATGTTGAAAATCAGGATCAATTTTGGATCGAGTTCACTATAAACTTGCTCAATTGCATACATTTGCTTGATGCTCTCGTGAATTAGATTGAATAGTTGAAAAGGGTTAGTGAACTCAATCCCGGTAGTCAAGAAACCGCCTCTAAAAAACCCTATCACACTCACACACTAGTGACTTTCAAAGTATGCATACGCCGAACTGTAACTACTAAAGTTCGATCAACCTAGGGAGATTCGAACCATTTGAGTGATGGGACACCTAATCAAAAGAGGATTGCCATCGAGCCCCAACCAAAAAGAAAAAAAAAATACAAAAACAATAGAAAAAGAGAAAAAGAAAAAGAAATATGACAAAAATAGGTATATAGACAGAATAAGCTGATCATCCAATCTAATCCCGGCATGCCGAGGGGCTCATCAAGCCTACGCCCTCGAGCCAACCCGGGTCGGGAGTCATTGACCCACCGCCCGCTACATGGGACAAGATGGATCATTCACGCAACCTAGGGCCGCGGAGTTTGGTTGAGTGTTCGGGGTGAAGTTTGAAGGAATCAACGCCCTGTGCCTCTTAACTAACCCAAGTGGAGAGTCACCAATGATCCCCTCGCAGCGTGAACACTAGGCTAAAACTTCACTCAGGTCTTCTTCCATTTGTTTTTGGTACATAGGACATTTCCTTGTGTATGTGGACATAAATAAATGGGTGCGTCTTATCCTCGTCTAGCCCGCTTCTTCCTAATAGTGGGTCAAGCTTTGCTCGGGGTATCGAATCCTGTGCATATACCGAAAGCTTCACTGCCATTATAAGCACATGTGGATTTTGGGAAAGGCTATCAACACCATGGGGATTTGACGCACAGTCGCTTTCACCTATCTCACTGGTTACCGAAGTCAAATATCTCAGATGTTTTTATCGAACATTGAGAAAAACAGCTGGCATGTGGAGTCATCTAAATCGATCCCTATTTTTCAGCATGCGTATTAACGTATTAGTGTGGAGTTACTATGTTTCGGTGGTGTGTCCTCGTTTCCAGAGTCTGCTCTGCTTGAGGACAAACAAGAAACTAAGTTTGAGGGTGTGATGAGTGCCTAAACACTCATATATTATACTCGCTACAACTACATTTTCCCCGTTTATTTGTAGTAATTTCATAGTTTTTGCGGATCAGGGAACATCGAAGTTGATGTCTTGTGAATGCAGGAGTATCGGGGGTGAAAAGAGCAAAGAACGAAGCGCATTTTGGAGCAAATGGGAACAAGGCGATGAAGTACTGCCACGCCAAGCGACGTCCCCACGCCGCGTGATCGCCCACGCCCGCGATCGCCCCATCGCCGCGACGCCGCCACGCCGCGGATACACCACGCCGGGCGACGCCACGTCGTCAGCGACGCCGCCATCGCCGACGCCACCAAAATCGCTTCTCACTACGTGCAAATTAGGTTCGTAAACGCGGGAGATCGGAAGCCGCATCAACAGAGGCAATGTGCTTCGAGCGGTGACAATCGACTCCAAGGAAGGCCCGGATTTGTAACGCTTTTTCATCTTTCTTTCTTTGGATATTTTCGGATTTTAGAACAATGTTTCCTTTATTAAACGCTTTATATTTTCTTTCCATTATGTTCTAGATCTTCTAGGGTTACATCAACCCCCGTCATGTACAATGGATTATTTAAAAAGTTTGATATTTCATGTTATTCAGCCATATTAATTTGTCACATCTACTCTATACCCGCATTTCAATTATATGTTAATGTCCGGCCGTGTTAGCATAATCGAACTGAGACTCGAGATTCGAGAGATGAGGGTATTCAGATTCGGCAGAGTAAAATTTTTAGCCGATTCTAAGCATTGTAGAGATATTCAACCCGAAGGTAGCATTTGAGGTTAGAACATTTAAGCATTTCGGAATACCGAGTCGAGATAGAGATATACTCGATTCTATTCACGATATAGGGGGATATACCTCGAGAGAGGATATCTCGTAGGCAAGATCACCCGCTAATCGGGACATATATTACAAATAGATTGAATATCAATTCCTTTAGAAAAGTAATCCATTGAACGTGATAGGGGGCGTATTTAACCCTAGGCGCTCAAATGACCATTAATTCACTAGAATCAACAGCCTAGTCAAGGTAGCTCCTCTTACTTACTTTATCCTAAACTCTTTATTCGTATATCACTTAAAAGCGTAACCTCCGTAGTCAAATTCACCTTTCCCCGTGGATCGATATCCACGCTAAGTACACTATATTACTTCGGGGCTACGCAGCACTTCATCACTTTAAGATTTACTGAGCATCACGTTCGGGCTCGGCACGGCTCGAACCATTATTTAGATGTAACTTTTGGTCAGGTTATTCGATAACATTATCGGTCACTAATATATTACAATAATGATAAGATTCGCCGCCAGAGTACGGATGTCTTAACTATACTTCTTCATTGGGCGATGGCGGGCCATGATATGAACATACTAGTCAACCTGAAGAATTTCTATAAATTGCCGCTGCCTCGACGTGGATGTGCGAGCCGAATAAAAAAGTAATTCGATCAGCTTATAGAGTTGACATTAATTTCAGTGACGGTCATTTTCAACAACTTTATTGCCTATGAAGTGTCCATTATAGGGTTTTTGAGTGATGTCGCCCGCCATCATATCGACTATCCTATATGAGTGGGCCATACGATGGTGCCCTTTTTTTAGCAACATCTTATGATGCCAATGACCACATGTTCTTGATAGCGTATGGTGTGATGAGCTCCGAGAATTATGAGGATTAGAATTGGTTCTTACAAAACTAGACACAAATCAATAAGAGGAAAAATAGCAAAGGATGCAGTGACACCACCAACCTCCAATGACTCCCCTACATCACCAAATCAAGGGGTGAATATGAATAATAGCAGGAGAGACTCGCTCACCACAATAAATGGTTATGATGCCGTGATTTTCCTTAATAGGCCATTTTGTGAGAAAATGTGTGTGTTTGAATGCTAAAGGGATGGTCGTGGTGGCTGTAAAGAAAACTTTGCGTACACGCCTATATGACAATGCACATATGAAACCTGGTAGACACAAATCAATCGAAGGGAAAAGAGCAAAGGATGCAGTGACACCACTGACCTACAATGACTCCCCTACATCACCAAATCAAGGGGTGAATGTGGATAATAGCGTGAGAGACGGTTCACCATAGTAGATGGCTGAGGATGTCATTGTGTTGGCATCCACATCCACACATGTTGTTACATGACTTCCTCTCCAAAAATTCCAAGGGTGAAGAGGATGGCAAACAAAAAAAAGGCTTGTCAAGAGGACCTACAAATACAAGTCGCAATTTGTTGAAGGATGCGCTAAGCAATTCGAGAGAATTACAAAGCCACAAAAATTGATAGTTGATTACGCACTAGATGTAAATGGCATTGAGAGGTATTTTGGGTCATAAATTGTAATTCTTTTTAAACTTATTTTGGTTTTTTCTTGTGAACAATTTTTTTTTTTATTTCAAAGTGAGATACTAGGTCTCCATGTTCGTCTCCACATAACACCGAGGAGATGAAAAGCTTAACAGAAAACAATGCAGTCAATAGTGTGGGTAAATGTAACTTTGTTATAAATATATGTATTCGTAATTAATCGAGTTTCTATTTTTATTTTTTTAATTGGTATGTGTATGATTTGAGCCACCTATAGGTAATGTGCCGTGTGCTAAATGAAAACCGAGGGATTGATTGCACGACACACTATTTCGATCCACATTTTACAGTATAATAATGCTTGGTTGACTATATTCATTGTCTTGGATAAGTTTAAGGCTCATGTAATAATTGTCTTCACTTCTTAACCTCTTGTTACAGTTTGCACTGACCAAATTAGACACAAAGGCCAAAGGAGTGAAATAAAGGATATGACCAAAATCTTTATAAACCTTGAATATGTTGGAATTGATCTACAAAAGTGTGATAAGGTATACCAATCATCCTACCATGAGTTATTTTCAGTATATCTTTTATTAGGTTACAATTGGTATACTAATGATGATTTGAATAATGTTGTAGTTATATCTATCGGTATGTGATGAAAAACATTGGCGCCCACGTCATAAAACATCGAGTCCGAACGCAGCGCTGAGATATTATCATCCTCACAATTACTGCTGGAATAGGGTACCAAGGATTCACTAGAATCCAATAATCGCCTATGACACTGTGTGGAAGTCGAGGTTGAAATTTAATGTGGATTTTACTCAATTTGATCATGTCTTCCTTGATGTATCCAAACAAAATAATGGGTAAAATATCTACCTCTCATCCATCACTACAAAATTTGATTTTTTTTAATTTGAAAACATATTGAACCTTTTGTTTATAGATATGATCGCGGAGTACTGTCATAAAATCTATGGAGTATTGAACAGGACTCGCTTTTAACATTACGCCACGATGCGTATGTTTACCCATGCTATTTCAAACTTATCGATCAAAATTGCTTAGTCTATATTCATGATATAATTGTCGGGTTGTTAATGTTATGTTAATTCCTTTTTTTCTTTTCATGTCGTGAGACAAAATGAAATATCATAGGATAAGGACAGTTTGCACCTTGATCATGAATAAAGACAATACATAATGTAAGCGAATTTCAAAGGCTTTCAAACAGATGTTGTTAAGTTCATATTGTTGATAAACGGACATTATGTGACGCTCAAAACTTCAATTGTATATGTTTAATAGTGTTATTTGATGTGATTGTGTCTTTTATAAATGCATGTCAGTTAAACATGTTTTATATAATCAGATCTTTTATAAAATCATATACTAGGCGGATCTCCGACATGTACATACTATGACATAGTTTTACCCTAAAGTGTATATTTCTGAATAGCATATATGAAAACTATGTTCGATAGCTTCATTTTGCGAAACCGCTGGTAAAACCAATTTTCTCAAAAAAGGCAAAATCGTAATTTTGGTAAAAATCCAAAATTTTTCTAGATCTCGGATGACGAAACGGACTTCACCGTTGGAATCATCTTGCGAAATCTAGCTACCACGTTGAATTTCGTCAAATTCCGAGATAATCGGAATTTCATGTTTTTCGAGGCACCGAGTATCAGATACCGTAAAATGGGTTTGAGAGACATGTGATGTGACAAAAATCACCCACTACATGTACTCTTGTGACACATGTTGTAAGATTAGAGAGATGATGGAAATGGATGGCCTAGATAGTGCAAAGTGTCAAAAATCTAGAAGAAGGGACATGGATGATATTAATTGAATGTTAATGAGGAAGAGACAAAAGATGAACGGTGTTCATCTCCCTCAAAAAGACCAAAATCGCGGCAAGGTCAAAATGGAGATGCAAAGTGGTTAGGTTTTTGAAATCTAGAGAGAGAAAGTGTGCCTTTCTCTGTAGATTTCGCTAATCGTATCGCGTCTGGCTCGACCGAGCAAGAAGGAAAGTTGTTCACGTGGCGAGGGCCACTCGGTACACCGGCTCGTGGAGTCGACAAACCCATGAAGTAGGGCTATCCACTTGCTTTACCTCTTGTTTAAGTGTTTTGTTGATGGTTGAGCATGATTGAGGCCGTGAGCGGTTTGTTGGATCTGGCCCCAAAACTCGACCGCAATTATGGGAAATTGTTGGAGCCGCTTTCGACAAATCCACTCACTGGTTCGTGCTTCAGGTTGGAATTTATTCAATAAATTAGGGTTGTGGTGTGCATAAGGTCGAAATGGTCATGGATTTCGGTTCACAAAGTGAAACCGATGTTAGAGGAGTGGGTCGCCTGGGCGGATACCCATCGTTATGTTTTGGGACCGTTAAAATAGTCCCGTTTGTGAATCGACCAAAAATCGCCCATGTGTTTGCGGTGCTTGAATCAGTAATAGCTCATGAGCTAAATTTGATGTTACTGGACAAAAATAGAGTAACATGTTGTGATTTAATTTATGTCAATATATGCACATGATGTATTGGCATGTGTTGTATAAATTGTGTTGAAATGACATAATGCATTTCATATGCAATTTCGAGGTAACTTAGAAATTAGGGAAGTGTAGTAATACATGAAAGAAAAATAAAAACGAACATTGTTGCGAAAGGAATTTCAATGGATGATTCCGAGAATGTGTCGGGAGATCGTCCCTGCCAATTACCGCGGGAGGAGCCCATGTATTGTTTTGGAAGGTTCTCCAACACATTCGCCTGCAAGCGCAGGGTAGTCCTATATTTTTACCGAAATCTCAGAAACATGTTTTCGAGAACAACAAAGTTTTTGTTTGAAAACGTGTTTTCTCTTGCTATATGGCTTAGGCAAGTGTGAGGAGCTTCTGAGGACTCAAGACATGGGTTTTCAAGTACAGACATTCAAGTAGGATCACGTATTTACTTGAGTGTGTGTTTACATTGAATCATTGCATATGCAAACTTAGCTGCCGAGTAACCATTTGTGTGGTAATTTCAATTATCGGGCAATAGTTCACCCTATTGAGGGAATATTATTTAAGGTACAGGGAGCGTTCGAGAAGACGGCTCATCTTAGAGGCCGATTTTGAAGAAAGCCGGGTTGTGGCTTTGATGTTTTTTTTTTTTATAACATGTATTAGAATTGTTATAATTTTAATATGTGTTTGTTTTAAGAGTAATGTAAATAACCCCCTTTAACTATCGGAATATAGTTATGTATTTTGATGAGTATTGGTGCTGGGCCTAAGTGGCTATTTTTACTGTGTATAGTCTCATGCGACACAAGATTTATAGATTTTTCCTACGTTGACGATAGTCACGGACACCCCGTGTAGCGATTCTCGAGTCCACTGCACCGGTCATCGATTCAACCAAAACCCCGGACGCCGCTTAAATTCTTTTAGTTAGCGTTTTATTAAATTTTCTTTTTCAAAAGTGTCGCGCCCGAATCCCCGACTCGACTCGATTGGCGGATCCAAGCTGGAGCCTGGTTTACTCCGACATTTTTAATTATCTCCTCAAAACATTTTGTTTATGTTATTCTATTTGCATCTTTAATTGCTTGGGCATCTCATTCGGGCAAGCCAATATACATTTACATAATTTCCTTAAAAAGACTCGCACATTTACATTTAGCAAAAATGCATTTTTACAAAATAATGATTCAGTGGTTCAAACTATTTTGGCTAAAATGTCAATGTTCAAAGAAATGGAGTAATGCATATGAAGGGGGGAGCATACCCGCACTCCCTCTCTATGACTCGAGCTCCTCGATTCCTCGGTCTTGCTTCAATGTCTATCACTTAAGACTACGCGATTGATAAAAACAACACGCTAAGAATTTTCGCTTAGTGGTTCTAAGGCAGCTTGTATTCCATTGCTCCATATAAATCATGCATTTATCAAAAATAATGCCTTTACACAATATCTCGTGCAATGTAAAAAGATACTTATACAAATACACTTTTTAATACCGCTGCTTTCGCGGCTTGTGATTTCACATATACAGTAGAATTCGACATCCACTCTATTGCATTCGGGCCATGAATCATGTCCGGGCTTGTCATTCAAGAGCAATGTGGTTTCACACTCAATATTACCATTTCACATATGGTTATAGAATTACATTCACGGCGTATCTCGCCGGTGAATCCCCGGGCCCCGTTTTGTCATTCAAGAGCAATGTGGTTTCCATTTAACACCACTTAAGCCACATATGGCTATAGAATTCGACATTCACGATGCATTCAGCCAACTCGTCCCGTTGTCATTCAGTAGCAATGTGGTTTCCATTTAACAATTACGGTTACCCTCATGACGAATCTGGCCGGGTGAACCCACATAAGTTTCGGGTCATTCAATAATACGCTTCAAAATCAATTTACCTTTATGCAATAATTTGCTTAGGCTCAAATACATGCATACATGCAGATATTTGTCAAACATTTCCAAATACTAATCATTCGACCGATATATATGTATATTTCGCAATAGAGAGCAATATGAGAATAAAGAACTGTAGAGTAATAAACTAGAATAAAGAACAAGTATAGAACAAACCAATTATTGATTCCTTTTCCTTTCTCGACATCAATCCTCTAGGTCACCGTCGCCTTCACCCGCACCTAGTAAAATACAAATCTCCGCCACTCTTGGTGGTTATGCAAATAATCGTGACAAACAATCGACATTTAATACGACTTGAACTTTATGCGAAACACAAAGATTCGGGCATTGGGCTCACATGTACCGGCATAATCTTGACCCAGGCACCGCATTGTGTTGTGACTCGCTGGCCCCAGACGGGTGATAGTCGACATGTACCGGCAGACATGTTGGCCTCGTGTATCGGCACACCCCTCGTGCACTGCATTCGCATACGTTCGGAAATTGTCAAGATTTTGCTTCCTTTTGCCACTTCTTGATACCAATTCCTTATATAACTTCCCCATTCCTTAATTCCTCAAAAATCATCATGGAAATCATCCAAAACAACTTCAAAATACTTGTATTGGTGGTTTGGAACCTCATACCACTAAACCCTAGGTGAAAATCCAAGAACTTTTATGAACTTAACCCAAAGTCCACCAATTCTTCTAAAATCCATATAAATATGATGATTCCATGTTTATTTTACACCAATTGGGGTTTTACCCGCATAATCTCAACAAATCTAGGGTTTGGGTGGTCTCTTCCACAAAACCCTAGACAAAGGAGCAACTATTCTCCCAACCAAAAACCATAGGAATTCAAATTGCCCTTACTTTCAAGACAAAACATACCTCGTTTTGGCCTCTCCTCTCCCTTTCTCCTTCTTCTTCCCCTTTCTTCCTCCTTGTTCTCCCCTCCTTCTTCTTCTCATAATGCTTTTTGCTCTAGGGCCAAAAATGAGACAAATAAATGAATTTTGTTTGTCTCAACACTTTTTATACTCCCATAATTCTCCATATATTAATTAAGTCCTTCACTCTTTAATTTTGCAAATCTAACTTGTTTTATTTCTATCAGGGCCTCATCTCTACTCCTTTTATGATTTTTATATCCTCATGGCAATTACAATTTTATCCTATTCTTAGTGCCACAATTTCCAGTCTACTAAATTTACATTTCACAATTTATCAATTTACCAATTTTCCTGAAAAACCTAAGTTTGGCTCAATTCATACCCGTAATATATAATAAAAATTATTATGTACCTAGTGGTATTGGGCGTTACACCTGGATGGGCGTCACACTGTATCGAGCTTAGGTACACGAGCAACAGGTTTGGGACTTGGCTCTAGGCCACTGTCTTAGAGTGTAGAGCCAGATAAACGAAAAACCTAGTGGATTGAGGGACTCGGGGCTTGTGCCATGGTCATGAGGTATAGAACATCACCATGAGTGGCTTGATGTAGGGTTAGGAATGTGATTACCTAGACAATCACGGGACATGATTAGAACACTACATGCCTTGTGTTTTATGTATTTGTGTGATTGTTGCGTGGATGTGTGAATGGGTGTGTATAGCATCGTGATTGTTATGGTGTGTGATTTGTATGCTTGGTGAATAGCATAGGAATGATGTTGAACACTAGGGTTTAGTGTAAGAACAAGTGTTCGAGAAATTTTGGACAAAATGGTCCAGAATTAAATGAAAAAAAATGGATAAAATAAATTTCAATAAATTTATTTGGGTTATTGGAAAGTGAAAAAAATGATGTGAAGAAATATTTTTCCTAAGGTTTTTCTGGTGTGGCTTAGAAGAAAAATTAATAAAATAAATTTTAATAAATTTATTTGGGTGTATTGGAAAATGAAAAATATATATATATATATATATATATATATATATATATATATATATATATATATATATATATATATATATATATATATATATATATATATATATATATATATATATATATATATATTTATTTATTTATTTATTTATTTATTTTTGGGTAGTTTTTTTGATGAAATGAAAAATGAATGGAAAAAAAAAAGAAGGGTAGAAGAAACGAAGCAGAACCTGAAATGGGCTACTGCCCAACTGTGTCATGATACAATGGAAATTGTATCGTGACATAGCAGTTCTAATGTGCAGTGGGCTGGGGGCGTAATCACGATACACTTTCGGTTGTATGCGTGAGGCGATGTTTGGTAGTGGCGTGAGGAATTGTATCGCTGACATTGGGTTCTTGGGTCGAGAAGTGTGTCGCAATATAGGACCAATTAGGCTGAGGGCCAGAAATTTGTATTGTAATGCACTAGTTTGTATCACAACCTAGGATAGTTGGTGGGCGGACAGGTCGTGATCGGCGTGCTGGGTTGTAATACAGCGCGACACGGAGGCGCGCATGGCGCGCGACCGCGGGGCCCGCAATCTGGAGCTGCGACACGACCCGAGGCCCGAGGCTTCGACACTGACCCGGTGCCCAGCCCTGTTTCTTTGTGCCACTTGCGCGCCCGACATGGCGCGGGGCGGCGCGACCGGGTGCGATCTGCGCGCACACCCCCCCAGGCGCACCATGCTGGCCTTGACGGTCGGTATTATTTTCTGTGCACTTGACCTATTTTGGA
The DNA here is from genome assembly GCA_016808115.1 of Tetrastigma voinierianum. Classification (NCBI taxonomy): domain Eukaryota; kingdom Viridiplantae; phylum Streptophyta; class Magnoliopsida; order Vitales; family Vitaceae; genus Tetrastigma; species Tetrastigma voinierianum. The sequence continues at coordinate 292,591 of JAEQBH010003063.1, forward strand.
CTTAGTGCCTTGTTTGATCAACATTTGAGACAACGTATTCATAAGCTATTTGTTCACAAAATTTTTCAAAAAAAATAAAAATAAAAAATAAAATAAAATAAAATAAAATGAGATAATTTTTTTTTAAAATTAAAATTTTTAAAATAAAATTTTTTGGATGTTGATTATGATTTAATAAAATGAAATCATGTCTTGCATTACCTAGAAATGCATGAACATAGTATATAAAGTATTTTTTTGTATATGAATAGTGTCTCAGGGCTGTGTTTGAGCCTTAGAATCTTGCGTTAGACCCCAACTTGTCGTTTGAATTTGTGTAGATGGGCTGAGTCGGTCGAGGACGGGGCGTAGAAGCGTCACGAAGTGCTGGTCGGAGCACCACCGGTGTTGATCGGTAGAGACTTTTCTTTGGGTTTGTAAGGTATTGCAATTTCTTTGCTATTGCACGGGGCTAGTGTAGCGGTAGAGTCGGGGAGTCGAGTAACCTCTAGAGGTTCAGGGCACATCATCCTCCGACATTCACAGGGGGAGGAGATCCGATGGTAGCAGACCATTGGTATATGCAGATCGATAAGGTGTTATAGGCTATGGAGATTACCTTTGACATGACCAGGATTAGACTAGCTGCATTCCAGCTAGAGGGTGAGGCCCAGTAGCATATGGTGGGGTGGGCAAAGACCTCCTAGAGATCTAGAGGCGATGACTTGGGCGAGTTCATGATCTTTCATGAAGCAGTATTTCCGGATCTTTGCGGGACATCGCGAAGGCTCGGGAGTTCCTAAGTGAAGCGAGAGGGCGAGTAGTGATGTCAGTGGCTAGATTCACGGAGTTAGCCCGTTTTGCTGATGACTATGTGGCCACGGACATGGCCAAAGTCAGGAGATTTGAGAATGGGCTGAAGTTGTCCATTCAAGGGAGGATTGTAGGGCTTTGCCTACAGGATATGGACTCCATGGTCGGGACGGCCTTGACCATAGAGAGAGAGATTGAGGATGCTCGGAGCACTCGATATGCTAGTGCTAGTGTTAAGAGGAAGGAAGATCCATCTTCTTCCAACCCGGAAAAGAAGCAGAAGACTTTTGTTTCACAAGGATATCCAAGACAGGGCCAAGGTTATTAGGACCAAGGCCAGGATGGGACATTTAGTTAGGCAGGGCAGATGATGTGTTACTTATGCCGACAACCTGGACACTTTCGATGGGATTTCCACGGAGCGAAATCGAGGTTATAGGACACCTGATCCTAATCATCGGTGAGGCGAGCTAGGGTTGCCCGATCCCGGGGATGGGCGGATGGTGTGCTACCATTGCGGCTGACGCTGGACACATGAGGAGGATTACCCCGGAGACGGGGATCCTAGGGTTTTAGGGCTGGTATGATCCTAGTCGTGGTAGAAACAGAGAGGACACGAGTTTGTTCCCTCCTTTAGTATGGGTAAGGGAACCGATATCAGTTGGTGCCATACCGGCCTAGTGCCGTGGAAGCGAAGGTCACATAGGCCGGGGGCCAAGCGTAGGTCGGGGTCGAGCAGGGGTTTTGCGAGGCAGAGTTCGGGTTGAAATTTGGAGTAGAGGATGTGTTACCATTGCGCCCGACTGGGCATATGGGGCGAGATTGTCTTGGAGCGGAGGGTCTTAAGGTCACGTGGTGAGGCATACGGAGCGTGGGATATACATGGTACGTTTTTACCCTTGCCCTTGTTGCCTAGAGTAGCGTTGAATTGCATGCATCATGTTCATTCATTAATGCATCTTGTGTGATAGATTTGGGCTTAGAGGTTGAGGCCTTTAGAGAGATGATGGGAAATTCTTCCTTAGGATGTAGGGTGAAAGTTGGTCAAATGTGTCGAGATCGCTGATCAGGGATCTCAGTGTTTTGCTCATGGTGGACCTTAAGGTGGTAGACATATTGGGTGTTGATGTCATTCTTGACATGGATGAGTTGATAGCCATCGGATTGTCAATAATCGCGACCTTAGCCGGGTTATCATACCCGACACGGTCTTAGAGTTGTGTGAGGTTACATATGCACGTGGTTGGATGCGTATGTGCGTGGAATTTCGGGATGAAATTCTTTTAAGGAGGGGAGAATGTGAAACCCCGAGAAAATTCAATTTTTTTTCTGAAAAAGGGCAAAATCGTAATTTCAGTAAAAATCCAAAAATTTTCTAGATCTCGGATGACAAAACGGACTTCACTTAGTTGGAATCGTCTCGCTAAATCTAGCTACCCACATTGTCGAATTTAAATCAAATTGAGACAGTCAGAATTTCCACGTTTTTCGAGGCACGAGTATCGATGCCCAAGTAAAAGCGGGTTTTGAGAAAGACATGTGATGTGACAAAAGTCACCCACTACATGTACTCTTGTGACACATGTTGCAAGATTAGAGAGATGATGGAAATGGATGGCCTAGATAGTGCAAAGTGTCAAAAATCTAGAAGAAGGGACGTCGATGGTATTAATTGAATGTTAATGAGGAAGAGACAAAAGATGAACAGTGTTCATCTCCCTCAAAAAGACCAAAATCGTGCAGTGCTGGAAATGGAGATGCAGTGGGTTAGGGTTTTTGAAATATAGAGAAAGAAAGTGTGCCTTATCTCTAGATTTTCAGTCAATCAGACTGTCGGTTCTCGACAGAGCAAGAAGGAAAGTTGTTTTACGTGGCAAGGGCTACGTGTGGGTACCGGTTTCGGGGAGTTTTGACAAACTCCGTGAAGTAGGGGTTTTATCCTACTTGCTTTACCTCTTGTTTAAGTGTTTTGTTGATGGTTGAGTATGATTGAGGCCGTGAATGGCCGTTTGATCGGTCCCAAAACTTGGGATTGAATTATGGGAAATTGTTGGAGCCGTTTTGGACAGTCCACGGACTGTTTGGGCGGCTTGTGTTGGAATTTATTCAATAAATTTGGTTGTGGTGTGCATGAGGTCGGAAATGTCCATGGATTTCGAGTTCACAAAGTGGAACTGATGTTGGGTGAGTGGGCTGCCCATGGACAGACCATTGTTATGTTACAGGGTTGTTAAAAAACGATCCCAGGGTTTCTCAATGAATTGGACCGTCGTCCATGTGTTGTGTGCTTGAATTGTATGGAAATTGTGTTGCTTCGAGTAGTAAATTTGATGTTATTGATTAAAATAGAGTAACATGTTGTTGTGATTTAATTTATGTCAATATATGCATGATGATGTATTGGCATGTGTTGTATAATTGTGTTGAAATGGCATAATGCATTTTCATATGCAAGGTTAACTTTAGACATTAGGTGTGTGTGCATGACATGAAAGAAAAATAAAAACGAACATGGTTGCGAAAGAGATTTCAATGGTTGCGAAAGAGAAAAATAAAATAATTATATCAATTATGATATAGTATTTATAAATAGTAACATTTAAAAATATATTTACTATTTGATATTAAAAATAATATTATTTATCAAATGAGATATTAATATAAAAAATATGAATATTTTTATCGTTGTTTCTCATTATTTTTTCTATTTAAGGATTAATAAACAATTATTATTAATTTTATACCCAAATTCATGTAAAACTCATAACATTTCCTCTAAAATTGGTTTTGTAGGAGTCTTGTTGGAAAGCAAGTGATTTGACAAGAAATGAGCAATATGTTTCCAAAAAAGTCAATCATTTTCTATCTTACGGTCGTCATTGAAGATAGATTTTTATTGTATCATATGGAAGATCGAATGATTAGGCTATTTCGTAGTTAAAATTCTACGATTCAAGAGCTTTCAACGACACTTGGAATTGACTCTCTTTTGGAAACATGTTTTCCATTCTTGCCAAATCTTACTTTCCATCAAGACTCATACAAAATCAGATTTAAGAAAGAAATGTTATGATTTATATGAATATAAATTGATAATAGTTGTTTCTTAATCCTTAAGTTAAAAAGTAATGAGAAATTGCGATCAAAATATTCATGATTTATATTAATATCTCATTTGATAAGCATAATATTTTATCAAATAGTAATTTTTATAAATATTGTATTTATAAATACTATATAGTGTCTCAAATAACACATATAATAAATATAAAAACAAGTATTTATAATATATATATATATATATATATATATATATATATACTATATATATACTATATATATATATATACCATATATATACTGCTATACTATATATACTATACTATATATATATATATATATATATATATATATATATATATATATATATATGTATGTATGTATATTTTTTATATAATATATATTTAAAATTATTATATCATTGTATATATATTTATATAATTTTTTATTCTTTAATTAGTAATAAAATGATGTATCATTAAATATTAAAAATATAAAGATAAAAGATAAAAATATATTTATAATATGCTATAATTTAAAATAATTTTTCAAAAGATAATTTAAAATGATATTTTTTTAACAAATAATTTAAAATAATCTTGACAAACATAATTTAAAATAGTTTTGGTAATACCATAACTATTTCTAAATATGTAGCTAACTAACCAATCGTCTACCTCATTGCAACTATAAATGTATAGTTTGGTGGAGGTACTATAATTATGATATTTTCAAATAAGTTATGGTTGTACCAAATAGTAACTTGATATGTTAAGTAGTACCTAGTATGTTAGTATCTACTTACTTATTTCTAAATATGTAGCTAACCTTAATCTTCTATTTCATTACAACTATAAACGTATAATAAGTTTGGAAATTACTATAATTATGGTATTTTCAAATAAGTTATGGTTGTACCAAGTAGTACCTAAGTATGTAGCTAACTAACCAATCTCTTGCTTCATTACAACTATAAACGTATAATAGATGTTTAGTAAGGGTACTATAATAATGGTATTTTCAAATAAGTTATGGTTGTATTAGGTAGTACTCCTAGTATGTTCTGGTAGTCCTTCTAGTATGTTATGGTAATACTACCGCTATTTCTAAATATGTAGCTAACTAACCAATCTCCTACCTCATTACAACTATAAACGTATAGCAGATGTTTTGTAGTACCAATGCAACATGTGACCTAAACATTTTCTAAATATGCTCATTTTTCATTAAGGTAGCACCCCTATGTGACCTAACTTATTCATAAAATTTGCCTGACTTATTAAAAATGAAGGAATCAAATAAAAAATTAGTGACTAAGAAGAAATGTTCTTGAAGCAATATTATGAATTGTCATCCATATCAAGGAAAGCAAAATTATGAATTGTCATTCATATCAAGTGAAGTAAAAGTTAATAAAGATATCATAACTTCATAATCCATGGCCAACTTAGTATTGTAATGCCACCAACAATTACCTAATTTCTAACCATTACAACAATGACAAAAATAAACCATGACATAACAAATGCAATTAGAGCATACTTCTCCCCTCTTACATACTTGCACATAGCACCACGCAACTATCATGACTCGTTTCTCATGTCTTGCATAGCCTCTTGCAGTATGTCTCTTTTCATTTTCAATTTCTTAATTTTTTTAGTGATGCCTAATGCAGGGAATTAAGTTGTGCATTGTCGGCATAGAATCTTAGGTGGGTATCGCTGTCTCAATACCACACTATCGTGTCTTATTCATTGAGACTCATTTATGAGTAAAAGTAGCCCCACTTAGCCCTTTCAACCATACTCAAAATATTACCTAAGATTATGTCACAATAGTCCTTAAGAGTTTATTACAACACTCTTATACAAAATCATATATTAAAACTATTTTGTTCTAATATATTTTACAAAATGAATATCAAGGCCACATGTCAGCCTTTTTCACAATTACGACCTTGGATGAGCTTCGTCCAGCGGTGTCTTACCTGCACCTAAAATGTTTTTCCCATAAAGGGTGCCACGCCCAATAGAGATAACTCCTATAGAGGCTACTCCCTACTTAAATGCGCATGTAATGGTTGCACACTCACCACGATCATTCCATGTAAAATGTAATTTCTTCCATTGAATACTACATGCCATGAAATAAGATGTGACTCAATCATGTACCATGTCCCGAGTCCTCACCGACTCCCTCCACACAATGCACAGGCTAATGTGTGACAAACCATCATTGATATTTTTGTCCAATGATCATTTTCCAATACAAAATTATTTTGTTTTATAAACCAAAACCTATTGGATATTGTACCTCCAATGAATTAACATTAACTCGTATGTGTTTTTATGGGTAGGAGAATTCGAGGTCTCACCGCGGAGCTTAAGCATACCTTCTTAAAGCTTTCATTGGGCTTTCGCCATTGGACACATGTATAAACAAAATCTTGGGGCTTTCATCAGGATATCTATCATTTTTGCTTGCTCTTTATCGACCTGATTTCATGCTCTGCGAACAGTGGAACTCCGTTGAACTTCGTTCAATAGTACACAACCCACTCATCAACCACCAAGGATGGTATGTGATGACACTATTTCATATTCTGTGAACAACGGAACTCCGCTGAACTTCGTTCAACGTATCGAACCTACTCATCAACCACCAAGAATGGTGTGTGATGGCACTATGCACTTTACACCCATTCAATGCGATGTCCCTGTGCATATGCAATGTATGCACTATTGCCTATTTTTACCATGTCACATATATGATGAATGCTATATGGACAATTTTATCAACTCATGTGCAATGCATCTTGGGCAATTATATCAAACATGCATATATTTTCCCTACATTAACTGATTCATGTCAATGTATCACACAAGCACATATCAATATCACATACAAATCATTACTTTGTCAAGTAATGAAGTACTTTATCCTCTAGGCTAAATTATGACATAACATGTCCACAAAATAGCCTACAACATGCCACATAATGGCCATGTCTACACATACAATTCATCACATGTTAATATATTACTACACATATCAACATTTTCATCAACGAGCATGTCATGCCATCTGATTAGTATACTTGGTGTTATGATAAAAATTTCAGCAATGATGTGAGCACCAAAGGCCAATCATTGGCATATGGTTAGATTCTAGACTCCAATAGCTTTTCATAGAGTCCAAGAACGTGTGAATTGGAGTTCGGAAGATAAAGATATGGTTGTCCGAAGTTGGAATACACCAAGAGCCACACTATTGTGCCAATCCACGCAATAGCGTGCCTGAAGGTTGCATGAGCATTTTGCTTGACTTTAGTAAATCACGATTTTTGACCAAATTCGCTCAGAGACGACCCTTTAATAGGATACAAATCCTTCCCATGCCATCAACACTTAACACAACATGGTTCCAAAATCAACTAAAACAATAGCACAAGGCTAGAAATAAACCAAAGTAGAAAAGAATATCTACACTCTTGAAGCGTAGCCCTGCCGAGATCTAGAACGTTTACTCCTTTGGTCAGCGAGTTCGACCATCGAAAGCCAATGGGCGAGAGGAAAGCCTTAAACTCCTTCCTCTTTCTATATTTCTTTTCCTTTTCATTTATTTTCTTTATTTTCTCTCTTTCTTTTCTCCTTTCCTTCATTTCTCTTTTCCTTTCTTGCTTCCCCCCTCCTTCTTCTACGAACACATCCCATTTATACATAATTTCACATTCCATGCAAGTTGACACATGGCTTGTCATGTGTCACACACAACGCTTGCCATGTGTCTTATTAAAACATGCATTTTGACACATGGCAATGTGTCACACCCATAGCCTACCATGTGTCACACCTATAGCCTGCCATGTGTCACACGACACCCGATGCCTAGAAAAACGTGATATTTTAACTATCTCAGAATTCATGAAATTAGCCTCTCGGAATTGATAAGAAATTAAATCTGGCTTAACTTCAATGAAAATTTTAACTATCTGGGAATTCAGTAAAATTCGTCTAAACAACTAAATTTCACAAGACAAACCCAACGATGAGGTTCGTTTCGTCATCCGAGATCTAGAAAACTTTCAGATTTTCAACTTGTACAGATAAAAAAATCATTGTTTTGCCTTTTGTTAGAAATTTTCAAAATTTTCCCGGTTTTACATTCTTCCCCCCTTAAGAGAATTTCGTCTTGAAATTCACACACACACATACATACTATCACATGTATATGTAATAATCATTTTCATTATCAAATGACTAAACAACGTACCTTCATCCTTTAATAATAAAGGATAAGTGGTATGCATTGTGTCCTCGCGTTCCTTTGTTGCTTCCTTCATTCCACAATACTGCCACAACACCTTCACTAGCCTTATAGTCTTGCGTCGCAAAACCTGATCTCAACTATCCATGATATGTATTGGTCCCTCCTTAAAGGTTTCATCCTCATCAACATCAAGCACGCTCCAATCCACTACATGAGTCGAATCTGAAGTGTAATTTCGGAGCATGGAGATATGGAATACCGTATGAACACTCGATAAGCTCGGTAGCATGCAATTGGTACCGCGGCCGTACCCACCCTCTCAGTAAAGGACCAATATACCTCGGCAGCTGACTTTCCCGCTTGCCAAATCTGACCACTCCTCTCTTAAGCATCACCTTTAAGAAGACATGATCTCCCACCTCAAACTCTAGAGGCCGCCGTCGTTTGTCAGAATAGCTCTTCTGCTAGCTTTGAGCCATGAGAAGACGCTTTCATATCAAGTCCACCTTCTCACAGGTGTCCCTCACCAAATCCGAACCCGTAGAGAGTTTCTCTCCCACCTCTGTCCAACAGACTGGAGATCGACATGGCCTCCCATATAATGCCTCATAGGATGCCATCCATTATACTCGCACAGTGGCTGTTGTTGTTGTAAGGCGAACTCCACAAGATGAAGCTCTTCTAACAACCCTTAAAATCCAGGACACATGCGTAGCATGTCCTCTAATGTTTTGATGGTCCTCTCTGATTGACCATCCATCTGGGGATGAAAAGCAGTGCTCATCACTAATTGTGTCCCCTTGGCTTGCTGGAAACTCTCCCAAAAAACGAGCTGTAAACCTAAGATCCCGATTTGATACGATAGAGACTGATACTCTATGTAATCGGACGATCTCTCGTATATATAATCTGCAAAATGCCTCCAGAGTGAAGGTTATCCTCACAGCCAGAAAGTGTGCCGACTTGGTGAGCTGGTCCATAATCACCCACACCGCGTGAGACCAAAGTGTTTGGTCTTTTACTTTGATTAGGCCTTTTATCTTGAATTCATGATTGAAGTTTGATGGGGTTTGAAATAATAGGTGCGCAGGCCCAAAATACGAGCCCAAACGTCGGGATTAAAAATAGGCGTAGTACCAACAATAGGCCTTTAATGGTATCCCTGGTGAGCCCCAGACGAGAGGTGACTGTTGCTAAGGCGGTAGCCCAAGGGAATCGTATTGGGAAAATGCTCAATCTCCTGTCGGGAAAGTAGGATATTTCCCAATTATTGCCCATCAATTATCCCTTATTAATCGGTTTACGATAAAGAAAGAAAATCTCCTACCCAGTGGGAGAAATATCATATCATCCTCCAACAAGGAAACATATTATTTAGTGTGTTTACCCAACAAGGAAACATACTATTTAGTGTCATCATCCAACTAGGGAAGTTGTCATGATCATCCATTATAAATACCAGGCCACCTTATCAGTGAAAGGTACGCAGACATATGCACAAAACTTCATTCTCTAAGCAGTTGATCTTCTCTTCCACCTGAAAGAAATGACTTAGGCATCGGAGAGGCAACTGGCGAGCCCCCACCGATCCTTTTTGTTTATTGTTTTGCGGAAAGTCAAACGTCCATAGTGTGGACCCGGCCCATAAATCCGGCACGCTCCGGCCCAGTTCCAATAAAAAAGCATCATCAGTTTGGCGGAGTCTGTAGAACATTTGTTTCTTCCTGAAATAAAGGCGGCCTCTCAGCGGCCCGATGGTGTGCTTTCGGAACACAAGCGGGAAGCGGCGTAATCCTCCCGAGGATCTGAAGACTAGCCGAGCGGCGTGGGCGGCCAAACCTCGGAGGTGCGTTAGAGACTATGCAGGCCAACACGGACAAGGTGGAGGCGCTCCGCGTCACCAACCAGCACTTGCTGAAGGAGTTGGAACAACTCACCAGGCAAATCACAGCCCCGGGGAGGCGAGACAAGCGAAAGGACGAAACCACGATTGAGGAAAACTGACATCTTGACCCTCGTCGAAGCGGATAGAGAAGGAGAAACTAGCCACACCGGGAACATGACCTTTACGGCCAGAGAGGATTCATAGCGAGGAGAGAGGTTGTGGGAGCAAAGGTTCAGGACATCCGACCAAGAGATCGACCCACGTGAAGGTAGCGGTAAAGGGCGAGCTCCGGTCTCCATGGGCATACAGTGCGACAAACCGAATCTCCGTTCACATGCGCCAGTCTTGCACTTCCCCCTTCGGTAAAGTTCGAATCTGCGGTCCGACATTAAGGCGGAACAAAGAGCCCCATAGACCACCTCAATACCTTACAAAAATTAGATGGAACTACTGCGGATATCGGGTGTGCGATGTAAAGCCTTACATTATCCTGGCAAAAGGGCTAGCATTGGCACAGTTTTAACGAGACTCCGTCTTCTTCCGTCTCATTGTTCCTGAGAACTTTCCATCGCATTCGATCCTCACTTTTATCGAGCAAGGACGTCTGGGTGAGTTATCACCTTCGACCATAAAGCAAGCTCGAGAAAGCACGGGGTCATAGTTGAAAGGTTTAACATGGAGTCGCTAAAGTGGATATTCTCATTGAGAGGATTAGTCGTTACTACTTTTATTGCGAGTAGAGGTGCGGTTGAAAGACCTAATGTTCTACATCTCAAAGAACCCTCAGGTGCAAGCATGGCCGAGTCCTCGCCAAAGCAGTATATCAACGGTGAAGAAGCCCTCTGTCCAAGCAAAAGAAGCTGCCTGCTTCGAAAGGAAAGCGGGGAGACAAAGAAACGAAGTCCCAAAGGAAACGACCAGACAGGGACGGATCCACGAGGAGGAAGCGAGAGAAAAGCGAGAGCGGTCCACTGACAGAGGCGAGAGAGGCGTTAGGGATCGCGGGGGACCACCTCGGCTGTGAGTTGCGGCGATTGTAGTATTCTACCATTGATTACCCCTCGATGCTTTGAAGTGTAAGTAGGTCTTCTACCTTGAGTGCGAGATGAAGGTTCACGAGGTGGCCATCCCGGATGAAGTCAAACCCCGCTAGAAGAGATGACACCAAGTATTGTGAGTTCCACAAGGATCATGGACACCGAGCAGGATGGCGCATCCATTTAAAGGAGATTGAATACTTGATTCAATGTGGACATATCAGCCGATACGTGGCCATAGAAGGGGCGACGAGTCCGACCACCACACGTATAGTCGATGAGCCCGGTCGGCCTCGACCACACTTTAAGAAAATCCATGTAATCTGGGAGGTTGCGGAGGTGGAGAGTCCAGCTCAGCCAGGAAGGCCCACTTGCGCAGCATCAGATCGGGGGAAACCTTAGAAGTACAAACAATATCCAAGCTTCTCAAATAGATACTACGTAACCTTTTCCGGACTTGAAATGGAAGAATTGCTAACATCCCCATGACGACCTGCTTGTGATAAAAACCATAATAGCTAATAAAACAATCCACAGGGTCCTCGTCGACAATGGAAGCTCGACGATATCATCTTCGCATCAGCTTTTGACAAGATGGGCATTAGAAGGGAGAAACTAGAGCCAGTCGATGCACACTGCAGGGTTTCGGGAAAGAGTGCGCCCTTGGATCGATTACGGTTAAGTGCTCACTTTGGGAGACCCCCCATGCTAGGCTACAACAACATTGAGATTCCTCATAGTAGACGCCCCGTCGGCCTACAACATGTTACTGGGTAGGCCCTCTCTCAATGCCATAAGGATTAGTTCTCAGAACATCACATGGTTATGGAATTTCCAGGCTGCGAAATGGGTAGGAATGGTCAGGGAAACCGGCGCATAGCCGGGGAATGTTCGCCCAAGCATCAATGAAGCAAAACACGATTCGGCAACATCTACATGGACAGGCTCGACATGCGAGGCAGGTAACCACCCGACACAGCCCTCGGAAAATTAGAGCTGTCTGGCTCGGTGACCAGCGAGGCTGCCGTGCACATAAGGTCGAGTTAGCGAAGACATCGACTCGTCCAGTTTTCTTGAGCAGAACATGGAGGTATTCGCCTGGAAACAGGAAGACATGGGTGGGGTTGACCCGGCAGTGATCACCCACAGGTTAAACGTCAATCCCTTCTTTAAGCCGGTTAAGCAAAAGAAAAGGAGTTTTGCCCCAGAAAGACAGAAGGCGATTAGTGAAGAGGTCGGTAAGCTCCTCCAAGCAAGGTAATCAGAGAAGTAGAGTACTCGGAATGGTTGGCCAACGTTGTTCTTTTCAAAAAAGCAAATGGCAAGTGGCGGCTTTGCATTGATTTCACAGACATCAACAGGGCCTGCCCGAAGGATAGCTTCCCCCTACCTCAGATTGATCTCATAGTAGATGCTACGGCCGGTCACGAACTCCCTCAACATGGAACATCTTTAGGCTTCTAACCGTCGGTATGGACGACCAGAAGACCTCGTTTATCCTTTGGTCGAGGAACCTACTGTTATCGATGTGTCCTTCGAGGGCTAAAGAATGCAGAACCACACCAAAGTGGTGAGCAGTGTTCTAGAAACAAATTAGGACATTTATGGAGTATATATTCTTTGGTAAAATCGATAAAAGCTAGAGCTCCACATAGCCGGCTGTAGGCGTTTCCGGGCTGGCCTATAATGAAGCTAAGCCCAGCCAAATGGCACTGGAGTCTGCCGAGAAGTTCTTAGGTTTTATAGTCAACAACCGAGGAATAGAGGCAAGCCAGTTAAGATAAGGTCGTGCTTGATATCTTTGCCTCCAGGTCGAACGTAAAGACATTCTTTGTGGGGGGAGAATAGGCTGCGTGGCCGTATCTAGGGCCGACAAATGTCGACCCTTTCTTTTCGAGGTTCACGAAAAGGCTTCAGTGGAATGAGCATTGCCGGTGGCGTTCTGACTCTCAAAACCTGTAGAAACTCCCCCGTTACGGTGAGCCACTTGGGAGAACTCCTCATCTCTACACAGTCGTTTCGGACTTTGCAGCTAGTGCCGCCACTGGTAAGAGAGACGGGACGAAGTGCGACAACCGGTCTACTATTGCAGCCCAGAGCTCGAGGGAGGCAGAAAGGAATTACCTAAAGATGGGCGATCCTGGCATTGTAACCACATCAAGAAAACTCTAACCTTGCTTCGACTCTTCACCCAGTGAAGTCTAATCAGATATTCGATAAAACAAATCATAAGCCCGAGAAACCTGAAGGCGATGAAGGTAGGCTATATAGGCAGTGAATTTGACATCATGTCTGAGCCGAGATAGCGTTAAAAGGGCAGATCTTGGCGAGATTTCATCTGAGAATTCCTGCCGACCACGGTCTGAGCTGCAGCTAGCACGACCTCCTCATGCGGTATCTAGTCGGCGGGACGCGCCTAAAGGCGTGGGATGATACGACCTCGGGCGGGATAGATATGGAATCGCCCGCAAGTTACGACTGGCCTCGATAACAAGGCGAATATGAGGCCGTCGCCGTAGACTCAGCCTCGCCCACTTCATGGAGGCGAGATCACGGTGAGCAACGACTCCCGGTGGTGGTAAAGCGGATAGAAGACTCCTACGAGACGGAGGTGAGAGAAGAAGATCTTGTATCTAAAAGAATACGATGCCATTTCCTTAAGAAGTTCGTACGAGTTCAAGTCAAAAATGTACCAAGATCGGAGGAATTCCAGTGATGCCTTAAGCAAAGGTGGCGACGACCTCCTGAGAAGACACGGGCAGATTGATACCTATCGAGCACCTTCCAGAACCCTCAGTGAGCGTCGACAATGGAGAAGTCTCCCCTGTGATGTTCGAGCCGAGCTGGATGGACCCCATATGAGATTACTTAGTAGATGGTAAATTGCCAGACCCAGGGAGGCGTCGAGAATCGGGAGCGAGGTCGTGAGTTCATAGTTCATCGGGGAACCCTTTATAAGCGAGGCTTCTCTGGCCATTCTTAAGTGCGTAGGAAGGAAGATGTAACTACATACTCGGGGGGAAGTACATGAGGGCATATGTAGCAGCCATGTTGGAGAGCTCCCGGACCTTGGTAGGGAAAACACTAAGGCAGGGTACTCTTGGCCCATGTGCTCGAAGACCTGTGAGCTGGTTAGAAAATGCAAAGCTTGTCAAGAGCAGCCAAGATATCTCATCTCTATTTGAGCCTTCTTGCAGCAGTCCTGAAGCCCTGGCCTTTTCAACAATGGGGCTAGACATATTGGGACCTCAACCCATCGGAAGGGGCTAATGCAAGCCCCATCATTGTGGCGAGTGGACTGTTTACCAAATGGTAGAAGCGAGACCATAACAACAATCCACGAAACGAAATCTGCTTAACCGTCGGCGTTTTATAATATGCAGGTTTGGGATCTCGAGGTCCCTCGTGTCTGATAATGGGAAACAATTCAACAATTCTAAGTTTAGGGATTTTTGCGCTGAGCTCTGAATCAAGAACTACTACTGCGTGCCAGCTCATCAGCGGTCGATGGACAAGCGAAGTCCTTCTCTGCACAGGACTCTAAAAGCTGACACTGAAAACCAAATTGGAAGACTAAAGGAAAATGGGTAGAATTGCCTCCCGAGTATTATGGGCGTAAGTATGCAAGTCGGTATTTCGAAACCTGCGTTAAAACTTTGGCCTTTGGCGTTAGGCGATGGGCAGAGTCAAGGTCGGACTAAAATCTCCGAGGATTGAACTAGCAAACATCGAACACAACGAGGAGGTTCTTCGCCTAAACCTAGATCTCTTAGAAGAAAAACGTGAGCAAGTCTGAAGCGTATGGAAGACTATCACAGAAGGCAGTATTATGACCAAAGGGTCGGCTTTAGGAGATTCTGGCAATTGACCTAGTTAAAAAACCTGCTTGTGGAAGGACCCCTCACATGGGAAGCTGGGACCTAATTAGGAAGGGCCCTATATCGTATCTCGCATAATCTGACCTAGAAACTATGAGCTCCAAACGGAAGAAGGAAAAACCCTGCCCCACTCATGGAACGCTGAACATCTCAAACGATTCTACCAATAAGACCACAGGGCGTAGTTTGTAATAAAGATCACGTGCGATTTCAAATAACACTCTATTTCCATTTTTTTAAGTTGTTTGATGTTATAGTGGACCAAACATTTAGTTACAATGATAAAGCCAGGGGCACGGCTCGAAGGGGCCTGGGTGGAAGAAGCACGTAATTCACAAAGATTGTTCTTTATTTCAAAGGAACTACAGTTGAATACAAAATTTCATTACATAGAAATTCTGACCACACTCGAGAAATCACAAAATCCTCTCTGTCTCAAAAATTACAATTAGAAAAATCGTTCTTCATTAGACTCGCCCTATCCAAGACAAAAAAACCCCAAAAATCACAGAAAGGAAGGGAAAGAAAGAAGGGCGAGTGCGAAAGAAAGGAGAAGGAAGAGAAAGGAAAGGAGGAAGGAGAAGGAAAGGAGAAGGAAAGGAGAAAGGGAAGAGAAGAAAGAGAAAAAGAAGAAGAAAGCGTTGCTAAAAGTTTTCAAATTGCCGCCCCCTCCCGGATACGTTCCACCCAGCACGAGTTCCATCGTGGACATAGGCGAGGAACAACATAACTCCACGAGGGAGGAACTGGGAAAAACACAACTCCTGCAAGCGGTAGACCATTGGAACAAACGTCGGCTCACAATCACGAACGGACCTGCGGTGGCCAAACATGATGCTTAAATCATGCGCGGACTAGACTATGCACAAGGATGAAAGTTGGAAGCATAACACCATCCTGAGAGTCATTATTTATAAAGGAGCAGGCGCTTAGGAAATCACCGCAATCCATTCGATTCTCCATAAATCCGCATTAAAAGCCACTTGCAGACTTTCAAGGAAGAGAAAACAAAAGCGAGTAGCCACGCGGGCCATGTAGCTCGGAGCCTAGTAGCTCGAAGCTGAAGTAGCTCGGTTGCGAGGCTTACTTGACTCAAAAGAAAGGCAGTAGCCGCGAGCCATGTAGCTCGGGGGCCCGATGGCTCGGTTGTAGAAGCAACGGCTCAAGGTCGAGTAGCCTAGAACCATGTAGCTCAGAGCCCGTGCTTTCGGTTCTGAGCTTAAAAAGCTTCAAGGCTAAAGTAGCCACGAGGAGCCATATAGCAAGGCCGGTGGCTCGGTTGCGGGGAAGCAGCGGCTCAGGAGACGAGGGTCGCCCGGAGCCTAGTAGCTGGTCGACGAGGCTCAATGCGCAGGAGGGTCTTGCGCCCCCCGGGACGGGGCGGGCCGTGCGCTCGGCTTGGAGCTTGCTTGGCTCCCGGGAGGGTCTTAACACCCAAGCCCGGCGACTCACTTCGCGGAGGGAGGATCTTGGCGCTGAAGTAATAGCTCGGGATCTTAGCGCTTAGGGCCCGATGGCTGGAATTGCGGAACATAACTAATCTAGGGAGAAGACCTCGTGGCTTGAAGAACCAAGCGGTTAAAATAATCAAACAGGGAAAATGGCGAAGAGATTAATTGATGAATCTTGGTATATCAACAAATGAGTGAAATCGGAAGCTGATATACAAAAACCCGGGCTCCGGCGCCGGGATGCACAAAAAAAAAAGAAGGAACCTCGACGTTGGGCCCGTCTTATGGAGTAGAGAGTCAGGAGCCACATTAGGCGAAGTAGAAGAACTACCCCCTGGAAGAACCCGAGAATCGCCAGGCAAGGGAGCACGATCAGGGGCCCTTGAAAACACCTCGGCACCCGCATCAACGTTGGCCTCAAAGCAAATCGCTGACCTCCTCATCGAAAGTGGGTGTTAAAGAGTCGAATGCAGAGCTCGGGAAGCAGGCGTTGAAAGGTAAGCCACCCGGAAGCCCATTGGGTACATGCCTCGTCTTTAAGCTCCACTATCACTTTGCCCCTCCGGCTAGCCAAAGCCTCTGCCTCATGAGGAGTCCATCGAAGCTGCAGAGCTCATCAGGTCGGGCATTACATGGGTTACCCGCCTCCAGGCTTCTTGGGCTGCTCAAACGCCATCTTGTGACTGCAGCTCCTCTTTGGCGGGTGTGGCTCGTCTTCGGCAACCTTCGCATCGTTCCGGGCCTCCTTTTCTTTATTCTGGCCGCCCTCGCCGCGAGAGTGCCGGTCGGACTGTGCTTCACAAGTTCCTGGTCAGGTTCCCTTGCTCGGGCTTGAAGGCCAGGCCCTCTCGGAGGTCGGGAAGCAATCTTAGCCTTATGGAACTTCACCTTACCCGGAGGAGCCTCGGTAGTGACCTCAGCACGAAGCCTTTCGCATGAGTAGCCACCTGCCGAAAAAAAAAAAAAAAAAAAAAAGAGTCGACTAATCGGCCCGAAACAATAAGAAAGATCGGTAGCACTTGGACGTCTGAGGGCGGTTCCACTGAAGAAGAAGAGTCGAGCCTCCTCGACGAGCGAGAGCACCCACCCTCCCCAGGTCGGGTCGCACGGGATGGAGGAAATAGCCCTAGACGTGAGCTCTTGCATGAGAAAGCTTGAGAGAGTCCTTGTCCACAGCAGCCTCGAATGGGTCCATTCCCCATCACCTCATCCGGCATTGTAGGAGGGGGAGCGGCGCCCCGCGACGTGGGGCTCCAGACCGAGATAGGGAGAACCTTCAAGG
The DNA here is from genome assembly GCA_016808115.1 of Tetrastigma voinierianum. NCBI lineage: Eukaryota > Viridiplantae > Streptophyta > Magnoliopsida > Vitales > Vitaceae > Tetrastigma > Tetrastigma voinierianum. The sequence goes on from JAEQBH010003063.1 coordinate 310,245, forward strand.
GGGGCTCCTTCGCCCTCCCCGAAGAGTCTCCGGCCCCGACGGCGGATGAAGGCGAGAGAGAGGCCCCCACCTTTAGGGTCTTGCCCCGAGCAGGGGGGCAGCCCTCTAGCGAGCTCGGAGGTTTCCGTTTCACTCTCCTATTCTTCTTTGCCAGCACCTCCAAGCAGGACCGAAGCTCTCCTTGTAGGCTTCGCAATAAGGGGCTCTGAAACAAACAGTGAGGTAGATTTGGGGACGGGACGCTTCATGACGGAGAGGGGAGAGGATCTCAGAAAATGAAGTCGGGTAGGCTTCGCACCAGACGATCCAGGAATATCCGACCTAATGAGCTGGATGGGCATAGGGCGCACTTCACAGCTTAAAGCTATCTCATCCTCTGGGATGAGGTCGGACAGAGCACCTAAAGGCCATACGACCAAAGCAATGTTAGGAATATCCTATAACCTTTGAAAACCAAAACAAATCAAAATGAAGGAGAGCTCACGTAGGTTTTGAGGGTAGTCGGATGGCCAAGGCACTTGGGTGTCCTCTCGATAAAGTTGTACTCCCAGTAAGCGGCCTGCAAAAGAATAACATTCCTTCTAGAACTTGTGCAAAAGATGGAAGGTCGAAATAGTCAACTTTGCTTGTTGGAGGCGCTTGGAGATATAAAGCCCAGCCGGCAGCCTCCTTACGCTTTGAAGAGAGTCTAAAAGCGAGATGTCTGGAGCGGCCAAGCCTTTGTCCTAAAAACCTTCTGTACGGAACACCGAAGTTGGGGGAAAGGCTGAGAGAGCGAGACATTGAAATCTTCTGACTCTGCTGCACATAAAGGATGCAAGGGAAGCGGAGGCCGTTCTCGACGCCACCTCAAGCACATCATCTTAGGCACTTCAACGTGTGTGGTCGGCGCGTCGGGGCACGAGCACAGACCCCAAGCGGGGGGCCCATGCAGAGGCTGCCGAGATCTCCTTGGTACAAAGGTTCGGCCAGATGGAGCCAGCATTCTCGGCGTTACGTATGGCAGCCTCAAATACTCGAGCCGCTAGGATGCGAGATTTCATTAATTTACCCTTGCCCTTATCAAAAATAGAGCTCCGGGCGGCACAGTGTACCTGCAGCGAATATCATTCTCAGTTAGTAGGCCCGAGCTAGACGTACCGGCGGGGATTACTCCTATGCAAAATAGAGGGCGACCGGGACCCATGGAGTACATAGGGGTCAAGCAAGGGAAGAAAGAGAAGTCAAGGAAATCTGAGGCCACAATCGAGCACGCCTAGAACCTCGTAAGACTTGAAACCAAAGGACGGAGTGGAGAAGAAAAGAGCGTGCGAAATTTTAGAAACAGACGAGGGACACCTTTTTGGCGAGAGATATGAGGACCTTTGGCTTGATCTGAGCATAGTCGGACAAGATTCAAGAAAAAGGAATCACAAACTTGCAAGTAGGCTGCGGAAGCAGGGGAACAAAGTGCGAAACGGTCGGGACGTTTTAAAGCAGAACCCACAATGAAATAGCGAAAATCGAGAAGCCATCATGTCTGCAGGCGTGGGACGCGGCGAAGCCTAATCAAACCCTTCCTATGTATACGTGATATCGGCTGATCAAGAAGCGTCACGGCCCTTGCCTACTCCCGCTTAGTGAAAGGCTGCGGGGGCAACTGATGGGGTTTGAAATAATAGGCGTGTAAGCCCGAAGTCTGAGCTGACGTCGGGATTAAAAATGGGCCCGATACCGGCCAATAGGCCCTTAATGGTATCTCTCAGCGGGGCCCAAAAGCGAGGGCCCTAACTCGCCCTTTAAAGGCGGTAGCGCAAGGAATCCGTGAAAACACCCAATCTCCACCAATCGGGACAGGATATTTCGGAAATATTGCCCGTCAATTATCCCTTATTAATCGGTTTACGATAAGGAAAGAAAATCTCCTACCTAGTGGGAGAAATATCGTATCATCTTCCAACAAGGAAACATACTATTCAGTGTCATCATCCAACTAGGGAAGTTGTCATGATCATCCATTATAAATACCAAGCCGCAATCGGTGAAGATGCGAGACATATGCCTGAAAACTTCATTCCACTAGCGATCGATCTTTTCTTCCCTTTGGAAAGAAGCCTGGCTTAGGCATCGGAGGAACATGGCGGTGGCAATCCTTTTGTTTGCTTGTTTTTGTAGAGGTCAACGTCCGAGTCGGCGGACTGGCCCGGCAAATCGACGCGCTCGGCCCGATTCAGGTTGAAAAAGCATCGTAAGTTTTCTTTTTTTGGAAATAGAAATTATTTGAAATTCTATGGGGTATTCAATGTCGTAAAAAACAGTTTGAAAATTCACGATTTGAACTATATAAAGAGTTACATAAATGATTTACTCTAACGAGCGATAAAAAGTTAAAGTAACGATACTTGACCTTGCCACGAAAGGGTTATAATAAACAATTACACGTAATTATTTTATCTAAACAAATTAAATACTAACCCGATTACAGAACGACAACTGTTATTGAACTTCAATTAGATCAAGGCTAGTGTTTGACACTATGTCCTTAAAACAGATTTCACCCCCACTCATGGTGCTTATGGAATGTTGAGCACCTACCTCCTAGGATACAATGATCTTCCATGAACAGAAGTAGCACTCCAATCTATTCGTACAGTGAACCAAAATTGTGTTGTGTACTCTCTAACACACGGACTTCATGCAGAAATGGTATGCTCCAATGTTTGCCCTTAATGCAGCTTAATTTGAATGCTTGAATAGATTTCTTCTTAATGGTAATGAATGTATAGGTATTTATAGACCTCTTTGTGACTTTTCGGACAGTCACCACTCTAAAGTCTAACCAAATGCTAAAATACCTGACCCTCAAAACATGGAACACCTTTTGAATTATTTCTTCATGAACAAACACAGCCTAAACTTTCGGACTGGAAGGAAGCAACACCGAACCGATGCAGTGCATAACCGAAATTAATTTCGGTTTCAATTGGGTAACAAAAAATTAATTTCGGATTAAGAAATTCACGCCCAAATTTTCTCCTTGTGGAACTTCTTACTCAACCAATGTGGGATTGGTGTCACATCCCACATTACACTTCCTTTATTTCCACCTTTCAAGAGGGTCATTTTGGAGCCTATTTTCTCATTCCTTTCTTACTCGATTTGAGAAAGTGAATATACTACATTATTCTCCTCACGGATTATAATATGAACCCACAAAATTTTATTCAAAATAATTATCGGGTCCCACTTTAATTTAGGCTCAAAGTCGACTAAAAACTTAGTTTTTACACCTAAAAAATTGTTTTGGTCTAACAATCCCCCACGTGAATGGAAAATTGGCTATTAATATGCAAATGATAATGCTGAAACACTACAAAGAGTACATCTTTGGAAAGATCGTGCATTGAGATAGGTAGCTTTTGGCATTGAACCTTCCCTAGTGAAAAAGCCCATCGGACTTATCGGTAAATAATGAAACGTGATGTCTTAGGCAATCAGGTTGTTTAATAAATTAGATCAAATAGACTTCACACAGTCTCTTCCCTAACACAATTGGTTCTCATGATTGTGTTCATTTTGGCCCTGAACCACTCCTGGTTTTCATGAGTGCTTTAGAAAATTCAGCCTTTAAAAACTCTCATAGAAGCGGCCCTTTCACACCCATATATGTGACTCCTATTAGGAATATCCTGCAATATCCCACTTGGTTTTTCCAAGATATAAGAGTCATTAAAAGCATAACTTACCCTAATAAACGTTGTAAGCAGCACTAGTTTATCATAAGAATATGTAGGAGAGATTATTTCCTTAGTGCTTCTGTTGAATCACGCATAATTCAGTTGTCCCTTTTGAACCTAGATCTTGGGATCTCCAATCAACTAGGTTGGGTTGCCATTAAGGTGATTATTTTGTCATAGGCTTTAATCTCATTCCCCTCGATGTGCAATTTACTTGGTCTCTTGTCAAACCTTTATACATCCTCTACTTTTCCAATTGTACCAGATTGGCTATCACAATATATACACAGAATTGCTGCTTGGGTTTAAGTGTGCAGCCACAGAAAAATACCATAACGAGTTTGATAACATGTTTGAGGTATAAAATAAATTAAATTGTATTTATCGACATTCTTGATAAAAACAAAAAAAATGATAAAAACCCAGAAATTTTACAAGAGTCAAATAAATTTGGTAAAAAATGTCAAATGGAGACCTAAGGGTCATAAATGAGTAATATAAGTGCCAAAGTATAAATAAAATAAAAATTAGAAATTGGAAATGAGAGTAAAATAAGGCTTTTAAATGAGAAAAATGAAAAAGCCAATTAATGTCTAGCCAAACATGACATTACACATGACATGAGAATAAAGACCAAAGTGGTCTATGGAATGCTCATTTGGGCATTCACGGTTTTTAGAGGAGCTAGGGCTTGGGAGAAGAAGGTATTTGTGGTGTGTTTCTATAAAAAGGTTTCTTGGGTCGTGCTGTTGAGTAGAGAGGAAGAGAAGATTTGAAGAGCTAAGGTAGAAAATAACCTAACTCCTCTTTGATGATTTTGGATAGGGAAAAACCTAACCTTATGTAAAGGTGATTTTGATTGGTTGTGGATTAATTTTTAGAGTTGTTTTGGGTTAAGTTTCAAAGTGTTTTTGGGTTAAAATTGGTTTTGAGGAATTTTTGTATAAAGGAAATAATGAAGTTTCAAAGGAGTTGCTGTCAAATTTTTTTCAAAACCTCTGTTTTTGTTTTGGCTATAATTTAAGTTATAATCATCCAAATTGAGTGATTCTAATTGGTAAAGAACCATAAGAGCTAGAGATACAAATTTATAGAAGGGAATAGGAGAAATTTGTAGCTCTAAAGGCTCCCGAATATGGGCTTAAATGTGAGTTTTAATTGGTACATTGGGTATGCTCTGTTTTGGAGTGTAGTTATGAATTGTTTTGGCCATAAATTTGAGTTTCACTCATCCAAATTGAGTGATTCAAAATTATGGGTAAAAACTATACTTCTAGGAAATAATTTACGTGAAGGAAATTCTTAAGCAATTTGTAACTAGGATTCTAGAAATCCGTCAAAGTGGGTATGTGCGAGAACAATCGATTATGTTTGCAAATTAGAGTAGTATGGATGGAAAATGCAATAACTTGAGTTTGGTGATCAAATTGGATGATTTAATTTGGAGAAAAACCTTAGAACCATAGCTTCAAATGATGAAGAACCATTACCAAATTATAGAATTTAAGACCCTTTAAATTGAAATACTTTGTGAGTAACCGTGTGACTCACAGGCCAGTTTGGCATTAAAATGCCGTAACTTGAGTTTGGGTGATCCAAATGAGATTATTCCAATTCCTACTGAAAATAGACTCATAAAGCTATCATTTTCTTGAAGAAGCATGAGAAAAATATGGCTCATGTGTCCCCATAAAAATTTGAAAGTAAAGGTGTATTGGGTAGACATCAACCCTAACAAAAAATCCTAGAATGCACAACTAATTTTTTTTTCTTAGGTTGTTCTTTGATTGTGACATATTTGTGATGGATTAGAGGTTGGTGACAAGGAAGCTTGACCCAGTAGCAGGTTCAGGGATAGGAATCGGCGACAACCTTTTTGTGTTTGTTCTTCAAACTTTTTTCCTTGTTTCGGTTTTGTGTTTTGTTTGACAAACTAAATCTAAAAGGTTTTATATGAATTGGTTTGTTCTCCACTTCTCTCTCTCTATTTCAAAAGTATTTGAAGGATTATGAAATAAGTGGATTTATTGAAATGAATGGCAATAAATTGCATATTGATTTGTTTTAAATTGATTTGATACAACTGATTGTGAAAAGAATTGCACATGAAAAATTGCATGAGTATTGGAAACCAAGTATTTGGATATAAATGTATATACACTATTTAAAATTTCTATGAATGATTTGAGCGCCCTTAACAGAATGTTAATTGTTAAATTCGAGTTAAGGATAGGCGGAAGAAGTATGCAGTAAAGGGTCAAATGAGCGATGCTATGGCGAACATAATGATGTCCTCCGATCGTAGTCGACGAGACGGTATCGGTTAGTGTCACGGAAATGATTTTAATAACTAGTCGGTGGCTCGCGAGGCGTATTGTGTTATAAAACTTTTTTTATACTGGCTTGCAGCCCAGCGGGACCGTGCTAGTGATTCATTATCTGTAAAGAAAGCATAGAGTTAAATTCACTTAAGGGCAAAATTAAAAAGAAAATTGTAAATGCATGATTTGTGTTAGAATGATTTATTACCTATGAAGCTGCATGATTAAATGATCAATGAATTGTAATTTGAATAATATCTGAAATGAAAATATACATATATGTATTGTCTTAGCATTGGTCATTGAAAAAAAATTATACAAAGGCATTGATTTAGAAAAATGCATGATTTACTTAAACAAATGAAGAGAGAAATGTATAGAACCACTAGGCATGAAAATGCTTAGCGCGTTGTTTTATCATCGAGCAGGTACTGAGTAAACGAAGGAAAAGACCACAGCGATTCAGAGTCAACGTCAAGGCCTCACGGAGTTGAAGTAAAGCTCCGACCATGCATCCATGAAATATATTTGACACTTTTTGTACAAACTCTGATTTTGTTTTGTAAATATTTTGGTATTGAAAATGGCTTATAATGTCGTAATGTATAAAGGTGGTAAATTGACCAAATGGGCATGAAATGCCATATCGAATAAAAAAAAAGAGTTTTTTTTTTATCAAATGATGAGCCCCTTACATGTTAAAATTAATTGTTACGTATATACATTTTCATTGAGTATTTGAAATGTGTTTAGAAAAGGAATTGTATTTTGATTAAATGCATGGTCATCAGTTCGAGTTCGGCCTCGGTCGGTCGGTACGTGGCGTGGGCCGTCACATAGGCCATATTGGAATATCCTCTAGAAACTAGCAAAGCCACTCAGCTTCTTCTCCTGCTTTATCTAAAGTAATAAATTCAAATTCCTTTTATTAGATCCCAGCAATACATGTTTGCTTTGAGGATTTCCAAGATCGCATTTGCACCGCAGTGTAAAAACATAACCACTTATGGATTTGTATCCATATTAAGATATCAGTTTGCAATATATACCTTCAGAAATCTGAAATTTGGATATCTTGTATATATAGTGCAATCCATAAAGAATTGAGGACTATTTCTTAGGTATCTAAGAACCTGATAATTGCCTTCAATGGTCTACTCCATATTACTAGTATGAATGGTTTAACAGTATGCCTATCTTGGTCTAGTGCGGAGTTCATGACATACAAAGACTTCCAATGTCACGAGAGTATTCAATTGCGATATGCTTTGACCAGTATTTTAGGCAAGTGAAGATTTATATCGGTAATTGTTCTAAGCGATACTACTTTCATCTTTGTCGAACTTCTCAAGCATTTTCTCAATATAATGTGATTGAGATAATGCAAGTCCACCAAATGTTCTAGAAATTTTAATTCCTAATATAACATCCGCAACACCCAAATCTTTCATGTCAAATTCACTGGACAACATTTTCTTAATAGCTGTAATAATATTACTACTACTACGTAAAATAAGCATATCATCCACATATAGACAAACAATGACATAACCATTGTTTGTGTCTTTGACATAGACACATTTATCACATTCATTAATTGTGAACCCATTTGACTTCATTACCTTGTCAAATTTCTCATGCCATTGTTTTGGTGTTTACTTTAAACCACAAAGCGATTTAACAAGTCCTGAACAAACAAACCCTTCGAGTTGGTCCATAGAAATTTCCTCATTTAAGTCACCATTTAGGAAAGTCGTTTTCACATCCATTTGGTGTATCTCAAGAATATGCAATGTTGCAATAGCTATGAGCATACAAATAGATGTTATTCTCATGACGGGAGAATATGTATCAAAGTAATCAAGACCTTCCTTTTTTTTATAGCCTTTAGCTACAAGTCTAGCCTTGTACTTATTAATTGATCCATTAGTTTTCATTTTCCTCTTGACAATCTATTTGCACCCCAATGGTTTACTCCTTGGAGGAAAATCTGTGACGTCCCAAATCCCGGGGTGTCTCGTTGATAACCCGTCAACCTGCGGAATACCTGTGTCTCATATTATGAGACCTATACATAGTAAAATGGTCAGCGGGCCATTACATCAATACTCTTAAAATACATCAACTATATTACCATAGTTCAAGAGTTGATACATCGCTCTTAATACAAACATATTAAGATTTAAAGTTTTAATACATATTCATACAAAATGAATACCAAAGCCACATGTTGGCTTTCTTCTCCGCTGACCTCTAATGAGCATTGTCCTCCGTACCTCCTGTACATGAAATAATGATCCTCGACGGGAATTAGGCAATGCCTAGTAGTTGAATCATCCTACATGGGTTATTCCTTTAAGTGCACATCGCGATTCGACATAAGCGTTCAAGCAAATACATGATCACCTTGAATATGCGTGATATAGATGAGAATCGACTCACCCTTTCCCACTTCTCGAGCCTCAACGACTCCCTCACGCATGCTAAGCCGTGCGAGAAAAATATCGTTTCAAAATACAAAATGTTTGTTCTTGAAAGCGATATACTACCAGTTCGGTAAATATATTAGACTACCCTCAGGGCGAATTGCTAGGTAATTTTCCGAGAAAGCAGGTCATGGGTCGACCTCAGAGATGAAGCTGTTGGACAACTCTCCCAAGCGATTCTTGAAAATCTTATGAAATTCCTTTCACAACCATTTTCCATTTTTCATTTCTTTCATTGCCATGCACTCCACTAATTTTCTAGGTTGCCGTTACATATGAAATGCATTATGTCATTCAAACCACACATGTCAATATATCAATTATGCATATATTAGCGTAAATTAACTATGACATCGTATTTATTCAATTCTTAGCAATAACATCAAGATTAGCTCACTTGAGCTAACCAACAATCCAATTTAATTCCAATGGCTCTCACACAATCATATTTTATATAATTCAACCTCATGTTAACACATTAAATTCCATGCATTAACATTTTAATTTCCACAATTCAAGCCATCCAATTCAAGCAATATTTTTGCTTACAACACACATGGACCATTTTCGATTCGATCAAGCAAATCGGGACTGTTTTTAACTGTAAGACCTGAGAAAATTCCAATTTTCTCAAAAAGGACAAAATCGTAATTTCGGTAAAAATACGAAAATTTTCTAGATCTTGGATGACGAAATGGACTTCACACGTTAGGTCGTCTTGTGATTTAGCTACCACGCGTCGATTTTAAGTCGAATTCGAGACGGTTAGGTACGTTTTCAAGGAAACGAGCATCGGGTGAGACACTTGGCGCATTTTGAGTGTCACACAGTGTGCCACGTGTCAAGCATCAAATTCAATCAAGTTGAGCTCAAGGTGGGACCCACGATGACACATGGCATGATGCCATTGGATAGAAAAGTCAAAATAGTGGGAAGAAGGGACAAAATTGGAATTTTGGCAATTGTTAATGAATGGGACAAAAGATGAACAGTGTTCATCTTCTTCAAAAGACCAAAAATGGGCAGAAACGTGTGTGGCTGGTGGTGGAGTGCAGAAAGCTAGGTTTTTTTAGTTTTAGAGAGAGAAAGTGCAACTTCTCTCTAGGATTCCGGGTGTTCGGACCGTTGGATCACTTCGGGCCAAGAAGCAAAGTGGTTCTACACATCGAGGACTACACGTGGGCATCAATTTCGGGAGTTTTCGACAAACTCCGTGAGGTAGGGGTTTTATCCTACTTGTTTTACTCTTGATTTAAGTATTTTGTGATGTTTGTGTCGGTTTGAGGCCGTGAGTGGCCGTTTGATCGGTTTCGAAACTTGGAACCGATATGCTTACAGAGATCCATTTGGACAGTCAAAATTATCGGTTTAGGACTGGTTGGGTGTTTGTGGCATAATTTATATAATAGAATTGTGTTTTGAGTGAGTAGGAGACCGGAAATGGGTGTAGATTCGGTTCCACCAAGAGGCAGATGTAGGATGGAGTGGGGTGCACTTGAACAACCCGCTGCTGCATTTTGGGACTATAAAAGCAGTCCCGGTTTATATAGAGGCGGACCATAAATGTCCATGTGTTTTGGCATTAAGGTGTTTGATGATAAACTGGTTTGTGTGGAATTAGATAGGTTAATACATGATTCTAATGTGTTAACACAATTACCTCAATTATATAAAATATAATTGTGTTTGTAGGCCGTGGAATGATAATGCAGTGCTCAGTGACTACTTTGGGAGTTGGTTGATCAAAAGAAATTAATGAGTTAATGCTTGATGTGTTAACATGATGTTACAATTATATGGAATATAATTGTGTGTATAAACATTGATACCAATTAACGATTTGCTTTCGATTATATGGAATATAATTGTATTGTATAAACCGTGGAGACATTATGATTTTGCTTAAGTGAGCTAATTTGGGTGTTGGTTGATCCATATTGTTGAATTACCTGTATGGTGTAATTGAAAAAAATTGAGAATATATGCATTTGATATATTGGTATGAAAATGATTGAAAAAGCATAATGCATTTTCATATACCATAGGTAACCTAGAGTAGGTGTGAGTGCATGACATGAATTTTATGAAAAACGAACATGGTTGCGAAAGGAATTTCACAGGATGATTTTTTGGAGAATTGGGTTGGGAGACGGTCAGCGGATCATTTAGGATGAGGACCATGGCCCATTTCGGGAAGTTCTCCAACACATTCTCCTCGTGGGAGTGGTCCCATATTTGCGACATTCGGTAGTTTATTTCAAGAACAACAAGTTTGTTTTGAAAATGATATTTTCTCATCGTGGCCAAGCCAGTATGAAAGAAGTCGGTGGCAACTCAGTTTGTAAATGGGCGTAGCGAGCATTCAGAAGTAACGTGTTCTGAGTGTGTTCGTGGAGCATTGCGTATGTGACTTGGGTGGAAGTAACCCATTTAGGGTGATTCGGCTGCTGAATGATAGCTCCTGCAATCGGGGAACATTTTTTTCGGTGCGGGGCGTTGAAAGGCGGCTCATCTTAGAGGCCGATTTTGAAGAAAGCGGGGTGTGGCTTTGGCTTTGTTATGTACACATGTATTAGAACTCTATAAGTTTGATATATGTTGTGTAAGAGTAAATTATTACCTCTTGAAACTATTATATATAGTTGGGATTTATTTGGATGGGAATTGTTGTATGAACCAGTGACCCTTGCATTCGCATATATGTCTTATGATATTGATGTTGGGACAGGTTGTATCGTGGGTAGAGCTCCCTGTACAAAGGAGACTCTGCTTTCGATTTTAAGTGAATAATGTCGGTCTGAGCATTCATGATGTCCGTGAGGTTGACGGGTTGTCAACGGATCCTCGAGAATGGGGCGTCTGGCAGTATCGGGCTAAGGTAAGCGATTACCTTGGGGCTCGGTGGGTGTAGTTATAAAGTTTAGTCACGTGCAAGCTTCACGGCTTGGTATCGAGCTAAAATGTGATTACCTTGGGAGCTTGGTGGGTGTGTCTATAGAAACAGTCTGATACCGACTTCACACCTTGGTATCAAAGCATAGGTACACAAGTACCTAGGGCTTGGGGGACTCGGCCTTAGGCCACGGTCTTAGAGTGTGGAACTTAGGTATGTGAAATCCTAGGGTTTGAGGGGCTTGGGCTTAGGCCATAGTCGTGTAAGAACATCACCACTTGGTGTGGCTCAATGTTAGGTTTAGGTGTGAGATTACCTAGGAAGTCACGGGACAGGATTAGAACACTGCATGCACTATGTTTTATGTGTGATTGGGTGTATAACATGTTGATTGTCATGAATTGTTATGTGTTGTGAATGGTATGTGTGCTTAATGATTGGCACATAGTGTGTTGGAAAAAATTTGGAGTTTTCTGATGAGTAAAGCGGAAAAAATAAATGAAATAAATTATAAATAAATTTATTTGGTATATAGGATAATGAAATAAAATTTTAATAAATTTTTTATTTGGTTAGATAATGAGAACAAGAGGTTTTGAGGAAATTTTTGGACAAAATGATCCATATAATTAAATGAAAAGAAAAAAAATGAGATGAAGAAAATCATTTTCTAGGTTTTGTAGTGTGTAAAACTAAGAAAATGAATAAAATAAATTTTTATAAATTTATTTGAGTGTTTTGGAAAATGAAAATAAAATAAAATATGTATAAATGTATTTTTGGGTATTTTCCAGTAGCAAATTATGTGAAAAAAAAACGAAAAAAAAAATGGGAGTGCGGGGCGAGTTTGGGCTGCTACCCGATAAAATTGTATGACATAGCTTGTGGGTAGCAATTGTATTGCAATAGGCGTGATGGCTGGGGCATTGTATTTACAACACTAAGTTCTTTGAGGTTGAAGATGTATTGCAACATGGTATAGTGTATTGCAGTTGGGTAGCAAGGGGAGAGTGTCACAATATCTTAATTGTATTGTAGGGAGAACTGTTGGGTGGGAATTGTATTGCAAGACAACGAGTGTATTAATGACATTAGCAAAGGGTTTGGCTAGGGAAGGATTGTATTACGATACCTGACCAGTGTATTGTGACCGGAAGGATTGGCAGTGTGGGTCACAATACTGCGGGTGTGATAATGACCCGAAGAAAGGAGGCTTGAGTGGTTGAGGGAATTGTATTGCAACATAGGGTAGTGTATTGTGACTTAGTACACTGTTTCTGAGTCACTGTTCATGAACACTGTTCACGAGATTTTTTGAAATTTTTTTTTTTTGAAAAATAAAATAAAAAAATCAAATCAAATCAAATCAAATGAGATAAAATTTTTAAAAATGAAATTTTCAAAAAAATAAATTTTTTGTTGATAAAAATGATTGGTATTATTTGAATTCTTGACATGGATGAGTTGACAGCCATCGGGTTGTCAGTAATCGTGACCTTAGGCGGGTTGTCATACCCGACACGGTCTTGGAGTTGGGTAAGGTTACATATGCATGTGGTTGGATGCGTATGTGTGTGGAATTTCGGGACGGAATTCTTTTTAGGAGGGGAGAATGTAAGACTGAGAAAATTCCAATTTTCTCAAAAATACTTCAAATACGTAATTAGGTAAAAATCTAAAATTTTTCTAGATCTCGAATGGCCAAAGCAGACTTCACCGTTGGAATCGTCCACAATCCCAAATGCAAGCGTTGATTTTAAGTCGGTCGAGAACGGTCGAATTTGCACGTTTTCGACGGCGTCGGGTGAGACACTTGGCGCATTTTGAGTGGCACACAGTGTGCCACGTGTCAAGCATCAAATTCAGTCAAGTTGAGCTCAAGGTGGGACCCACGATGACACATGACATGATGCCATTGGATAGAAAAGTCAAAATAGTGGGAAGAAGGGACAAAATTGGAATTTTGGCAATTGTTAATGAATGGGACAAAAGATGAACAATGTTCATCCTACTTCAAAAAAGACCAAAATGGCGAAACGTGTGTAGGCGGTGGTGGAGTCGCAAGCTAGGTTTTTGAGTTTTAGAGAGAAGGTGCATGAAACCTGCAGGATTCGAGTGTTTGGGCTGAAATTGGTTCGGCCGAGCCATGAAGCAAAGTGGTTCTACACATCGAGGACTATACGTGGGCACCAGTTTCGGGAGTTTTCGACAAAATCCGTGAGGTAGGGGTTTTATCCTACTTGTTTTACTCTTGATTTAATTATTTTGTGATGTTTGTGTCGGTTTGAGGCCGTGAGTGACCGTTTGATCGGTTCCAAAACTTGGAACCGAAATGTGAAAATTTTAGAGATCCATTTGGACAGTCCGTGTCGGTTTAGGGACTGATTTGGGTGTTTGTGGCATAATTTATATAATAAATTGTGTTTTGGTGAGTAGGAGACCGGAAATGGGTATGGAATTCGGTTCCACCAAGAGGAACCGATGTAGGATGGGTGGGCTGCCCACGAACAACCCACTTGCTCTGTTTTGGGACTATAAAAACAGTCCCAGTTTATATGAAATGGACCATAAATGTCCATGTGTTTTGGCATTGGAATTGTTTGATGTGAATGGCTTGGTTTGTGTGGAATTAGATAGGTTAATACATGATTATAATGTGTTAACACAATTACATAATTACATAAAATATAATTGTGTTTGTAGGCCATTGGAGATAATATTGCGAATTGCTCAAGTGAGCTACTTTGGGGAGTTGGTTGATCAAAGAAATTAATAGGTTAATGCTTGATGTGTTCACATGATGTTACAATTATATGAGAAATATGGTGTGTGTATAAACCATTGGAATGCAATTGTGATTTGCTCAATTATATGGAATATAATTGTGTGTATAGGCCATTGGAGATGAAATTATGATTTGCTCAAGTGAGCTAATTTGGGTGTTGGTTGATCCATATTGTTGAATTACCTGTGGTGTAATTGAAAAAAATTGAGAATATATGCATTTGATATATTGGTATGAAAATGATTGAAAAAGCATATTGCATTTTCATATGCATCGGGTAACCTAGAAATTAGGTGTGAGTGCATGACATGAATTTCATGAAAAACGAACATGGTTGCGAAAGGAATTTCACAGGATGATTTTTCGGAGAATGGGGTTGGGAGACGGTCCAACAGATCATTTTGGATGAGGACCATGACTGTTTCGGGAAGCTCTCCAACACATTCGCCTCGAAGGGTAGTCCCATATTTAATTGACATTCGGTAGTTTATTTTCAAGAACAACAAGTTTTGTTTTGAAAATGATATTTTTCTCATACATGGCTTAGGCAAGTGTGAGGGAGTCGGTGAGAACTTCGAGGCAATGGGAATGGGCATGTAGGCGTTCCAGTAGAATCGCGTATTTCTTGGTGTGTGTTTAAATTAGACATTGCATATACACTTGGAGTGGAGAGTAACCCATTTAGGGTGATTCCACTCTTGAAGGCGATAGCTCATACGTCGAGGAACATTATTTCCTTCAGGTACGGGGGGCGTTAGAAGGCGGCTTCATCTTAGAGCTGAGTTTGAAGAAAATTTGGGTTGTTGTAGATGATTTTTGGGATAATATGTATTAGAATTGTAAAATTTTTAATATGTATTTGTATTAAAGTAATGCATAACTCTTGAACCATGTGAGATAGTTGGTTGGATATTTTGATGAGAAATGTTATAACTCATGAACTATTGGAAATAGTTGGGTGTATATTTTTATGATGTTGGTTTATGAGCGAGAAGGCCATTTCTTGAGTATGAGTTTGATCTGAGACAAGCAGTATTAGCGGGTTATTGGTGGTCAGCGGACATCCGGAGTTTGGGCGTCACAGTATGATCCACAAATAGACGATGGGCTATCACAATGGACAGCCCTCTCACCTAACATAAGTTCGATTTGTGGGCAAATCCATAATGTTAGACTGACAATACCCCGAAACCATAATTTATTGCATAAATTATCACTAAAACCCTGACAGTCCTAAATTGTCCAAACGGGTTCCAAATATTAACAATTCAATCCCAAGTTTTGGGACCGACTAAATGGCTATTCACGGCTTCAAACACTTCAAATCATTTACAAAGCTCTTAAAATCGAAAATAACCGAGTAGGAGAAGACCCCTACCTCTTGGAGTTGTCGAAACTTCATAAAATCGGTGTCCACGCATAGCCCTTACAGCGTAGAACAACTTTGCTTCTTGGCCCGACAAGATCCGACGGTCCGAACACCAGGAAATCTAGAGAGAAGTTGCACTTTCTCTCTCTAAAAACCCTTCATTTTAAAAAATCTACTCTCCATTTCTCCACTGCCGGATCCAGCAAAAATGAAGAAGAAAGCTCTCCTTTTGTCCCCTCTCTTGCCACATGTCCAATTTTCATTGGTTGATAGTATTTCTTATCCACTTTACTCACCTACTTTGGATTTCTATCAATTAGAGATACATGTCACCGCCGTTTACACTTGAGCTCAAGTTGACTCGTGCACTTTTGACACGTGGCACAGTGAACCACTCAAATGTGCCAAGTGTCATTACTCACGCTTGTTGCCTCGAGAAAAACGTGCAAATTCTAAATTTGTCTCGAATTCAACGAAATTCGCGTGGTAGCTAGATTCAGTGAGGCGATTCAACGGTGAAGTCCATTTCATCATCAAGATCTAGAAAAAATCACCGAATTTTATTCGAAATTACCGTTCTTAGTTTTTAGAAAATTAGATTTTCTCGGGTTTCACAAGATCAACCCGACTCCCAGGGTGATTTGCATGATGGATTCAATTTCCTTTGTTTAAACTAACCACATAGGTGCTTCAGGAGTGGACATTGCTTCATTGAAGCTTTGAGGCTCATTTTCTTATAAATATGTTAGAAAATCTTGGCCATAGGACTTAGAAGTCCTTGCTCTTTTACTTCGTCTAAGTGCCTCTTCACTTTCATCATTTATAGACTCATGTTCTATATTGCGAGTTGCAGTATCATAAGTTCTTATAAGAGAACCCCCATCACATGCATTTTTACTAGGAAATATATTTTCAAAGAATGATGGATTTCTTGACTCAATAACTGTATTGACATGTATATCAGGAATATTAGATTTATGCACTAGAAAACGATATGCAATATTATTTATTGCATAACCAATAAATATACAATCAATAGTCTTATGTCCTATTTTAATCCTTTTGGGAATAGGAACCATCACCTTAGTCAAACACCCCCACACTTTTAAATATTTATAGGAAGGACTCCGACCTTTCCATAATTCATAAGGGGTTTTGTCTAACTTCTTGCGGGGAAGTCTATTTAAAATATAATTTCTTTGAAAGAAAGCTTCCCCACAAGTTAAGGTAATCAGAACTTATCAACATGACATTCATCATCTCTTTCAATATTCTATTTTTACGTTCAGCAACTCCATTTTGCTGAGGTGTATAAGGTGTAGAAGTTTGGTGAATAATACCATGTTCTTGACTTAACCGATCGAAAGGTCCGTCATATTCACCACCTCGATCACTCCTCATTGCCTTAATCTTTTTTCCAAGTTGATAGTCAACCTCATTCTTATAGTGCATAAATTTTTCTAATGCTTCATCTTTACTCCTTAGCAAAAATACATAGCAATATCTTGTGCAATCATTAATAAAAGTGACAAATTATTTCTTCCCACTTATAGTTTGAACATATTTCAAATCACATGTATCACTATGAATTAACTCTAGAGGTTCAGTACCTTTTTCAATATTATGAAATGATCCTCTAGTTAATTTTGATTCAACACATGCCTCACATTTATGATTTGCATCAATATTAAATTTAGGCAACAATTCTAAATTCATTAATTTATGCAAAGTATCAAAATTAATATGTCCTAATCTACCATGCCATATATTAGAAAACTCAAGCATATAAGCAGAAGATGTGTTCTTATTATTAAAATTAGATACAATAGTCATTACATTCATCTTAAAGAACCCATTGCTCATATATTCCTTTCCTACATAAACCCCACTCATGGTGAGTACAAATTTGTCGGACTCAAAAACCAACCTAAAACCTTTCTTACTCAACAATGATTTAGACACAAGATTCTTTTGAATTTTTGGAACATGTAACACATCATTGAGAGTAAGTTCTTTTCCGGAAGTCATCTTTAATATAACCTTTCCTTTACCTTCAACTTTGGAAGTGGAGGAATTTCCCATAAAGAGTTGTTCTCCATCATTAATTGCTTCATAAGAAGAGAACATCTTCTTAGCTGAACATATGTGTCACAGTGGCTTTGGTGTCCACCCACCATTCCTTAGTATTTCCACCAAGTTAGCAGGATACTATAGAAAAGCTCATGCTGAAACATTTTTTTAAATTTTCTACCTCGGTTATATTAGTTTGGGCAACCTTCTTCTTGTGGTTCACTTGTGCTTTGCGGTTTTGACAATCCTATGCACTATGTCCCGGTTTATTGCACACAAAGCAATTGCCTTTGAACCTTTTGGAATTACCATCCTTGGCCCCTTGTTGGCCAACATGCTTCCTTTTTTTGTTGGTTTTATGTCCCTCTTCAATCACATGTGCCTTTGACTCCATGTAATGATTACCCACTTTCTTTTCGAAGACTCTATTGTCCTCCTCAATCCTCAATCTCACGATCAAGTCTTTAAGCTTCATTTCTTTATGTTTGTGCTTTAAATAATTTTAAAGTCCTTTCAATTTGGCGGTAATTTTTCAATAATTGCAGCCACTTGAAAAGATTCACTAAGCATCATCCCTTCAGGATGAATTTCATGTAGGATCACTTGACTTATGATAGTCTTGGCATCCACCATAATGTAATCAGGGAATCTGCCCACAACGAATTTCTTCATTCCAGCATCTTCTATCTTGTATTTTCTATCCAAAGATTCTCACAGCTTTCTAGCCGTCTTGATTAGATTATACACATTATATAATGTGTTATCCAATCCATTGAGGATATAGTTTTTGCATGGAAAATATGAGTGCTTCCATGCATCCACCGCAGCAATAACTTGGCGATTGGTCTCATTCTCGTTACAGATAGGAGCATCCTTAAGAAGAAACCTTGCAAGGTTCAACGTAGTGAGATAAAACAACATTTTACATTTGGCATCTCTTGAAATGGATTTACATTGAACTTTAGAGTTTCTCTGATAAGACATATGAGTGAAGTACATAAATTGGCACCATGGAAGCTAACATGATTTGTAGTAGCAAGAAAATTATTATCATTTGCATCCATTTCTAATAAACAAAAAATACAAACTATTCAAAATAGGAAAAGCAGTAAGTTATTTAAAAAAAATTATGTGTCATTGTTTAATGTCACTGTTTTGAAAACGTTTCTGTATGATGTCACTGGTTAGTGTACCTCTTTGAAACAAACACAGAAACAAAGTCACTGTTTGGTGTAAAAATGTCACTATTTGGTGTAACCGATTAAATAAAAAATAGAAACAAATCATGCAATTTTTTTTCACAAAGTTTTTTGTTTTTTGTTTTCAAACTTTTCCTAACTATCACAGATTGTAAAAACAAGTTTTAACAAATTGAAATATTTTAGGAAACTAAAACATGGATAAAAAACAAAACAAGCAATTAAACTAATCATAAAAAAATATGTCCATCACATTATTTGAATTCTATAGGGTGTTCGATATCGTAAAAACACTTGTTGAAATTTACGATTTGAACCATATAAAAGAGAGTTACACATAAATGATTTACTCCTAACAAAAGCGTTAATAGTAAAAGTTACGACAAAGATCACATTAAAGCATCCTTGCATGAAAGAGTTAAAGCAAACAGTTACACGTAATTGTTTTGTCTAAACAAATTAAATACTAACCCGATTGCAGAACATGAACTATTATTTAACTTCAATTATATCAAGGCTAGTGTTTGACACTATGTCCTTAAAAGGCCGATTTAAGCCCTACTCCACGGTTAGCTGGAATGTTGGCGCTTGCCTCCTGGGATCTGATAATCTTAGCCAGGCAAGTAGCATCGATCGTGTGCAATGAGCCAAAATTGTGTTGTGTACTCTCTAACACCACGGACTTTATGTAAAAATGATATGCTCTAATGTTTGCTTTAATCTGCAATTTGAATGCGTTAATAGATTTCTTAATGGTAATGAATGTATGGTATTTATAGACCTCTTTGTGACTTGCAGGGCGGTCACCACTCACAAAGGTCACAACCTGAAATGCTAAAGACACAGCCCTCAAACGGCCCGATAGACACCTTTAGATTAAGCATTCTTCATGAACAAACACAGCCTAAACTTTCGGACTGGAAGGAAGCAACACCGAACCGATGCGGTGCATAACTAGTAATTTAGGTTTTAATTAAATCTAGAAAAAATTAATTTGAAGTTAAAGAATTCACTGAAATTTTCTCCATGTGGAACTTCTTACTCAGCAATGTGGGATTGAACAATGCAACCACACACTTCTTCTATTTTCCACTTTTCAAAGATGATCCTTGCAGATTTACTTTTCTCATTCATTTCTTACTCGATTTGAGCAAATGAATATACTACATTATTCTCCTCACAGAGTAGAATATGAACCCATGAAATTTCATTCGAAATAATTATCGGGTTTCACTTTAATTTAGGCTCAAAGTCGATCAAAAACTCAGTTTTTACACCTAAAAAACTATTTTTGTCTAACAAAAATTTCATTGATTCAAACTAGTCATACATTTGATTGACATATAGAATCAAATTCACCAAAAACACTAAACGATGGCACAACATCTAGGTTAATAGTACTAATATAATGATTCGGCACAAAGCCTATATATTTGAAAGACCTAAGATAACTAAAATTCATAAAAATTTCATTTTACTGCTTACGGCATTAATGACCCTAATTTGAATTAATGTCTATGTACGATCGAAGATGCTCTGTCCAATCAGATAAGCCATGAACTAAAAAAGCGTTGTAAAGCGAGAAAACAAAAGCCTTCATTCTAAGATGACACAAAACACATGTCACAACAAAGACAACGACAACAACTAGAAAAACAAAAATACACACTAGATTCGTAAGGAAAAACCATTGCAAAATATGAAAGAAGCATGAAAAAAAAAGATATAGAGAGGACAATTTCAAGCCAAAATTGGCAAAAAATCACCTCTCATTCTCAAAAAAATCAACTAAAACAGAAAAGATAGCAACAAGAAACCTAAAGGGATATTTGGTTAAAAGAGACAAAATAAAGTGGAATTTGGAAAACTTGGAATTTGGAAAACTAATCCCTCATCTTAAAACTTTTAACATATAACCCTTTTTGGACCATTTTGTCCTCCTTTATTTCCACAATTTACTATGTTTTATTTTTGTGACACCCCATTTCCCGGGGATCCCGTTGACAACTCGTCAACCCACAGAAACCTGTGTGTCTCATATCATGAGACCCATACATGAATAAAAATGGTCACTTCGGGCTCATACATCCATACTCATCAAAACATAACCAACTGTATTACGATAGTTTCAAGAGTTATTACATCACTCTTAATGCAATACATATATTAAACTAGTTCATTCTAATATATACACAAAACATGAGTTAAGGCTACGATCAGGCGCGTCATAACGACTGGGCTGTGAGTCTTCGAATACCATACATTGCACGAAATAATTTTCTCTCGATAGGGTGAGCAATGCCCACTAGTTGAATTTTCCTACTAGGGCTACTCCCCACCTAAAATGCACATGCAATGGCACGTCACAACACCCACATTCCATACAATTTACGATGCATACTTGGAATGATTTATATTATGCATGAAAATGTTTTCCATGCCCATACCTTGAGTCACCCATCGAATCCCTCACACATGCCTATGCCAAGTGTGAAAATCGTTATTGGTAATGCCAATGACACCCAACTACTGAGCCTTTGTCGGCTCACCAACACTAGGTCTAAGTGATGAACATGACCGTGTGATCTCTCTTAGGCAATAGAACTTTTCGGATTACACTACGGGTCTCTAACACCCATACAGAACTTTTCGAATAGTACCACGGGTCTCTCACACCTAATCGGGTCTCTCACACCCATGCAGGACCTTTCGGATAATACCACGGGTCTCCTACACTCAAGTTCCAAGGACGCCCAACATACTCTAATTATTTCTCATTTTATAGTTTGAACTATGAGTCTTTATTGGACATAGTCCCAAAGACAAACTCAACCCACATTCACCAAGAATGATGAATAACCATACCATGCACCCACCCGACTCGACGCGATGTCACCGTGCACATGAATGCAATGATGCCAATTCATATATCCAATTCCAATGGCTCACACGCAATTATATTTCATATAACTTAAACATTCATGTTAACACATCAATTTGCATGCATTAACACATCATTTTCCATACACATTTCAAGCCATTCAATTCATGATAATAGTTTTATCCTCCACACATCATTCATGCTTCTCATGTCAACTGACATGTCTGAAGCAATTTCCGTGGACCATTTTAATCGACGGCAATCGGTTGCGGAGTCCCCAAATCTAATCGGTGGTGTCCATGGACAACCCCACTATTAACATCGGTTAGCTTCTTTGGGCAAAATCATCAACCGTTGTTTGCCTCCATGACATCAAAAACTAACTTCATGGCTTTTTAAACAAGAAATAACAAAGTAGGAGGAGAAAACCCTACCTTAGGATTTTTGAAACTCCACAAAATCGGTACAAACATAGCTCTTAGGTAGGGAACAACTTTGCCTCTTAGGCTACATTGGGATTAAACGGTCAGATCATTGAGAAATCCCAGAGAGTAGACACTCTACCTACAAACCCTTCTCTTTTCTTTTCCACTCTTTTTCCTTCTCCCAATCCAGTTGGGAGAGCTTGGGTCAAGAGGACTTGTCCTCTCATGCGCGTGTCGAGCCATCATTGGTTTGCTTGGATTTCACTTATCAGCTTATCCCTCACACTTTAGGTTTTCCTCGATGGCATCATGCCATGTGTCCTTCATAAGCCCACACTTGAGCTCATATTTGACTAACTCTGCTTGCGTGACAAGTGTCGCTCTTGAGCATCAAACTATGCCAGAAGTATTCAGCTACCTCGTTGTCTCGGCATTGAAATTCCATTACAGGAATTTGTGAAGTCGACGTGTTAGCTAGATTTCGCAAGACAATTCAAACGGTAAAGTCCGTTTTGCCATCCGAGATCTAGAAAAATTCAGTTTTGGTGATACCATTTTACTAAAGAATTAGAATTTTTGGTCTTAATATTTGGTTCTGATCTGGTTAGGAACAACATCCCTACATCTATCGTATGTGTTTAAATATCTTTTATCTCCGTTCTTCTATTTAATTTCTAGGTTTTTTGTGGGTTGCTTCCATGAAATGGAGGGAAGAAGCTAACTTGTGGAGGTTGGTTGAAAAGCAATGTTTGGAGGAAAACCACAAAGGAGTTGGGCTGATATTGCTCTTAGGTTTAAAGCAAGAAACATTGTTAGGTTTGTCATTGCTATTTTTCTTCTCTCTCTACATAGGTTCAATACGCAAATAGCCAAACTCTATTTGAAGCTTTTATTCATTAAAGTGTGTAATTTCTCTGATTCACGATTTATGTTTTTCGTTTTTAGATCTTTTGTTTTCTCTTTGTTATTATGCATATTTATGTGCACATCACCCTTTGTTCATTTCTTTCTTTGATATTTTGTGTCATGGAATTTTCACTTTTATATATGTAGCTTGCATCTCAATTTTTTATTTTATTGGCTATGTTTGAGAGTTATTGAATTTGTATGCCTAATTACCTGATATTGTGGTTGAACATTGTGAGAAATTTGAAAATGAGGAGCTAAACTTAGGGTTGAAGAGTGAGGGTAGGTGTTTCTTATTTTTAATGAAAACGGGATAAAACTAAGGTAGATGTTTATTTGAAACTTTAATGAAAATAATAACTGAAATTGTGGTGGATTTTTGTTGTTTTCTTTTTAATGAAAATAGTGGTAGAAACTAAGATAAATGCTTGATGAATTTGAGATGAAAACAGATATTGAAACTTTCGATGGAAGTGTGTTGAACATGTAATAAAAACATGTCAAAACTAAGGTGAATGTTTGCTAGGAATTCAAGGAGAACTATGGTTAAAACCTTGATGGTTGGGTTTAGGAAATTTATTGAAAATAGTGGCCGAAGCACATATAAATTGATTTATGAATTTTATGAAAGTAGTCATGAAAGTAGTCTCATTAACAATTTCACTAAAGCTCAAATTGTGAGGAAAAATCTTGCAATGGGATTGGTCATTTGCAAGAGTTTCGGTTATGACCATAATCACCATGCACATCAACCACATTGTTGTATGCGTTTACTCTCTCCACCCAAAGGGATTATCTCTTTTCTTGGTCTTCTATCTGGCCGCCTTCAAAGTGGTATATGTTTCTATTTCGCATCCAATCTTCTTCATTTAAAAGCATTATTCCCACATTATCAATCACGGTAACAAAATTAAAATAAATTAATAATCAATTATTGATATAAAAATGAATTTTAAAATAATAGTTGTGTAGGTATGGATTTTATCTTTACTATAAACTCAACTTGTTAAGTTCAATGTAAAAAAGAAACTTACTTTGTAGTTACATTTAAAGTGAGTTGTTTTGCTACAAACTTAACTATAATTACATTCAAGTAAGATTTGTTTTACTATAAACTTAACTACTATAAAGTTCTTTGTAAAAGAAACTTAGTTGTAGTTATATTCAAGTAAAGTTGTCTTATAACAAACTTAGCAACTGTTAAGTTCTTTGTAAAATGAACTTAATTATAGTTACGTTTAGGTAAAGTTATTTTACAACAAACTTGACAACTATTACGTTCTTTGTTAATAACTTACCTGTAGTTACGCTCAAGCAAAGTTTTATAAAAAAAACTTAACAATCGTTAAGTTCTTTATTAAATAAACTAAACTTTAGTTACGTCCAAGTTTTACATGTTACAATGCGAATTTTACTCATGTGATGCAAAACTTCTTTATAAACATTTTCTGTCATGTTTATTCTAAAATTTTCGTTTTCCACCATAACCAAATAATGTGAGAATAAAAAAAATCACCATTATATTTTCCCCAAATATATTTACATACCTTCATTTGATATTGCCATATGTTAAGAATAACTTCTCAGATGTTATAGTCTTGGTTGATAGGATAAGGAAAGTTTATATGCTGAATTGTAATTGTGCTGAATGTTGATGTGTTTTCTCGATCTTTGGTGATGACTTGGTGAAAGAGATACAATATGAGATATAAGAATTGAACTTTTGGAGGAGAAGATGACTAAAACTGAACGTGATGAAAGCTTAAAGATTATGTGAGCTGAACTTTTAGAGGGGATGAAGACCTAAACACAAACCAAAATTTTTTGAGGGATGTTCTATGAGAGAGAAGGAGCAAGTATAATTTGATATATTTTTTCAGGGAAATAAATAAGGATAAAATTATCTAAACAGGGTTATATCCAATGTTTTAAAAACTGGATCGGACCGTCGATTGGCCACAAAACCGGTTCAATTCAATGAAAAAACCGGTTGTGAATTGAACCGGATGAGAACTGATGAGTATCCTAAATACTCATTTTATCCCTATGCTTTAGTTAGTTTTTCTAGTGTTTTTATGTTAAATAAGTGCCCTAATGCTCTAAAAGTTCATACTTATGATCAGGTCATCCATTTGGTGGAATTGTGCAAAATTGGTGGAAAAACTGCTACATACTGGCTACTGTATTTTGATGTTTTCAGATATCATATGAGCTCCAATTGAAGCAAGATTTATATGTATGAATTCTAAATTTCAAGAGCTTTTCAGGGATACAAAGAACACAAAAATTGGAGTTCGAACAAAGAAGTTATGCAAGTTCCAAAACTTGAAGAAAATCAGCAAACATTGCAGCACCTTCAGCAGGAGAGGCTACTGTATTTTAATGTTTTAAGACATCATATGAGATCCTATTGCATCAAGCCATACATGGATGGATTCTACACTTCAAGAGCTTTCCAACGGTACCAAGAACACCCAAATCGGGTTCAATTGACAAGCTATGGTCTTGAAGTTGGAGTAAAGCGAGGAAAAGCTGCAGCAACGTCGCGACGTTAGGCGTCGCGACGTTCTTTGTCAGCGACGTTGCGAGCTGCGAGAAACGCAGCATCCCCGCGTTGCGTTATCTTAAAACAACGTCGCGGCGTGAAATTCGATTTTGGGTGGATTTTGGCCCATTTTGAGCCAATAATGGAGGATTTAAAAGCTGAAGCGGAGGGATCAAAGGGAGAGGGGATTGGTGATAGATTTAGAACTTTTTGAAGGAGAAGCCCTCTTGGGTGGAAACACCCTAGGGCACACATCTTGAAGGGGAAAAGCTTGAAGAAGAAGGAGATTGAAGAAAAGGAGATGACGGGTTCACTCAAAATCGTTTATTCTCATTCTCTTTCTTTGTTTCTCTTTTTTTTTTATGTTTTTCTTTGACTTAGAGATGTTCTAGATTTAGTTCTAGGTTTTTGTTGTAGCCTTGCTACTTTCGAATGGATTAATGGTTAATTACATTTTCATTCATTATATGGATTGATTTTATATCGACTTGCTCTATCTCTGTGTTTATTTACATGGTAGTGTTTGGCCAGCATTGGCGTGTTTTTGCTGAGAGTCTGAGATCGAGAGATGATGACCCCCAGGGATATGAATAGAGCAACACTTGGTCAATCGGCGAATAGAGATATTTAGGTTCCAAGTGTGGCATTAAGGGTTTTAAACATTAGCGTTTTGGAGTCGAGGTTGGCGAAGTGCAATACACCCCTCTCTGCAGCGAGATAGGCAAATATATATAGAGAGAGAATATCTTGTAGGACACGATCAGCCCGTCCAGCGTAAATCAATTAATATGCGAATGAATAATATATTTAGGTTAAAATTCATCGTGTAGCGAGTGAAAGCGAAACCTAGTTTTCATAATTAATTGATTTAGCAAATAATATAGGATTAGTTTTTCTTTTTTATTAATCGAATTCATTCACGATTTTGAGTCGAATATTTAAGCGTAAAGTCGATTACTCGACCCACTTCTCCCGGGTGGATCGATCTCCGTACTTAGGTACACTATATTGCGAGGGCGTAGCGTGCGCTGCGCACATGAGGCGTAGACATTCTACACATCCGCTTCGGCCTATCAAGTTTTGGCGCTAGTTGCGAGGAGAAGTTTTTGTATTGATATTAACAACAGCGCACTTAGATATTACTTTGGATTAATTTTTTATTTAATACATTTATTTATTTATTTTATTTTACCCATTTTACATCCGTGCTTATTACTTGGTCTCTTGTTTGTTTTTGTGGTTTTTCGGGGAGAGTTGAATTTGCATGCATACGGAGAAATGGGGATAAAGTGATAGTTCCTTTTGATCTAGAGCTAGAAGAAGCTAGTAAAACATCACTACTTAGAGAGCAAAGAAATTACAAGTTTCAATCACAATGGATCCGATCATCGAGTTGACAAATGCATTGGCTCACCTTGAGCGGCAACTAAGAATCGGCAATTGGGCACATTGAGCATCAAGAAGAGTGACAACTCAATTTAAGTCAAGTTTAGCAACCATATGCCATCAATGGATTATGCTCAATATGGGTACCCGTACTTGAGGCAATCATAATTTTGGATGGAGCCACCGCCCAAACACCTCATGGAATACAAGCTATAACACTCTTCAATCTCCACAAGTCCAAAGATCAAGCCTAGAAAGCTATGGATGAATTAAGAAAGAACTAAAAATTTGCATTTACCATGGCACAACCTGAATTTTCAAGATCGATGGATGAAATGGACTACTCTCAAGTTGGGTTGCCTCGGTTTTAATCCAGATGAGATAAGTCAACCTCAGCATGAGAGAATGACAAAGTTAGAAGCCTTATTAATTGAAATGAAAAGAGTTCATGCTGAATGTGTGACATCTTAAGTTCAATTCATGGAATTGACAAGGGTTAATGTTCAAATTCAGCATACACACCGATCGATAGCTTGAAAGAAAGAATGGCTCAATGGCCACTTACAGTCTTTCGACTTACATTTGAAAGAACAACCTAAAAGAAGAGGAGAATATGAGTATAGAAGAACTAGTGGCAAAATATATGAATGAATAAGAGAATATGGCTACAATGTCCTTTGAAGGACAACATGAGGATTATGCATCTACTCTTGGGGTGAATCACGGAAGAAGAAAACTAGAGCTATAATGAAAGAAATCACTTGAGGTAATGAAGAACTTGAGAAGCTTCAAGGGTGGAGGATGATGCGGAAACTTTAGAAAGACTTAGTTGAAAAGGAGGAAAAGAGTCCTTCTCTAGAATCATATGAAAGGTAAAAGAAGGAGGTTGTGAGACCTTTCAGGAGATGACTTTATGGGGTGAGATGCATGAAGAATTGAAAAATGAGGAGAAGGCAGTCCCAAATTCGAAGTGGATGAGTACATCATTCCCTTCAACAATGAATTAGGAACCATTGTAAACAAAAAATGAAAAAATGAAAATCAAAATAATAAGATTGTGGAAGACTATGTGCTCAAGTTGTTGATTGAAACCTGACTATCACCTCTTAGAGAAGGATGGAGCAAACACCAACCCATCAGTAGTTGGTAGAGTCTATTTGGACTCGGCTTGAAGCGCTCCTTGGGAGGCGTGAGCTTAAAATAATTTTCTTTTCTTTTTCTATTTTGTAGTTAGTTTGAGTTTTATTTAATAAATTTTCGTGCTTGATTTTGTTTTACGTGCTTTAGTTTTTAATTTCGAGGTTTTGGGGATTCAAATGCGGTTTGGAAGCTAAAGGTTGAAAGCTTGAAGTTCGATAATTTTGGGCGACTTAAAAAACCAAGAGAAGCCATACAAACATCCTTCATTTGGACTTAAGTCTAACCCTCTTAACACCTCTTTGCCTCCAAAGTGAGCCATATTCATTAGACAACTTCTGAGACCCAGTCAACCTCGGGGGAATTACTCATTGTCCCTTCTTGCTTGTGTTTCACATTGAGGATGTTCATTTCAAGTTTGGGGGGTGAATTCAAGAAATCATTAAGAAAAAAAAAATTCCAAAATCCAACTTTTGTATATCCTTACTTATTTTAGTTAGTTGTTTAGTTGTTAGTTGCATGTGTTTTTCATTCTTTATTTTATTTAATGCCTTGTTGGCTAGTAGAAGGTCATTTTGAACACAACTATTCAAAAATGCCAAGTGTAAAGAGGAATAGGACCCTTAGGTTTTAAATGATCTGGAATTGTGTACTTGCTTGGTATAGGTGACTTAGCTTAGTCACCTCCATTGTGCCTGAGAAGCCATTTCTCAAGGAATCTATCACACACACAACAGTCTCCCTTGTATACCTTGGTCGGACTCTTTGCCTTAGATTCAATAACCTTGGGGAGTTCCTAACCATCTAAGTGATGGGACACCCAATCAAAGAGGATTGCCATTGAGCTGACTAAAAAGAAAATGAAAAACAATAGAAAAAGTGAAAAAGAAGAAAAAAAAAAAAGAAAAAAAAAAGTCAAAAAAATAGGCTTGTGAATTAGAATAAGTGGATCATCCAATCGGAATCCCGGGCACAGTCCGAGGGGCCTTTCAAAGCCTAATGCCTAAGCCAGCTAATTCGAGGTCATTGACTTCACTTTGCACGCTACATGGGACCAGAAGATGGATCATTCCCACAACTAGAGGCCTTTGAGTTTGGTTGAGTGTTCGAATTGAAGTTTGAAGAATTTAATGCTGGTGCCATAACCAGCGGTGGGGATCAATGGATCCCTTCTGAGGAACACTCATGCAAAACTTCTTGGCACTAGTTCTCCTTCATTTTTAGGTATTTGAAATTTTAGGTATTTTGGTATGAATAAAAAGGGTGTGTTCTTATCCTTTCTTAATTAGCTTCTTCCAAATAGGTGAGTTGAGCTTAAGTTTGGGGTGCTAGGACCTTGCTATACAGAGATCATGCTATCACCTACACTTAGTTTCCTTGGGAAGGTCCTTTGCGGACTTGAGGGTTGAGGGATTTGCTCTACTTACCATGCTTTGCTTTGTGTTCCTTAGAAAGTTTAAAGTTTAAGGATCCTAAATTTTGGTTGAAAAGGCTATGTGCTTTAAATTGTGTTCATATTAATTCTTCCATTTGGAATCATTTATCATACTCATCTCATTATTTTTAGTTCATGTCTGTTTCAAAATTTTGTTTTGTTTTGAGTTGGTCTCTTGCTTGGGACAAGCAGAATTTAAACTGGGGGTGTGATGAGTATCTTAAATACTCATTTATCCTATGCTTTACTTAGTTTTCTAGTGTTTTATGTTAAATAAGTGCCTAATGCTGCAAAGTTCTTACTTATGATCGAGTCATCCATTTGATGGAATTGTGCAAGTGGTGGAAAAACTACTACGAGAAGCGACTCACGTATTTTGATGTTTCAGATGTCATATGAGCTCAATTGAAGCAAACTTTTATGTATGAATTCTAAATTTCAAGAGCTTTCGGGATACCAAAGAACAAAGTGGAGTTCGAACGAAGAAGTTATACAAGTTCAAAACTTGAAGAAAATCGACAAACATTCGCGGCACCTTCAGCGAGGAGAGGCTACTGTATTTTAATGTTTTCAGACATCATATGAGCTCTATTGCATCAAGCCATACGGATGGATTCTACACTTGAGAATATTTCAACGGTACTAAGAACACCCGAATCGGGTTCGGATGAAAAAGTTATGGTCTTCTGTGAAGTTGGAGCAAAAAGCAGGGAAGGCTGCGACAACGTCGCGGCGTTGCGGAGGCTGCGAAGCAGCGACTCAGGCGTCGCGGCGTTAGGGTCAATTTTGGGTGGATTTTTGGCCCATTTTGAGCCAATAATGGAGGATTTTAAAGCTCAAGCGAGAGGATCAAGGGAGAGGGGATTGGTGATAGATTTGGGAGCTTTTTGAAGGGCCCTCTCTTAGGTTCAGAAACACCTTAGGGCACACATCTTGAAGGGAAAAGCTTGAAGAAGGAGAGATTGAAGAAAAGGAGATGGCAGCGTTCACTCAAAAATCGTTTATTCTCATTCTCTTTCTTTGTTTCTCTTTTTTTGATATTTTCTGACTTAGAGATGTTCTAGATTTAGTTCTAGGTTTTGTTTGTAGCGCACTTCCGAGATGGATTAATGGTTAATTACATTTTCATTCATTATATGGATTGATTTTATATCGACTTGCTCTATCTCTGTATTTTATTTACATGGTAGTGTTTGGCCAACATTGGCGTGTTTTTGTTGGGAGTCTAAGATCAAGAGATGACCCCCAGGGATATGAATAGAGCAACACTTGGTCAATCGGCGAATAGAGATATCCCGGTTCCAAGTGTGGCATTAAGGGTTTAAACATTTAAGCGTTTCGGAGTCCAGGGTTGAGGCAGAGATGCAATACACCCTACTGGCGAGATAGGCAAATATATCTCAAGAGAGAATATCTTGTAGGCACGATCAACCCGTTAGCGCAAATCAATTAATATACTGAATGAATAATATATTTAGGTTAAAATTCATCATGTGTGGCAGGTGAAGGCAAAACCCTAGTTTTCATAATTAATTGATTTAGCAAATAATATAGGATTAGTTTTCTTTTTATTAATCGAATTCAATTCTGATTTTGGAGTCCCAAATAATGTTTAAAGCGTAAAGTCGATTGCTCAGCACACTTCTCCCTAGTGGATCGATATCCGTGTAGGTACTATATTACTTGAGCGACAGCGTGCGCGTACGTAGGCGTAGACATTCTACACATCATGCTTCGGCTATCAAGAACACGTTTGAGCGATCAGGCCGATGAATCGGTAGGTTCTTAGCGGGCTCGAAGTTCGCTCCCACAAATTTTTTTTTTTTTTTAAAGTTAAAACGACATCGTTTTGATGCTTTTTATATCGAAACAACGTCGTTTTGCTTAGAATTAGAAGACTTGTAGGGTTAGAAGGTCACATAAGCTGAAAAGGATTCAATCAAATATTGCGGGAGGCAGGTAGTTGAACATGGAAGGGAAAAGTTATAAGGAAACCACTCTATCACCGTGCGTGATTTTTATATATTACTACTAATTAAGTATATATTTATATAAATAAGTTTCTTCCATTTTTAATATGTTTTGATATTTAAACATTATACATATTTTTAAAATACTTTATTTATATAAAAAATAAAAAATAATATCTTAAATATTATTAATTATATATTTTAAAATTTAAATAAAATATAAATAATATATTTATTACGCAACTAGTTCAACTACGGTTCGACTGCGGTTTTGGCTGGGTTGACCAATGAATCGTGAACCGAGTAACACTGGTTGAGTCAGCAGTCAGTTTTAAAACATTAGCTATATCTCAAAAATTTCAAAATAAGGGATTAATTTTCCAAATTCACCTTTATTTTGTTTGTTTTAACTTAATATCCCAAATATAAACCTAATTTTTGAAAATACAAAATCTATTCTAGATTGAAATGATGCGAAGAAGGACCATTGAGGTCGAATGTGAGTTATGAGAAGGAGAGAAGAAAGCGTGGTCTCTGAGATTCGAGTCATTTGGACCGTCAGGCATTCATCGGATCATTGCAACTTTGCAAAAGCAAAAGATGACGGTGGTGTTAAAGTCGCCCCCTCTGATGGCAAAGTTAGCCTCTTTCTAGAAGACTTAGAGTTTAGAGCAATAATTCTCTCGATCAAGTCTACATTACATTTTGGTATGACACTTCTCTTTTTATGGAGGGGAGGAAGGATCCGCCTTTTGGATGATGGACAATTTCTTCCTAGTAATGTTAGGGAAGATGAGCTCTTATTTCGGGAAGGGTGACTTATTCTTCCACTCTACTATAACTATCTTCCCGATCGGCGCTCTTGAGAGAGACAACCCTTTTGTAGGAGGTGATGGGGTCAGTTCATGAGTGAACTCACGCTTGTAAGAGTGGGCTTGGTTGGCTTAACTTTGCTTGGGAGGACCGATCGGGAAAATAAAGCAGCAGGCTAGCAAGGCGCCCGGTATAAAATGCAGGCGTCAGGGCGGGAGAGATCGGCGGGGCATTCTGAGGCGGCTAGTGTTTAGGCCTAATCCTGGAAGGGTGCCGGGATAGGGTCGTGGGCGTTCACAGACGGCGGGTGTAAGACCTTTTCCCTTTGAGGCTCTTGGGCCCGAGCCGGATGGCGAGGGTCTTCGGGCACGGGCCCAGTACAATGCCCCCTTTTCTACTTGGGGAGAAGACCATCGGTCGGAAAAAGAATAAGGTTGACCGTCATATCATGGGGAATAGTTTACCATTAATGCTGCTTAATTTTCAACATAAATTTTATAACTTTTTTGCAACTGCATTAGATGCTATTGGATCATATGGATCGATCCTGAGATATAGGAGCAGCTATAAAAGGGGAGGATGACGAGGTTCGTTCCCCTACTGATTATCCATGTTCATCCGGTAGAGAAGGACAATAGATCATTGGTGGACACTCTGAAGTGGAGAGGTTGCAGGATGAGGGATGGTTGCAATCGATTAGATGAGTGTGCCCTTCGGGCATGGGATGGTCAGAGACGGCATGGCTTGAGCGGAGTCGGAAATGTTCGGGGAGGTGTTTGGGTGGTTCTAAAACTTGAATGGCAACCTCTTGCGTCAAGGGTACCTACGCGAGATCTGTAGGGATGGCAGCTCTCGCTGACCTCATCCTCTCCTTTTCCTCATGCCCAGCCTCGGGTGGCGTACGAGGAACTTTACCTTCTCGTTCGACCATCGCCATCTTGGCCTCTATGAGTCTGGGGGGCTTTACCTTCTCGTTCAGCCCATACCACCTTCTTCTTCTTTTTGGCCTTTGTTCAAACTACGTCTTGGATCCGGGAATGGATGCCGTCTGCTCTAGGATGTCTTGTGATTTGAATGTATCGTAAAACATTGCTTGATATGAAGCATTGCTTATGTAGCATTAATTTCCTTTTGATTTAATTAATAAAATTGTAGTTTTTCATCATTTTTAAACGATTGCAATTTTATTCGGATATTCTATATTCTACTCTAATTACGGCTATTCAGTTATTTATAAAATTGGTCGATGGTCGGTTTATCCGCTTTGAGATGAAAGGCCTCACGGTTTGACTTTATCATAGTCCATAAGTGCCTAAAGTGCGAACCGTCGCGTTGGTTTGAATCATAGGAACCCAAGCGATGATCGATCATTGCATTAAATGTAGACTACATACCTAGGCGGTGATATATAGATAGAGTCATTAAAGCGTACCTTTTCAGCACCGTGTCACTTTGGTTTATCTTCTTTGTGTGACCAACCACTTTGCGAATAGTAGGTTACGCGCTAGTTCATTCGGAGTCATGCGTTGTGGGCACCCAATGCGTTCTCCAGTATTAACATCGTGCTTGATGGTATTGGTTCTTGGTGGGCGTAGTTCCTTTGTCCCCAAGGCTTGGAAGGGAGGAGGAATTGAACTAAAGGCTATCGCCGGGTGGCCCTTACACAGGCACAGGGTGCCTTTGTCTTAGATTAGGTGCGTGGCCCAGAGTCTAATATTTGTTTTCTTTTCCTTTTGATCTGGCAAATGGCAGGACCGGGAAGAAACTTCCACAGTGGTCGCCGGCGGGGCGTGAGGCGGCGCCTTGACACGAGTGTCATCTAGGTCTCCTAACGATGGAGAATTAATGAGGTATTACGAGGTGCACGACAGCATTAACTTTGGGGTTGGTGGATAGGCTTGATGGTACCTTGAGTGGAAGCTCTGACGGTGTGTTTTACTGAGAGCATCGCGGTAGTTCACAGCTTTAGTGCCAACCATAGTAAAGCAGTTTTTACATTTTAAGCGCGACCCTTATCCACTAGCGTGATCCTCATTCTAATCGGCGGCTCGTGTTTTGAACCTGTGACTTGATCTCCTGCTGGTGGAGCTTTTTCTTATTTACTTCCTAAACGTATGGTTAGGTGGCCGGATGTCCATGTCGGTTTTGAGCCCACGACTGCAGATTGTGAATGGGCTCCTCGACTCGCCTAAGACGGAGGCGAAAGGGGCGTTACTAGTGCGAGGTCCTTGGGATGAGACCCGGGTTCCCCTCTGGGTTGCCGTTTAATGTTAACCAATCTCAGTCCTTCGGGTTTATGGTTGTCTGGAATTCTAATTTACCGACGCCACATCGTGTTTATGATGTATTGACCGTTGGTTATTCATGCAGAAAAGGCTTGGAGAGGAAGGTTGGTGAAATGGGTGGAGAAGTCGAGCATTGAGAAGATCCGTCGAATTTTAAAGATTTCCGAGCGAGAGCGTCACTACCAAGTCCTGCTTACCCAAGAGAATATATCTGCCGTGAGACACAACCTTGTTCCTTATACCCTTCTAGTTATCCCCCGGTCGTTGCCCTCGAGCGTTGTGGAAGGGGAGCACTTTGTGATTGCAGATGTGCGGCGCCTAGTTTCCGGCAGCGCTAGCTCCTCCAGGGATCCGGTAGTCGAGGCATCGAGTCGGGTGCAGGGGGCCCGAAGCACATCAAGGTCGTCTGCTTCCTCAAGCGGGGGTTTTGGTTCGTCTTCTTCTGCTCCTGGTTGGAGAGCTAGAAGGACTTGTCCAGAGTCTTCCTCCACTGCGTCTCTGTGTAGTGCCCAGAAGTGGTAAGGTTAAAGCGGAAAAGGCGGCTCAAACGTCGGAACTTCCTTAGGAGATCGGTGCGAGAATTTATACCTTGGGTTCTTGGCCCGGCACGGACGGTCCCGGATTTGGGAGGAAGAAGACGGATGGAGAATGGCGGAAGTTGCTTGATCGCTATGCGTGGCCATATGAAAGCGGAAGTAAGTTCAGTGGGGGAATCGGATGTCGTCCTGTCCAATCGTAGGAACCAGGCCAGCCCATTTGTCAATGATCGGCTGCCCGACGAGAAGTTCAGAGGTGGGCAATCCACCATCTGGCTCCCGAATTAGAGTAAACCCAGGTGGAGCGGGAGCGGATGGGGCCGGTTGATTAGAATCGAGCAGGTGGTCGACTCCTTGAGCACTCCAAGTAATCTGTAGCACTTTAGATCGAGGTGGGGAAAGATCCCAAGCAAATCGGGATTCATGCGGTCTGGGTGCCGAGGCTCAGTAAGTAGGACCAAGTGATAACCAGCAACTACCCTTCCTCCATGTTTAGACCTCCTAAGAGTGGAGATATCAGCCTAGAGATTGGAGGAGGTGAAGGATATCCTACGCCGTTGGGAGCCCTTTCATCGCGGCTTATCGCGTGTCCGGCTAGATAATTTGTACCAGCATATGTCGGGTGCTGTGGCCGCCGGGGCATGGGTCTTGGCGAAGATTATTGATGACCCTCCACTGGCTACCAGAAGGGCCTTCTGGATCGTGTGACGGGATACGGGTCCCGAGAACCACAACTGTTCGGTCAATCGAGTTTGACCAGAATGGCGGTTCAAGGTGGTTTATTACTTATTTTCCTAGTTGCTAATGGGTTTCTTTGCAGGTCGTAGCTGTTGTTCGCAACATGGCGCTACAGCATCACGAGTTTGAGCTTTGGCTAAAGGGGCCTTCGACGGTTGCGGTGTTGTTCGGCGGGTATGGCGAGCGGAATCACGAGTGCCTCGCTAAAAGCTAAGGCTGGCTGTAGATCTCTTAGATTTGGAGGCTAGAGAATCTCTTGAGAGAGAATTTGCAGGCCAGAAGGCTAAGAGATGCGGTGTGTCATGAAGTGGTGATGGCCAAGTTGGCAGCCAGGGAGGCGGGTTAGATTAATACCGGCCTTGGATAGAGTCGGGCTTGCTCGGAGTTCGGTGTGCCCGCAGGCGGCTGCGGAAGGAGGCTCGCGAGGAGGCGGTTCGGAACATGGAGCCGCTCAAGAGCGTTGGCCGCGACGGGGAGGCTTGTAAGAGCGAAGAAGAGACGGCCATTTGGCATATGAAGCGGCCTTAGAGGTCATAGAGCTGGGGCGCAAAGATGACACCTGTAGGAAAGGCCGGCTGTGACAGGGAGATAATGGAGGCCGAATTTGACTCAAGCGGCGATACGCTCTTTAATTATGGCTATGGTTGTTGCGCTTTCACGCACAACATATGTGGGAGCAAGCCTCAAATCCCAGACGGGATGTCGAATCCTTCGGTTCCACTGACTGCAGAGTTCTTTGCTAATCCCGGCGCCCCTGAGTAGCGTGCATTCTTCATCTACTTTGGATCCTAATGCGGTAGTGGGGAGCGTTGGCGGAGGAATGGTCAGGTCGCGCGGGGAGGCGGTTGCTCAAACGGATCTCCTGTAGTGGGGTTTAAGTTCTTTGTTAGACGGGACTTGTTTTTATTTAGTGCTTTTGCACCGAACAATTTGTTTTTCTTTCTTACCTTGTTATTTTCGATCATTTTGTGTCCTTTGGCAATGTACCATCCGGATTTCTACCCGTTTAATATTTCTTTTATTATATCGCATTGACGGAACTCATCTATTTAGGCGGACTTATGGTTGACCCGGTGGATCTTTGAAATTTGGGCGAGGTTAGTGAGCTGCGCCACTCGGACTGGAATTGACCCCGGTAGATGTTATCTATGCTAAGGCCGGGCTGGGTCAGTGTTGCACCACCG
The DNA here is from genome assembly GCA_016808115.1 of Tetrastigma voinierianum. Lineage (NCBI taxonomy): Eukaryota > Viridiplantae > Streptophyta > Magnoliopsida > Vitales > Vitaceae > Tetrastigma > Tetrastigma voinierianum. The sequence goes on from JAEQBH010003063.1 coordinate 347,325, forward strand.
AACTTTGGAATTGTCAGCTACCGTGTTTATCTATCTTTGGGCCGGGCGGGTCGGTGGTGCGCCATCGGACTTTGGAATTGACCGACTAGATGTTATCTATCTTTGGGCGACTACGCCACCGGGACTTTGGAATTGTCCGGCTAGATGTGTATCTATCTTAGATTAGAGGCTGATCGATGAAGCTGCGCCACCAGTTAGATTGACCAATTTGGATGTTATCTATCTTTGAAGCGAGACCGTCGATGGCTGCGCCGCGGACTTTGGAACAGCCGATAGATGTTATATGTTGGCGAATAGTCGGTGGCGTACCAGGACTTTGGAATTGTCGGCTAGATGTTTATTTATGCTAGTAGGCGAGGTCGGTGAAGCTAACGCCACCTAGACTTTGGAATTGACCAGCTAGATGTTATCTGTGCTGGGTTGGGCAGGTCAGTGAACTACGCCACCCGGACTTTGGAATTGTCCAGCTAGATGTTTATCTATGCTTGGTACAGGCGGTCGATGGGTGTGCCACCGGGACTTTGGAATTGACCGGTTGGATGTTATCAATCTTTGGGCCGGGCGGTCGATTTGCGCCGCGAGACTTTGGAATTGACCGGCTATATGTTATTTATCTTTGGTAGGGCTGGCTCGATGAACTACGCCACCGGACTTTGGAATTGTCGGCTAGATGTTTTATCTATGCTAGGCGGCCGTGGGGTCGGTGAGCTGGCCACCGGACTTTGGAGATTGACCGGTTAGATGGCTATCTATCTTGGGCGGCAGTCAGTGTTTGCGCCACCGGTTTGGAATTGACCCTAATTTGGATGTTATATCTTTGGCGAGCCAGTCGGTGGCCCCAGCGCCACCCGGACTTTGGAATTGACCAGTTGGATGTTTATCTATGCTGGGACGGGCAAGTCAGTGAATTGCGCCACTCGGACTTTGGAATGGATCCTGCGTTAAGTATAGTAATGCGAAGATGTGCCGGTAGTAGATAACAAAGGCATTCTTTTATTGATAATACCTTTTCAAATGCGTGGCATTCCACATTCTAGGTACATGAGTTCTGTTGTTTTGTCTGCATAAGCGTGGGACCACTGATTCCTGGGTGTGCGACTATATGGTCTCTCCAGTTGGGTTGGAATTTCCCTGCAGGTAGAGTGCAGTAGTATTCTCAAAAACCTTCCTCAGACCCCAGATGCTTGGTGGAACAGGGTTTAGCTCGTTTGTTGTAAGAGTTTTCCAACGGCGATGGTAGAATGCTATTCAGTTTAACGCATCCAGCATTTCGTCACTTCGTCTAATTCTCCAACCACTTGATTCGCATTTTCGACTTGGAATTGTATGCATTGGATGGTGGGCGGATAATCTCGGTTGGAATAACGGCTTCCATCAGTAAGTAAGAGCAAAGGAGAGATCTTGGGTGGAAACTAGGGCTATGGTCTGTGTTTGAGCACCGGAGTAGTTCCTCCGCCGTTCATTGTGAGTCTATGGCTTTTTGAGGCGGAGTTAGCGGGGTTTTATTAAGGAGGCTTGACTTAGCCATTACTCTGTGGATGCTGGGGGTGAGTCTGGAGTTTTTTATCTTCAACTCTGGCCCCGAGGAAGTCACGATAGACCAGTGTCAGCTGGCCCCATTATCGGATCTGATTGATCTCGGGATGCGAATCGGCGGACTATGTTTTCGAGATGAGCCCAGAGTAACATCTTTGTCCTTTGATTAATGAGGCATCGGCCTCTATCCATTCTTGAAATGTCGGTGGCAACGAAATAATAAGTTTTTCTAAGCCCGGCCCTTAATGGGAAGCGGACCAACTATATCGATTCCCCACCAAGCGAACGATCACGAGCTAGTGATGGAGACTAAGTCTTGTACGAGTGATTTCAAGATGGGGCGTGGATTGTGAGGATCACATTTTTGACGTGTCATTTGCATCCCGACTTCATAGTTGGCTAGTAATACCCCTGCGTGTGAGCCCGGTGAGCTAGTGTTCTTACCCCCTGGTGATTTCCGCATATACCTTCATGTAATTCAACCAACACATACTGGCCTTGTTTAGGAGTAAGAAATTTTAAGTATGGCCCGCTCAGAGACCGTTTATATAGCTGCCCGTCTACTAGGGAGAATCTAGTGGACTGAATCTGAATTTTGTGAGCTCTGCTTTTGTCATTTGGTAGCTCTCCCATGGCTATGTAGAGCCGTATGGGGTTCATCCAGGATGGGGGAGCCTCCCCTATCAGGCTTACTTGAGTATGCGATATGGAGGAACTCGATTGATAGTAGATGGGGAGATATATTGTCTACTTTATTGAAGAAAGAAAGAGGCCACGACGACTGAGTCGGCCCTCATTCTGATCCTGAGGACATGTTCAAGTTTCAAGGGCCCGAAAGTGCTTAATCTACGTTTGACTAGAGAAGCGTATTTTTCCGTCGGGTTCCACAGTTCAAATTACGCATTGACTTGTCACTACTGACAGTGTAGTCGCTTAGAATCGGAAATTTCATTAGCACCATAAAGCGAGTGCAAGTTCGATCCGAAATATGATGGCTTCATATTCGATTTCGTTGTTAGAGCGTGAAGCCCTAAACAAGCTACATTCAATCCTTTCCCAGTGAGAGGTTAAAGCTAACGAGCGAATCTTGAAGCTCTGATTCTGGAAGCCCCATCAACATAAAGGGCCCACCAACCCTTTTCGTTCGGGCGAGTATTGAGCTGCGGGATTTCTACAAGGAAGTCGACCCGGGCTGCCCGCTTTGATAGTCTCGGTTTGTTCTGGATTCGGCTTTGGCTTAGTTCCGTTGCCCAATGAACCGTCCTTCGAATGGTCCAGGGTTTATGAATGTCGTGCCAGTGGAAGATCGATCCAACACCACAATGGGATGAGCACAGGTATGGGCGAAGTTTAAGGCGGTTGTTCGTAGGGCGAGGCATTTCGTTCAAGGTGGGTGTCTCCCGGTTTCAGCATCGGTTAAGGACTTCTTGACAAGAATGCGCCTCGACTTGCATGTTGATGCTTTAAACAAGGCGGCCCGACCGCTATATCGAGAAAATTTGTATGTAAAGATAGAGTGTGTCTCCGGCTTCCGGGCTCACAAGGATCGGGGGTTCTGTCAGGTATTGTTTGATTGCTAAGAATGCTCAATCTCATTCCTCATTCCATTCAGCCCGGCTAGCCCGCCCAGAATTGTGAAGAAGGGTTTGGCCAGGTCGATGGGCCAGGAAATAAGCGCTCGAGGCGGCTTAGCAGGCCAGGTCGGTCCATTTGGATCTCTTTCTTGGAAATTTGGGCGGGATTGCAAGATGGCTTTAAGTTGTGCGAGTTTGCCTCTGTTCACTCTTTGTGTTACCATAAGGCTGAGAATCACCGGCTGCGCAACTCAAAACATTTTAGAGTTGGTTTCATACCATATTCTCGGAGGAGGTCGAAAGCTTGTTGGAGGTGAGTGGCATGATCCGGGCGTTGTTTGGACTTTACCAGCATGTCATCAATATAAACTTCCATGGTCTTTCTTAGAGTAAGGGTCAAGTATTTTGATACCCGACCTCGATGAGTGGCCCCAGCGTTCTTTAATCCGAAGGGCATGACATTATAACAATAGAGCCCATAGGGTGTGATGAAAGATGTCTTTTCTGCATCCGGGGGGTACATAGGGATCTGGTGGTATCCGAAGGCATCGAGGAGCGACGGCCTGCCGTGCCTGGCAGAGAGCATCCATGATCATATCTATGCGGGGTGGGAAACTATCTTTGGACTGAGGGTGGTGTAGTCACATGCTCATCCGTTTTGACCGCGCCGGAACTCACTGCCGTTGGCTAATATTGAGGTATCTGTTTGATAAACCGATGCGCATAGGTTATCAACCTCGGTCACGGATGACCAGTGGTGTGCGGGTGGAGCGTCTCACTTTTTGTACGGCAGGCAGCGAGAGGGAGCGGCCGTTTAGCTTGTGTGAGGCGTGTGTGGAAATTTGATCCGGGCATATGCATGAGTCAAGCGGAACATCAGCGTTGGACTGTATCACTTGGAGTAATTGGGCCTTCTCCTGTCGGAGGAAGGGGTGCTACGATAGGCATCTATCCGGTCAGGTCGAGGGACGTGGTTTCAAAGAGTCAACTGACCCTGACGGCTCCACTATCACTCCAGGAAGGCGGGATGGATGATTGTGATTGCTATTGTTGGGGTTGGTCCTCAAGGGGTGGTTCACCGGTGTAGTCGGCTTATGCATGTCCCCGCAGTGAGAGTTGATAGCACTGCCGCGTGGCTAATTGGCTTCCCTGGAGGTTAACTTATCCAGTCTCGGTCAGATAACTTATTGTTTGGTGAAACGTGAATGATACTGCTTTCATGGCATGCAGCCAGACTCGGCCCAAGATAGCATTGTATGGCCCCAAGTCTTCTACCACGGAAAACAATACTTGTTGGATTACCGGACCTGCCTTGACAAAGAAGGTGATGTCCCCGAACGACAGTGTGGTAGCTCCGTTGAGCACGAAAAAACCACGCGGTAGGTGGGATGATCAGTGCAGGACTCTCATACGCTTAAGGCGGGGAGATGAAGCTAAATCGGCCGCCTTTGCGGATCGCGGGGAACCTATGCACATCAAAGCGTTAATGCTTCTGTCCCGATACAAGTGCGTCGTAGTGTGGTGTGATGACCGTGTAGGGTTAATAGGTGGAAAGGATATAGGGTCATCACCGCGAGTTTGTAGGGACATCTCACGATCGATGGTGTTCACTCTTGCTCTAACGAAATTTGTCAGAGACATTCTTCTTCAGCCGGTTTCTTGGATTGATATTGGTTGTCGGTAGGTCCCCCCCGATTATGAAGTTGATGGTGGTGGGGTTCGGAGCATGTTCGATTTACAATGTACATTGGTGCGTGGGAGCGACTAATGCCACGGGTTGGCTCCTCAATCTGCGTCCCCGAGGTGGGCGGCCGAGATCGGCTTCTCTACCCGGAATTTGGGGCTACAGCGTGAGGGATTGGTCGTGGCCGTAGTCCACAATGATAATCGCATCGTAGGGATCTGTTATGCTGGTCCGGACCCGCCCTCATTAGTGGGGAGCCATTTAGTCGGGAGGGTCCTAGATGATGGGCGGGAGTAGGTCATAGGCAATGTTGAGAGCGAGTGGGCGGGGGTGGGTCTTTCTTGCTCGGATTGCCGTCGGGCGCCGCTCTTGCCTTGGTTGCTTTTACGGTCGGATGGGCCTTGCGGCCAACATTGTCAGGGCGATTATCATAGTTTGTGAAGCGGCCGAATGTTATCTTCGGCGTAGAGAATTTATCAGCCGTATCCTGATTCTTCCATAGTTCTTGGCGGTCCAGGTGATAAAGATTGGAAGAATGGTGGTCGACAGCTTCATACGAGGATTTTGCAAGACCGCATCCATCTTTGTGCTCATCGATCTGGCTGGAAGCTTGCGGTACTGCGTGTGAAGTCCCGGATGGACTCGTCTTCCCGTTTGAGGATGGATTGGAGGGAGCTGATGTTCCCTTTTTGCTCTGATATAGCACAAGTATTGAGAGACGAACGCAGCCCATAGTTTGTCGAATGTGTTTATTGACCCTCTAGGGAGCTTGTGGAACCAGGCTAAAGCAAGGTCCTTGAAATTTGGTACAGAATACCTGCCCATGAGGCGATCATCCGGTGTTGAGGATCATTGCCTGATTATAATGTAACATGTGATCGTACGGATCGGAAGAACCGTCATACATGGCGAAGGGTGGTATGGAAAAGCCGCGGGGAGGATCATAGTCCAGGATATGTTGTCCAAGGGGAGTGGAGAGCATGTCTTGTGGACGCCGAACGGCGGAGGTAAAAATTATTTGTGGTGCAGGGGCGGCCTTGAAAGGTGGGTACATGGTTGGTACTGACCGGGGGAAACCCTCAGTCCATTCGGGCACATATTGGTGAGCTGGCGTGGGAGGTCGTTGGTCCCTGCTAGGTTATCTCCGCACCCGACACCTTATGATACTGACGGACCGGCTGGATCGGCGAGGCGGCCTTTTTCTAAAATGGGCTTCCGCGACGTTCAGGGATGGTGAACGGCGCAGGAGCGGGGAGCTGCTGGAGGATAACTCATCATCGACCAGTAGATTGATATCGTCTGGCGCAGCGACCTCCTTGCCTTTCCTGGGACGGGAAGGAGGAAATGGGCGAGGAGGTTCTCGCGATTGCTCGGCCCGGCCGACCTCGGCTAGGTTCCATGGCGCTTCGTTTTCTTCCGCGACGGTTCGCTGCATTTAGTACGGTTAAACCACACTTTGCTGCTCCTCTTGTCTTGCTTCCAACTCTTGGCGCCAAAGGAGGAACTGGTCTTGGGGGGCTAGGTTACTTGATTACTAATCATAGTCTTTGAATTCAGGCAGTCTGTGTGATGTTTAGAATAGCCAAGGCTGCAGATAATATAGAGTCACAGAATTAGGTGTGCCAGCTCTTATGTCTCGCCTGCGAGATTTCTTAGCACCGGTGATTCCACAGTGGCGCCAATTGTGGTCCTCTGAATTCTCGAGTCAACTGGGCCGTCGGGGCATTCACCGAGTTAAGTTGCAACTGCGAAACAAAAGAAGAGCGGCCGGTGGTGTTCATGCGCCCCTCGATGTAGCAGTTAGCCTCTTTGGAAGACTTAGGACGACAATAGTTATACGATCAGAATCTCGTACCTTTTTTGGTATGACTTGCTTCTCTTTTATGGAGGGAGGAAAGAGGATCCGCCTTTTTTGGATAGTGGACGATTTCTTCCCGTAATGTTAGGGGAAGATGACTCTTATTTTGGGAATGGTGACTTATTCTTCCCTCTATGTAACTATCTTCCCGATATAACTGATACTGAGAGAACCTTCCTATTTTGTAGGAGGCGACGGGGTCAGTTCATGAGTGAACTCACGCTTGTAAAGTGGAGAACCGGTTGGCAACTTTGCTTGGGAGAGTTGTCGATCGGGAAAATAAGCGCTTGAGCTAAACAAGGTGCCCGGGCTATGGGATACCCGAGTGTCTGGGCGGAGGATCGACCGGGCATTTCTGGGTTGGCTAGTGTTTGGGCCTAATCCCCTTGGGGTCCCTGGGCGGAGGGTCGGCCGGGCGTTCCTAAGCCAGCTGATGTCTGGGCCTTTTCCCTTTGAGGCTCTTAGGTCTGGTAGGGTGGCGAGTGCTGGCTGGGCCCGAGTACCCGAAGCGTAGATTCATGATTGAAGTTTGGTTTAGACTGGTAGGTTGATAGAATTCGATCACTTGATAAGGAGAGAGAATGGCGGTTATGGTCATCAGTTGAAACATGAAAGACTATAATTTACGATTTAGGCACGGTTCAGCTCAAATAGGGATGCTAATGTTGATAACTAATTATAAATTATTATTTGTAAAATAGTTGATAATGGATAGTTAATTGAAGGTAAATTTACATATATAAACATGATAAAAAGATATAAAAATAATAAACATACCTGCTTGATTATAACTAGTGCGGTAGTTGATTATTGTTTTGCGGTGACTTTGGTGAAAGTGGTAAGTAGTCCAAAAATAAGTTAAAAAATGGTTAAAATCTCATTCAAAACCATGTAAATACACAAACAAATACTGTAGAAAAATAACGTAAGACCCACACCTATATATACGAGTCCAAAAATTTTTTTATCTATAACCTAAGACTTTGTTCACCTTTGTTGGGTACAGATTCTCTGTGTTTTTATCGGACAAAACAATATTATTATTATTATTTTTATTATAATGTTACATAGAAGCACAGTTTATTAAATATATAATTTATGATAAATAAAATTAATTATAAGATTTAAGTTTTCATATTCTTTTATTTCTTTTTTTATTTTATTTCTAAGTGAATACATTTTATAATTATGTAAAAAATCATTTGAAGTTGAGTAATATTGAGTTATGATTTTATCTCATATTTAACTAAAATTAAATTTAAAAATGATTCCAAATTAAAAATAAATTTCAAGTCAAAATAAATTTTGAATCCATATAATTATTACAAATAAATTAAAACAAATATTTATTTAAAATATTTATCTGTTTATAAAATAATTAAGGATATTTCAAAGATAAATTTAACGATAAAATTGTTGAATAAAAATATTATCTCAAAATTATAAAATAATTAGGTAAGATAAATAGTTTATAAAAGAAATAAAACTAGTTTGAAATTTAATTTGTTTAAAATATATTTATATATATTTTAAAAAAATAATTTTATATTTATTGCTTTAATTTTTTAAATACTTAATTATTTTCTGTCTTAGATAATCTCTTTGACATAAATAAAAATAAATAAAAAAAGTTGAAAAATAATAATCTAAAAGCATCTTTTTTAGTAGTAAAAGTAGAAAATATAAAATAATTTTTCTATTATCAAACAAGATTTTTATATTTTTATTGTAAAGAATAAAAACATTATTCAAAATAATTACCAAACATGTAATATTAATTATAAAAAATTTGTAAAATTAAATTTTCTCATGGATCTTTTTCCATATAACCAATTTCTAAAAAGATATAACAAATTTCTTAAAAAGAAAGAATTATATAAGTAGAAAAATGTAATATTTTTTAAGAGAGTTTTAGAAAAAGTTACTATTTATAACTTTTTTCAATCATGAGCTTTTTATCCCTAATAAAAGATCATAAGCTTAATATGTGTCATTATCAAGTATCTTATAAGTGTTAATTAAGGGTAAATCAACTATCAAGGACTGATAAGCTCTTATAATCCAGTTCAGCAAAGGACTTTAATATTTTATTTTATGTTTGGTTTATTGTTTTTATTCCGCATATATATTATTAGAGCAGGAAATCACTAGGCACGTACAATTTTGGAAGCATATGCCCGCTCGTTTCCAACATTCAATTATTTTTTGTGTTTGGTCATGGGAATGGCATTCGAGCCCAACCCCACGCCTATCTTATATATTAGCTTTATATTCAATCAATAAAAAAAAAAATCATTTTATAAAAAAAACTAATAATATAAAATATAGATCATTTTTATTAAGTATATCATTAAAAACGGGTTAAAATAAGAACTAGATCATTTTTTTTAAAGCGATTTTGGTTAAAATATATAAACTTTGTAAATAAATAAATAAATTATTGTAGACTAAAATTATTATTATTATTACTATTATTATCATCATTATTAAATATTTATTTTTTGATTTTTTTTATTATTATTATTTTCTTATCTCCCATTCTTCTGCCTCTTATCTTCTCTCTTTAACCAAACTCTAACCCAACCTATCCTCTCTCTCTTTTCCTTCTTTTCTTAAGGACCCAACTAGTGCAGTTATTTAGTGTTCGTTCAAAAACGAAGCCAAAAAATAAGGAAACAAGCTCTTAGCGATGGCTTGATAATTAGAAGCATCATCCAGAGTCCAGCGATAACGTTAAATCACTTAAGGCGAATTTGGCGCGAGCATGCAGGGGATAGTGAATGATAAGTCTCCCGGGATAAAACGGATCTGTCACCAGTGGTACCGGATCGGAGGACGAAGCAAACTCAACTTGAGAACAATGCACAAAATGAATTATATGCGATATAGTAGGAGAATATTTTGTTATATAAAAAATGGGAAAAAGCGGGGTATAAGTATCTTGGGAAGTGAGAGCAGGGGCGTGTCGGTTGAGTATGAACCAAGCAAAAGTGTACGTTGTTACGATGAACACATCTTTTCATTCACTTAAAGTTTTGTGGATGCAAAGTCCAAACAATCCCCCGCATGAATGAAAAGTTACGATCAATACTCAGTGTATACTATGAGATGCAAAGTGTGATTATTCCATGAGAAAAGCGTTGCATCAAAGGGATAAATAGTGCGAGACTTTGAACTTTCGCCCAGTGAAGCTGTCGAACTGCTCGGTCAATCGGTAGACTTAGTGTCTTTGGGCGTAGAGCCTTTAGTGTAAGCCTAGACAATGAAATCTCTGACTATTTCTCGAACAAAATTGGTTCTCCCATTGTGTTCGTTTTGGCGTGAACGCGCGCAGTACCATCAGGTGTTGTAAGAGAGTCGGGCTTGTCAATTCTACTTAAAAGCGGCCCTCGTTGGCTCGCATAGGTGATTTGAGCGCATGGTTTAAACTAATCATTAAAGTTGTTGCTTAACCTTCACATGTATCTTTGTCTTTATCCGGGAATGGGTAAAACAAATTTGTGATCTTCACCTTGTCTTCGTAACAGTTGCCTTTTGAACCTAGATCACGGGATCTCCAGTCAACTTCGTGGGTCATTAAAAGTTATGATGACTTGTTTAGAAGACCTTAAACCATTCCCTCGATGTCTTTCAACCATCTCTCTAGTTAGGCCTTTTGTCAATGGATCCACTTAATATTATCTTTTAACTTCACCTTAGTCGATAGTGATAATTCCACGCTAGAAAGTTGTCTTCTTGTGTCATGTCTTCGGCGTGTGTGTCGAGACTTCTATATACATGACATTCCTTGCCTTCTATTGCCAGTGTTATCCTGATATACATACGGGCCTTTGGTTTAAGCCAATTAGGAATATCTTCCAAGAAATTTATTTTCGGCTTCTTCACAGCTTTATCAAAGCAATAAATTCTGATTCCATAGTGGATCTAGCAATACAAGTTTGTTTGGA